>OZ026851.1:6957395-7339384 GCA_964023205.1 Lutraria lutraria | reverse complement strand
TCATGCTCTGTTCATGCATACTTTATGAACAGTTTTTCTGTACTAATCAGGCGTACCAAAAATTACAGACAAATCTGTAAATAATGATCTTTCACTGGAAAGACAAAATGTGGCCTTCTATGACAGATGGCTTTTTTTCGGAGGTAGTTTTTTTTCCAAAGAATGACCTTCATTCACAGAGTGACCTTTATTCTGAGGTGACTTCAAACACAGGGTTAATTGTACTATGAATAGTTTTTTTTGAGTGTTCAGTTTCAATTTTCACTGGCAGACATTGAGCATAAACTGACAATAAATAACCGTATAATGATCAAAATACCACATAGTTTGGTAAGATATCAATGGTTGTCTTGAGCATTACAATCACTTGATTCTCGTAATGTTGTTATGTCTGATTTACTGTGGCACCTGGGTGGTGGTGTTTTAAGAGTCACAACATCTGTGTCTTGATTTCATTCACCGACACTTTCTTGAACATGGTTGTACGTATTTCTGATAAGAAACTCCGTTTTTTTTTCAGAAAACATTCCGTTTTATATTTTTCGTATTTTGATACGTGACTGCTAGATTTAAATTAAGACAAATACATCGGGATGTTCTGTGATAGTGTAGCAATTGCTTGTAACAAAACAATGCTAATTAAAAACATGTGTAGATTGTAGACATAGCACCGACTTTACTGTAGAACTGATGTGCATTGTGCCAAATAATTGGTCGATATTTTTTTTTTTTTTTTTTTTGCTTTTCACAGCCCGTTAAATTAAAAACAAGGAACCGTAAATGGTATTGTGGAAATATCGACTGAAAATTGATACTGGCTTTGTGGACACATACGGGAAATATTAAATGACAAGGTTTTTGACACGAAGTCAATATAACATGAATAATCCGACAACTAATGTTGTACATTGTTCAAATATGGTTTAATAAACTATTAGTTTCAAATTAAATTAATTTTCATTAACCTTTGTATATTGCTGTCAAAACAATACTATGGCATATTTTTATGAATGGAAAAAATACGACCCCCCCCCCTCCTGTCAGACGCTGTGGTCTTCGAGAACGTTTAAAAATATGAATAATCTTCGCGGTATAAAAACTGTTGGATATATGCTAAATACGGCTTCTAGTTTGTTTTTATCATGAAAATGAATAAATCTACTGAATCTCTCAGGGCTAGACTGATACATTGTATAATTGTGATGTTCCTTGTTTCAAATAAAATTGCTTGTACTTTTATACGACAGTTTTTTTTGAAAATATTTTCATTTTATCATGAAGTATCATTCATTATACGACTCATAGTCATAATAAGAACTTTAATACATATCTTATGAACTTTTTGATATTCGGCGCATCAGAAATAAAACTCGAGCAAAATAAATCATGGTTGATATCAATGTTATTTTAGGTCAATAATTCGACAAACTTTATTTCATGAATAAAATAAATATGAAATATTATCTCTGTATACGATTATTAAGTATAAAGGTTTGCATTTACTTACGTGTAAGTCGTAAATTACTTATTTCTCACTCGGGTTTAAAAACGCGCAAACAGTCGGAGTCATTCGGGGACTTTTTCAGTTTAAACGATGGGGATCGACCCCGGGGGTGGGCCTGGGTAGAAACACCGACTTTCTTTAGGGTAACTAGACAGCTTAATCAAATGTGGTTTGCGGTCTATGATGATATTTGGGCTCCTTACTATATGGGGCTTGTGATCGTAAATTACTTATAAAATACCCAACGATAAATTATTCCAAATAAATTCACCTTTCTTCTAATTTATTGAATCAAGGGTAAAGGAAAGAATTTTAACTTAATTACAACTATCCATGAATCGGGATTTTTTTTAAATTCTTCAAATTAATTTAGGCAGAAGAATGTTAATATATTTCAGTTCAAGAGGTGACTAGAATTGTGTTCAACTTTTACAATTAATTCTTATAATAAATCTATAACTTAAAATTAATAAAAATATTTATTATATCAATTTTATTTACTGAAATCAGAAATATATGAACATGTTTTTAAATATGATATTTTTCGATCACGTGTGCGAATTTGATAGTTAAATAATTGATGAAACTTGTGTTTTTTTATCTTATCACTCAATAATATTATTGTAAAATAAGAACTAATTATCGGTTAAAGACACGAAGCTACCACTATTATGCTTAGTTAGCTAAAAATAGCAATATTATTCATTTCCGCAAAGCATTTTACTATGTACCATAAAATGTGATTCATGCGCAAGCATTTGAAAGAAACAAGAAAATAGTTAAAATTATATAAAATAATAGTCTTAGATAACATTATAATATTTGTCAATTAGTAATAATTAGCGATTTTCACTTTTTTTTAAATCAGAGGACACCATACGAATGTGTCCATATTTATTATCGTTACGTCAATTGAGATGTAGTAAACATGTAATGTGTATATTGAATATTCGTTGCTTTACTTTTTTCTCTTAATGAAATCCTTCGTATAAAAAGCAAATATTATGTTAATTGCGTAAGTTTGTAACAAGATACTTTGTTTATACGTTATTTAATGAATTCTGTTCTGTTCTGTATTTATTGTTTTACGTAGACTTCTGATTGTGTGCCATAATGTTTGTTGCTGTTGTTGGTGTTGTTGTTTTTTCAGATTTCTTTTTCAGAAAAAAGCATCATAAATTAATGATAATTATATAGTGCTTTTTACCAATATAATAACATAGATTGTTAAATGTCACAAATAGGGTGTTTAACTATGTGTAATAAGCTTTATTTTCTTTACAATCCTTGATTTACGGTCTAAAAATGATAA
Source organism: Lutraria lutraria (assembly GCA_964023205.1). Taxonomy (NCBI): domain Eukaryota; kingdom Metazoa; phylum Mollusca; class Bivalvia; order Venerida; family Mactridae; genus Lutraria; species Lutraria lutraria. The sequence goes on along the minus strand of OZ026851.1, from coordinate 7,336,568 downwards.
ATTACAACAAAAACTTTCTACCATTCGAGCTATAGTAATATGACATTGTGTAAATCTCTCGAAAAATAGTTTTTAGCTCTATAAGATGTGGAGCAAACGCTTACAAATCATATCATAACGTACAATAAATTATCACATAAACATGAGTATGGAAAGTTCAGAATAGAACAGAGCAGAACAGAACTGAATAGATTATTTTGTCAACAAAAACAGGTGTCTTACATGTGGTTAAAATTAATCCAATTTCAATAAATAAATATGTATTACACATATATATACTGTATACATGATAATTATATTAAAACATCAAATGATAATTATATAATTATGAAAATTAAGTCACCACTTACCTAAGTGTTCGTTATTTCCACTTAAAATGATTGTTACCACTGAGCTTCTGTTATCCCCGCTCGTCCTCAGATGTCAAACGCAACAGCCGCGGAGTCTGTAGTGATTGTTTTTTGCCTTTTATATTCCGACAGCCAACTGATTGTCTAACAAAAATAATTCTACATGAGTGACAGGGATGCTTGGAGTCAGAATTTAGCTTCAAAGTTTTATTTATAAATTAATACACCAAAAAAAAAATCCACAGAAAAAAATGATAATGGAGCACAAAACGACAAAAATCACAAAAGTTTTAACTGCACTTATTGGAAGAACGAATGTTAACACATGTCCAAATGATTCAAATCCGTCAATGAAACAAAATCACCAGTATAGTTACAGTACATGGTCGTAAGCGATATTTTTTACAGTTCAACTTCATCGAAAACGTTACAATTCGTATAATTACACTTAACACAGAAATGAGCATCAGTTTTCAAATCAACTCGGTAGAATTTTAGGGTCTGGTAAGTCCCACTGTTAAACAATACCATTTTTCACAACAAAACCGATAAGTACCGCCTCCCAATGTATTAAATTTATCTTTAAAGCACCTGTTTTTCGACGGTATTAGATTTTTTGTTCGGAACTACTGACTTGATAACCGAAATATTTATCAACGCGATCGTGTCTTCGCTTGAATAGCCGAGGATCGGTGTAATTGCAGTACGGTACATTATATAGGCTATACGTTTGTCATCTACTTCTGAAAGCGGTAAATCATATGTTGAACTCATTCATAAAATTGTTTATACCCTTTTATGAAGAATATCTAATTCAAAACATATATAATAACAATAATATTATTTTTTTAACGAAGGTAACATGCAGAGACATACTAGTATATACAATCAATTATGATCATGGTCTTCCAATAACACGGGCCAAAGTTAAATTAAAAAATAAAAACAAAAGTGTAGATAATAAGATATAAAAAAAAACTTATACAATCATAAGCCCTTTTTATAATAAGTGGATATTTCATCTATTTTGCGTACTTAGTAGATATTGTTTTAGAGTATTCTTAAAAGATGAAATTTTAGATTTAATGAAATAATTTCAATTCTAATAAGCAATCTTTAGACTTTCCCTAAGTCATTATGGAGTTTCCTAACTCTCTTTAATAATAATGTCAAAAAGAAATAACAAGAAACAATATCATCCGGATATGGTAGACTGGTTCCCTGCTTAATATTCCCTCGATTATTTCATGTAGTGTCAGTCACGTAGTGTCAGGGGCAGGTAATCCATACTAACTATCGATATAGTCTGATTCCCTGCTTAATATTTTTTCGATAATAATTATTAGTCACGTAGTGTCAGAGGCAGATAATCCAGACTAAGTATCGATGTAGTCTGGTTCCTTGTCTAATATTATTTCGATTATCAGTCACGTAATGTTAGGGGCAGGTAATCCAGACTACTTGAGGTTGATCGATCAAGTGTTTTTATTTTGTTAAGAGTATCATTATTTAGCATCACATTGGTAATTCCATATAAAATGTATTAGAATAATGCTTAAATCGATGCTGATTGTATTTGGCTATCGATTTGGATGATACGACTATTCTGAAGTATTGGTGTTGATGAAACACAAAATTGGGCCATGTTTTGTTAACATGTTCGAAGATTCTGACTTAACTGTTGAGTATAGCTAATCTTCTTCCGGTTGCATCAATTCAAACACAAGCGAATCATGTAGGTCCATTATCTCCGTTATCAGATTTCTGTACATTACTTTGACTCTGTCGAGACATTTGATATCAGAAGGAAAGTACCTTTGCAGCTAAAATGGTTAACAACTTTATTGATTGCGAAGAAGAATAGGCAGATGTTTTGGAAACAAAGATGCAATGTCATTTTAAAGTTGCTTTTGTGTGTATAAATCATAAATGAAAACAGCGTTATGAAAAGACAAATCCCACAATTGTTTCGTTTTTTCGCGTATTGAGTTACGTTGAGTTAGGATGTATTGTGAACATCGTTTAAATGAAATGAAATGGAAATGACATGTGTTATTATGAGAATTCTACTTGGTTAACTATTGTAGCCGATATGTATTTGTCGTTAAAAGTGCATCGCTTGCTTGATAATGGTTAATATAATATAATGAATTTAGATATTTTTCTTTTTTTCTCTCTCTTTCCGTCGAAATACTATGAAGCATCATTGAAATGTAACATAATGCTTCAATTCACTGTTGATAGATTATAGTGCCGGAGATACTTCTTGAATTTGATACCTCCCTTTTATTTTCATTTATTGTTACCCCCCCCCCGCCCCTAACACACTCACACAGCATGCTTTACTTGTGACCGCATGAGTGTCGATCTATGCTGACGTAACGTAAAGTTTACGTTACATGCGGTAACGTTTTAGTGTGATGTACCCTAAATTTTCTGTTGTATTTCGATAAAAACCCAATTGACATCCGTGTTGCTACATATAAGTAAAATGTATAGGCAGCTTCCGTGGTCGAGTGGTTGATGGTCTCTGACTAGCAATTACTCGCCCCTTACCGCTGCGAGTTCGAATCCAATCCGAAACCAAATAAATTTCACGAGTGAGGTAACTGTCCTATTATAGAAGGTCGGTGGTTCTACCCATGCACATGTACAGTTGTACACATAGGGTCTCCACTGTTTAAGCTGCAAATGTTACCAAATGATCCTGGCTGTTGGCGGGACGTTAAACCGAAGTGAAAAGTTACACTCAAACCTTTGTTAGTGGTCAACTCAGCATAAAGGCTACCTTGAGAATAAGGTCATATTGTTAAAAAATGTTAGTGATTAATTAGAACTAATAACCTCTGAATAAGGACCACTAGTCAATAAAGGCCATATTTTGTCTTATCTAAGGGTGACCTTTGTTCACAGGTTAGACTTTTTATCAATTAGTTACATTCGTTAATTACGAAAGCAAGATTTGAGCATATTTGGTAGCCGATGTGTTAAGTATATTTTACGATACAAAGGAAATATTACTTTAATGATATTATTAGAAATAAATCTCTCCTGGTCTTTGAAAAATCCGTTACTCGTCACAAGGGCTATGGACAATATGAGTATAAAAACATTATTTGGTTTGATAAATTATGTTCTATTTAAAATGCCTGCCTAGTAAAATAATAAAAGTGTTTCTATCAGATTTGAATTGGATTCGCATTTTAACTTTTGATAATTTCGGACCTTTTTACAGCATTTTGACGTTTTTGATAATCTGTGACAAATTATGCAATATGTACAATGCAGTCTGGTGTATTATGTGGGATAGGTGTATTTTATAAGTTTTAAATCACAATTTAACAAAGACATCAACACAGTATCACCATATTTCTAATACATCAGATGCAATAAATAAACATGATATTCAAGCTATAATCACATACAGGTTTTACAATACACAAGTTTTTATTCAGGTTCCTTGTTAAACTATCATATTGCGTTGTATTAATTGCCAACCTGTTGAATGGATCGTGTAGAATTTTCTGTCATGCTATCAACTCCGTATAACAAGTGCTCTATGGATATCGTATATTACCGTGTCAATGTAAAAAGGCACAATTAACAATCTCGCTCGCTTGTCAGTCACAAAAATGGATAAAAATAATAATCATAAAATTTAAGAGGTGTATAAGACTAGTTCCTCGACCATATATAATTTCGTTAAGTACCGTCACGACTGTGGCAGATTTATATAAATGACCGTTACAAGATGTATAAAAACGGAATTACATCAATAAAAGAGAACTTGATATTTCTTCAGTCTGGCTAAAGGGGGTAGATAAATAGTTTACCGCTTTGATACAAATAGCTGCTGAAAACCATATCGTCCTTCCTTGTGATTTGATTTCAAATTCCATACTGTTGTTTAGCAGTACTGTTGTTTATTCAACTGTCGGTTTCCCGCTGTTGCTGCTGCTACTGTGTTGCTGCTGTTGATATTGTTCTTTTTAGTGAAGATGATAAAGATGGTAGAGGTGGTAGTGGTGCTACTGGTGATGTTGAAATGCTAATTATAACGATGATGTTGATGACTTTGATAATAATGATGATGGTGATAATGGTGGCGATGATGATGATATTAATTATATTGATGGAGATCCTTCTGTCTATGCTGATAATAGTGATGTTGGTGATGATGATGATGATGATGATGACGACGACGACGATGATAATAATTGTGCTGCTGATGATGATGATGACGACGATGTTGGTGATGATGATGATGATGATGACGACGACGACGACGATGATAATAATTGTGCTGCTGCTGCTGCTGATGATGATGATGATGATGATGTTGACGATGTTGGTGATGATGATGGTGATAATGATGATGATAACAGTTCATTTTTGAACCGGTTTGCATACTTCATCTGTATTTCAACTTTAGTTAGACCATCTTAATATTGTGTCAGATTTATTTATTCCCAACATGTTTTCCTACATGTAGACTACTAAGTATTCTATTTACATACAGTCAAACCTGTGAACAAAGGCCATCCTTGGGAATTACTAATTATGGCCATAATCAACAAGTGTCCGTTATTCGGAAGTCATTAGGTCCTAAGTAATCAATGACGGTTTGTAAAGGATCGGCCTTCTTCACAGGGTGACCTTTATTCGGAGGTGGCCACTTACACAGGTTTGACTGTACAGTAAAACAAGTTTAAGGCGCTCTACTAACAGGCGAGTATGGTAGTCTATACCATATTGCTTCATTTCCGGTTTTTCAAATACTCGCTTAAACTCAGCCTTCCTGTAATGCCCATTTTAGTCTCATGAAGTTGGTTTCAGAATACATGCCTGCCTGTACAGTGAATTAGAACTGTATATAACAAACTATGACAATAAATTATTTTTCATTGATACTAATTCCACACAAAAATGCTCGTCTAAATACTAAACAAAATCGTAAACACAGCGCGTGTCATAAATTCACTAAAATCCCTACATAAAATATTTATTCTTTCACTTGTACAATAAATATGACTGCAACAATAAACTTGGGTCAATAAACGATAAAGTTAAACACTTTCCTTATCCTAATCGAGAATGACAGGTCTCTTTGTTTACACACTGGCTTCCCGTATGTATCGGGTTCCATTCAGTGAGAAAACTTAACATTTCACCAATTTATTTGTCATAACTACCGTCATTAAATCCTCATTTACTACGAACCTTCACTAGAAAATATTACTGTTTGTATGCATCGTCATCATTATCATCATCACCATTGCCGTTGTTGACATCAGCATCATCGGCGATATCATTATCAGGATTTTCATCAACTGCAACATTAACTTCATCATTAACCACATTATCATCATCTCCTTCAGCAATAACCACAAGAGCAGCAGCAACAACAACAACATTGTCATCAGTTTCATTAATTTTAACATTGTCATTATCAACAACAACACAATCAGTGTCAATAGCATTAACAACAGTTAAAGTTATAAACACCAACTTCAACAAAGACCTATAAATGCAAAGTAAAGATCTGTAATAGCACATTTGTAATAGATCCAGATCACATTTGTAACAGGTTTTACAAAAAGGGTCACAAATAAAGGGAAAATCAAACACTTACTTAATATATTTCATGACAAATGTGATGGATTCCGATTTTTGTATGCCAGTACAATGGGAATTTCAACGTGGCGGCGCTCGTGTAAAACCGAACAACGTGGATTACCTTTTCCGTACGAAATGTGACCACATTCGTAACAAATCTGGTGCTTTTTTTATCTGATACGAATCGAATGTGGTCCTACATAGGACTTTGTCTTCAATCTTCGCCATCACCATCCGCGTAACTTTCAGAAAACTTAAATACAGCGGGAATGTTATTGTACCTATTGCCGTCCTAAAAGAAAACTGTGTGTCGCATCTTCATATGGAAACGTACAACCAGTAAAAAAGAGAAGCCACGTGACGTATCATTCGTATCTACTCGGGCATTTCCGTCCGACTGAGAAATACGCCCCGTACATAAGTGTAGGGTTACACATTTGGTAGAATGGCAGACTTTCAAACATGGGTATCAAATTCCCATTGAAAGAGAAACATGTTGGATTACCAGGGTCAGCCATGATGTAAAATAGCCCATGAACAACAGTAACAACAGTACAGCTGCCTGCCTTTCATGTCCGAGTCATTGATGACGTATTTTTCAGAAATGAGGGGGTCGCGTGACGTTTTTTTACCAGAAGAACATTAACATTTACGAAGAGGCACTAGCAATTAAGTATTTGCGAATTTTATTTCAATTTTTTTCCATTTTCTTAGAAAAGATAAAAAAAATACTTGTAGAATGGAAACCATAATTATTTCGACTGAAATTACTGTTCACCATTAGGAGTGAATTACATTCTTGAACATTGATATAACTCCCATGGTGTCAGTTTTAACCTCATAAAACAACATCTCACAAATCGCTCCGAAACTAAGAATTGCCTCTTCATACCTGTATTTAAAGAGAAAAAGTTAATCATGGCTACTGTATTGTCCAATTATTTGCTCGTTTAAGACAGTGCGTGTCTTAATTGGATGATTCATTAAGTTTATTAATTTAAACCAATCTAATTAGCCAGCTCACTTTTGGTTTGTGAAACAATTATTCTATCTTGTGATGTGGTAAACATTTTATTGTTTACGGGAAACTTAGTTTTATTAATCAACGATGCTATAAAAAGTTATTTGACGTTCTCTTGTTAAAATTAAATTGCACCCTCAGTATTTTGATTAGCTCGGTCAATATTTACGAATGATACGGAAACACCCGATGTTGAATGATTGGTAGTTGTGTTGAAATCGGTGAATGACACTGAAGGACAATCGTAAGGTATCGGCCGTTTCCGTAATCGTAAATGCATGAACCATTGATGGAAATGGGCGACTGTGTTCCGAGTGGCTTAAGGAGGGTATCAGGTCTGGATATATATCGGATACAACATAATTGTTTCACAGAATATGACATCATTTCCTGGCAATTTGTGAATTTCTATCGCTTCATTATAGAACTTAAAATTTCTTCACTAACTTTCAGATAAAATATTTCTGACTTACAGTTTATGCTGGCACGGTAGAAAGTTTAATCTTGAAAAAAATATCGATATGATTTATAGTTTGAGAAGCATAATTACTACTTTAATTGTAAATGGGCCGTACACGGTATTTTTAAAGTATATTAAACCATACCACACACTGGGTCACAGTTAAAGGACATCTTTAAAGAAAAAAACGTATCAGAACCGTTCATGAGTCAGTGTTGAAAAATATTTGAATGAAGTTTTGTATCAACCATGAAATTTAACAAATTATTTGAGATCTTGTTACAGTTTGCATTTTTTACGATAACCACAGAAATTATCGGATCTTTATTTTTCTTTAAAAAAATGTTTTAAACTTACGGAGTCATTGAATGGTAGACTGTAAATCCCCAATTGTCCGTTACAACACGGGTCGCTTAATCCCATTGTAAGGCAATGCCTTTATCTGATTAACAATCTTTAACTGAAGCGCCTCATAAATAAAATAAATTTTGATAGACAGGTGGCAAAAAGTACAAAAATTAAGCCGTAACAGATTTTAAGGAAGGGAACTAACTTGTGTATAACTGACATGTTTTCCATTACATATCATTCGGTAGAAAAGCGAGAGGAGTTCCGTGAGGTGCTTTGGACGATTCTATATGGGTATATTCAAAATGCATTTACATTTGTACTTCTTTGGTGAAATCGTGTATTTATCACATCGATTCACAAATTGTAACAACCAGAGACGATTGGAGTCAGAGGTATGGTCTACACACACACATGCCCACGATCAAATCGAAGCTGTCCAAATATGGTCAGCTTGGTAGATCAAGGAGGACTATATACAAACGTTCACTGTAACCAATATGCTCAAATCCCTGAGTCTGAGGCGCGTAGACACATTGGCAGTCGGCTGTTCCTCCTGTAGAAAATTACGAACCATTTAATGGAAATTCCCATCATTTGAACAGATCACATTATCCCCATCCTCCGTACCTCCAGACATTCGCATCTTCATTACTATAGATTAAACACTGCCACCACAGATTACTATACGTATTCCTTTTCCCCCGTGACAACAGTATTCCGCTGGAACAACCTACCGCCAGACAGACCTACCCTTCCGACCCTAGAACAGTTCAATGCTGCTGTTAACAGTATTGGACATGTTTCACCCTAGTCTCATGCTCTTTTTAACAACGCACATATATCTACATTTTATTTTACTTCAGTTTTGACGCGTGTCATGCCTACGTCCTCGTGAGGGGTTTGGCATTAAAGCAAGATAGATAGATAGATGGCGATGTTCATCTCTTAAAACGTTACTACGTGTACGGCTGGAGATGATAAAACGAGTGAGAGGCCCTAAGCCCAACTATAGCTCTCTTTTTGACATTTCATTTTTTGGACTTGAAAACAATACAAAATAAGTTTCATGGTGTTCATTCTAGACTTCCACCTTTACCAGCTGATGATAGACCTCCCCAAACTATTGAATTCGATTAAACACTTTTTTATTTTAACAACAGACTGTCTGAAAGTCTAAAAATTGACATCTTAGCCAAGATAAAATTATAAAAGAAAATAAACCCTACGAATCAACTCTAATAATTACAGCTTCTTTTTTTAAATATTGATGCGCTTGCACCTTTTACCTTAAACGAGAGGCAACAATAACAAAACGGACCGCCTTCCCTTTTTTGGATTACACAGAATGTATTTCAAAACTTTTATGAAAAAAAAGCCGCCCGGACATCACGCAAAGACACGCGTTTAGCGGAAAACTTGATGTTTTTTAAACACGAAATACAAATCAAAATGAACGCTAGCATTCTTACCAAACCGACGCAAGAAAAAAGATCACCATTGTCGGAGAAGTGTTTGGTTTCATGTGTCACGAAGACTAAATAACCGGTAACTTCATTGCGTGCACAAATGTAGCAAAATTAATCTGTATTTGATTTTAAAGTGAACAAATGTTAGATTTACGTGAAGGTAAACGATACCTGTGTGAAATCGAGACCGTTCAGAATGAGCTTTATACCTAACCCTGAATGATAAATACAAATTAAATGTTCGAATAACGTGACAGGATAACTAAAACGTTTATGTATTTTTTTATAAAGATTTGACATTTTCAACAATTGAAGTATTCTTCAATTTACCGTACCGCATGCAAGTAAAACTATCGATTAAAACTCCATAGTTTTCATAAAGGTCAACATTTCAATTATTTCTTACTTTTACTGAAAGTAAGGCTTGATTATTAGAGAGATTTGTACTCTTACAAAATGACATATTACAAGATTTTCCCATTTGAAATTTAAAGATTTACTAATTATTGCTTTTGACACTATTGAAGAACTCAAATTTATATCGTATTGATCTACCCTAAAGTGAACCTAAAGACTCCAAAGTTGATAAAGTCGATAGCATTCGATCCGATTTGTTTTTTTTTGTAAGAGTTGAAATGAGTAAGCACTGGTTTTAAAAAAGCAGATCCTTGACGGATGTAGAGATTAGTTTAAAACTTAAGATAAAATACTTTCGAAATACTTTCATTGGAATCGAAAAGGAACCCCATGGTCCTCAGATCATTAAAACAGTATTTGTGTCGCCAAAGTATCCAACATACGCTTCATTTTGTCACGCAAGTTATCGATTAATGTTCATAAAAAATAATGAAATAAAAAAATAAAAGGAACAAAATAGTAAAGATATTTTTGAATATCATTTTGAAAAAAAAAAGTGCAAGTATAGCAAGGATAAAAACCGAATATATACGATAAATAAAACGCAGCGAATCAGACATTCCCATATAAAGTCATACCTGTGAATAAATGCCGCCCTCAGTAAAGACAAAATAAGATATTTATTGATCATGACCGGTGGCCTTTATTCGGAGGTCAGTTTGTTCTTTATAACAAGGACTTATTTACATATATTTATTTATATATATATATATGTATGTATATAAGTCCTTGTTTATAATAAATAACGGTTTTTAAAAGAACGGCCTTTATTCATAGATGGCCTGTATCAAGGACTTATATACATACATGTATGTATTTAAGTCCTTGTCTGTATTCAGTGGTGGCCACTAGCATAGGTTTGAATGAACAGTGAAACTTCTCTAATCCACACGTGTTCGGACTATGAAAGAACTTCGGATTAGAGAGGTTTGGTCAATGTGATCATGACGTACAAAACCATCTTTGAAGACCAAATATAAAAGTGGACCTATAAAAGTATATAAACATTGAGATGACCTCATCAAGGACTTATGTATGTATATAAGTCCTTGGTTGAATCAAGTTTTAGGATCATTGAGAGAAGACTTAAAAATATATTACAACATGGATCGATGAATATTATCAAGGACTTATATACATACATGTATATAAGTCTTTGACCTCATTAATAAGTTAGACTACACAATACATATTTGGTCATTATAATGTGCCGTCGTTTACGTTGAGATGGTCTTTAAACGAGTTTTACTGTAGATAAAACATAGAAAATCTACGGCTTTAGATAATTAACTTAAGCCCACACTACTTTTATTACAGCATGCCTCTTCCTGTCCGATTGGTACAGTCAAAACTCCCTAATCCGGAATCCTCTCTAAACCGAACACTTTGAACAACTAACTGGTCCCGATTTTTTATTATGTACGTAATGCTAAAAAGCTTTATAATTCGGAACCTCTTTAATCAAAACATTTCGTCAGTCTGAAAAGGTTCATTTGTGACATAACATCCTCAATAAGAACAGAGACTTGAGAATTTTTTATTCAATTAAAAGAGTCCCGTGTTGTGTAAAAGGTACGGTACTATGTGGACTTTAGGTAAACTGAAAGTAACTCTTCATGAAGAAGTCGAAAAGCAGGAAGTAAACAAAAATGTTGAAATTACAGGTTTTGATATTGTTTGCCTTGTGTGCTGAAATTTACTCACTGTCAGCCCCTGTTGAGTTGAAGAGACTGTTTAAGGATGTAGACGGAGGTAATATTTTGTTGAAATTGAACGGTGTAATTTTTATAAACATCGAAATTTTAACATCGCAAATGCATTCATTTGCTGTTGTTTTTTTGTTGTTGTTTTTTATCAGTTGTTTACAAATCAGCCTTCGTAAAAAATAGTTACATAAAATTTATTTAAAAAAATCATTATTGGTGTTCTATTATTTATCTGACATTGTTGATTTAAAAAATGGCAATTTTTTATTCCTTTGAAACATAATAAATGGGAAACAACTCTCCAAATTTTATCCTGCGTAAATCAATAGTGATTTCCCTTATTAAAGGGGGTCAGTTGCTTTCCTTTATCAAATTATGCATGTGAAGAAAAGAACTGACTGAAAAGTTGATTTGGACAATATCTAGCACATGCTGAAGTATTTCGCAAAGATTGCTATTAATTATGGAAGGAAACCTTTAGTACTCGTTGTTGTATTGAAACCGAAAGGGTATCCTCGGTCTATTTTTAGAAATGTGTACTTCCTATTTTGACTTATATTTCTAATTATTTAAACAACGAAACATGTCAGACAGGCCGTGCACAGTAAGAAAAACGTGTTTCAATTAATCTTCTTTATCAGCACGAGGTGTTAGTTAAGGTGGGTCACAGGTTTCCCCGCGAAAAATTGCCGCCACTACAGAGTTCGATCAAAACCTTTTAAGATTGAATGACGGCAAAATTAAGCTGTATTAACTTTTTCGGTTTTGTAAATGATTCAGCATTGTGCACAGTAAATTCATAGCTTAATATACAAAATTATCGGAGCAGTACAAGAAATAACACGAAAATAAAAAACAAAACATATACAACATATCACTCCACTAGGTGGCCGTTTTTTGAGCGGTTTCAATGGAAATATCATTTGAATACATCATTTTTGCTTTAGTCAATACTTTGAAGGATGTTCCTGCAAAAAAGATTTCCTTGTGCGTTGACTTCTAGAAACTGAACACTTTTCGGAAGGAAACACGCGACCCACCTTAAGTATTAAAATATATTTGCCTTATTTATGTTTATTCAACACCACCATAACATGTAGTTTTCGTGCATTTACCTAGTTTTGAAAGCGAGGTTTAATTTTTGGCAGGGGTCTTAAAATAGTTCTATCTAGGGTGCGCACCCTAGTTAGGAAATACCTATTCAATAATGAAATAAAGTGTTTTAAAACAGATATTTTTCGGTTCTCCAAGTGAAATCCACATACTTCGAATTCGAAATAACGTATACAATCACTTTTTTAAAAGTTCTTTCTACTTAAATATTCCAACGTAAAACCTTTAAAATGATTTTGACCTATTCATGCTATTTTGTGTGTGTGTAAAATTTCAAATTGCCAGTATCAGATTATGTCAATTCACAATATAATCTCTACTTGTTATGAGCTGAAGTACATCATAGAAACTTGGAAAAACTGCATTCTTGATCAACAGGAAATACTTGATTATAAGTCTGAAGTCCATTGTATATAATACATAATGTAAATCATAAGTGTTTTATCTGGTGTGTCATTGTTTTATACTAAGACTGTTTTTTGTTTATGAATTAAGCTTTATACATGTTGGTGATTACATTGAAGTGGGGGGAGGAGAACTGATTTGGGACCAAAATTTAGCCTCATTCCCCAGCAGGAAAAATATTTATTTTCCCCTGAACTCATAAATAAAATATTATTTTTCTTGAAAACAGTTTTGGTAAGAAAAATCTTTCAATAAAACTGTAGGAAAGCTCTTTGTCTAAAATCATAAAGGTTATAACCTATTGATAATTTAAAGTTGGATGATATGTCAGGGATTTTTTTGTGGCGATTTTATAGCCGAAATTCGGTCATATTCCCAATGGAAAATAGTATCTTTTTTTCCCAATTCACAGACAAAATTTCCAATCCCCCCCCATAAATTTCATTAACATCACTATTGGTAGTAAATACCTTCTTCTGCTACTGTTCTATGGGAGAATAAGTAGAATAAGTTGAACATTGCAAAAATTGTAGTTATAAAGCATTTTTTCCCAATTTTGATTAAACACCCCAAAAATTCCCAATCCCAAGGGTATATGGGTCATATTCCCAAAATACCGAGAAGTATAGATTGTCATATTATTATTTTCCTTTGTCCTCTAAAGAGGTAATATTTCCCCTCTGTAAGGGCCCGGCAACCTTTCCCTAAAGGTGAAATATATTGACTTGGTGCACGGGCCCCGACAGCAATATGACATTAAAGCAGCTGAGGGGGTGAGTTTGGGAGGGGGTGAATACTCGGAAAAAAAAGCTTTTACTGAAATTTTCTGCCAAAATATTGGGGCCACAGCCGCAATCACCTCCCTTGCCGCCCCAGCTTGGCATCTCTGTCCCAGTCTGTGATGTAAATGTTAGACTAAACTGTACAATTTATTACAGGTGTTGATCTGTCCGCAAGGAAAGTTTCTGATGTGGTGCGTGAATTGGTCAAGTCTCAAGTTGGCTCAGATGTGGAATACAAGGACTCTTCTTGCTCCTGCAAAAAAAACACCTGCGCTTGTTGTGTACATTTAGAATGGGATACAGTGGGTCTAAATGACACTGGTAAGTTTGATCATGTATTATATGTAATTGTTTCATACCTATTTGGTTGTACCTGATTACTTATGAATATTAAGTAGAAGGGTGTGGCAAGTGTACTTCGCTCCTCCCGTCATAAATCTGACCAGCATGCTAAAGTGTCCCTAAGGGGTGTTTCAGTTTAAGGGTTTGTCAAGTTATTGTTTGAATGCAATATATATAAGTTGAAGTGTAGTGAAAATGTTTTTTTTATGAAAGCGTTGAATGTCAATTAATTTTACAGTCATGAATGTTGATGTATTAACTTGGCTTGACTGTCACTCATGACTTTAGTCTCTTTTGACTTTTTTATGTTTGGCAAATGATTCTTGCATTATATTTCAGTGTGTACAAACTTCTCGTACCTGCCTGCCAGTTATGGCATATCGCTAACTTTGTCTGTGGATGGGAAGGTGATTTACAATGAAACAGTCTCAGGTAGATGGTATTTGTTCTTATAGAAGTGTATTTCAATTTTGTCACATGTTTTGGAATGATTTTGTGCCTCCCTGCTTAGTTCAAAATGTAAAGTGCTAGGTCTGCTAACCTTAAGTTTGTACACGTTCTCCATGCCGATTTGGTTGACAACATTGCATTTGTGACCGTTGGTCCTCAACTATCGTTCATTCATTCGGAAGAGATGGCAGTTACTTGTGGAGAACAAGGTTTGAACTGATAAACAACTTCACAAGTACTGTTAACTTTCAGCCAGTATATAACTTTATCACATACCCGTGCATATCATATGTAAATGACGTCACAAAGTAAAGTCATGGACTTGATGAAGCATAGACATTGATTGGTACACGTTTTTCATAATTGTAACTTCACAGAAGTAACGTTGAATAAATTTTAACAATTTGAGTAAGAATAGATACTGTTTACATCGTTAGATATGTTCACACATTTATTATTTATGATGTTTCATAATGTATTTTTTTTGTGCTCCTGATTAAAAAGTCTTATTACGCATGTGTCACTCTTTTGTTATTACATGTAGTAGCAATGTCAAACAGGTATGTTGGTTTTCGCCGTATTTTCAGGGTATGTGATAAAAAGAATATTAAATTTGATTTGTAGATTCCGTTTTGAATTTATTATAGGCTCGCTTCATACTGTTTTATACAACTCGTTCAATAAATTCAATATGGAG
Organism: Lutraria lutraria; assembly: GCA_964023205.1. Taxonomy (NCBI): domain Eukaryota; kingdom Metazoa; phylum Mollusca; class Bivalvia; order Venerida; family Mactridae; genus Lutraria; species Lutraria lutraria. Next base: position 7,321,392 of record OZ026851.1, on the reverse strand, counting down.
TCCACACTCATTTAATATCCTCTATAATATAATCAAGAGATCAGGTATGTAACCTGAAAATGCATGTGACTTGATAGCTATGTTAATTACTCATATATAAAAATTATATGCATTCTTGAATACTGGTATTCTAGTTTCTGTGAATATTATTCATGAATTTGTGGAGTGGCAATAGGAACAAACAAATCTTTTATATGGCAATTTATGTCAAGAGTAAATGTATCAGTTAAAACTATCATAATTGTGTTATTTTTTCAGCCAAAGACCCACCACCCATGTGCGCTGGTATTCCATATTTGAAAGAGTATGCAAGCCTATGTATTCGGTTTTCAGACCTTTCAATCAGCCAGAAGACCTTTTCCGGTAAATTTCAATGAAAGCTTATTTTTCACCTGATGCAGTATAAACAGTTACTACAATACTATAATAAAATCTCAATATTAAGGTGTTACTTTGGGATTTTGGGGGAATGGATCGTTTGTTTATATCAAGTTTAATGCCCCTTTTCAACAGTCAGAGTCATATGAGACAGACAGTTCACCTAACCATCATTCCTGGGAAGAACAAGTACTAGACTCCCATCCTCTGTAAGCAACTGCCTACTTTCTTACATAAAGGGACATGTTCGGTAGCAGGGCTCAAACCCTCTATCAGTGAGAGGTTAAAGTGATTTAAAGTAAGCTACCTTAACCACTTAACCACGGAGGCGGGTATCATAATATTAGAAGTATATATTTACTCAAACATTCAGTTGGTCGGCCTTTCGCTCAGCACTGAAGTTTCAAGATAAAACATACTTCAACAAAGAGTCTTCTTGACATTAAGAGTCGCCTGAATATTCGGACATTTTTCCACCTTACCATATAGACACATGTATTACCAGTATAAACAGTTCTTTATAATGAACAGATTTACACTAGTACATAGCAATACAGCTGACGTGAAGTACCATAAACCCACCTTTATGACACGTGGAGTGGATCTTATAATGATCTGGGGTTGATTATAATGTTTCAACAACAGCCAGGATCACCTGGAGACTTTCCCAGCTTTAACAGTAGAAATATCAACCTACCTGTACCATAAGCTAGCTGGACACCTTCCTGTACCATAAGCTAGCTGGACACCTAAATGTACCTGTACTGTAAGCTAGCTGGACACCTACATTTGTACCTGTACCATAAGCTAGCTGGGCACCTTCTTGTACCATAAGCTAGCTGGACACCTAAATGTACCTGTACTGTAAGCTAGCTGGACACCTAAATGCACCTGCACTGTAAGCTAGCTGGACACCTACATTTTTACCTGTACCATAAGCTAGCTGGGCACCTAAATGTACCTGTACTGTAAGCTAGCTGGACACCTACATTTGTACCTGTACCATAAGCTAGCTGGGCACGTTCCTGTACCATAAGCTAGCTGGACACCTAAATGTACCTGTACTGTAAGCTAGCTGGACACCTAAATGCACCTGTACCATAAGCTAGCTGGACACCTTCCTGTACCATAAGCTAGCTGGACACCTAAATGTACCTGTACTGTAAGCTAGCTGGACACCTACATTTGTACCTGTACCATCAGCTAGCTGGGCACCTTCCTGTGCCATAAGCTAGCTGGACACCTAAATGCACCTGTACCATAAGCTAGCTGGACAGCTTCCTGTACCATAAGCTAGCTGGACACCTAAATGTACCTATACTGTAAGCTAGCTGGACACCTACATTTGTACCTGTACCATAAGCTAGCTGGGCACCTTCCTGTACCATAAGCTAGCTGGACACCTAAATGCACCTGTACCATAAGCTAGCTGGACACCTAAATGTACCTATACTGTAAGCTAGCTGGACACCTACATTTGTACCTGTACCATAAGCTAGCTGGGCACCTTCCTGTACCATAATCTAGCTGGACAGCTTCCTGTACCATAAGCTAGCTGGACACCTTCCTGTACCATAAGCTAGCTGGACACCTTCCTGTACCATAAGCTAGCTGGACACCTTCCTCACATGTGAAATTTGGTCCAGGTCGGAATTCAAACTCACATTGCTGACTGGTGTTACTGTAGTCAGAATTGAAACCGTTACTACTTTATCATGTAGGCTCCTTTGTCTATGGTAATTTGTAATAATTCATCCTTATCAGATTAATTAAAGTCCCATAAGCATATAAATTTATCTGTCTTAATAGTTTCTGTTTGTCCCATAACAGAGGAATCCGGGGTGTTTTACTCCCGTGCATACTTTATAGCAAGAAAAAATGTTTCCGAAACCACTATCATATTTGTTTCAATATCATTGAAAAAATACTATTTATGGAACAGCCATGTTTTCCCGTGGTCATATCATGCAAATGACGTCACGCACTCTTTAAATCTCAAGTTTATATAAGCAAATTTCACAGCTAAATGAGTGTTATTAGAAGAAAATGGCTTGTTTCGTTGGTAATTATTATCTTCGAATAATATCAGCAATTGCTTGTTTTTTGCATATATATTAAGCTAATGGGACTTTAAAGACAAGCTGAACATTTTTACCAGTGACCTGTGACCTAAGCCCAATAGAAGATCTTTTTGATTATTTAATAAGAATACTATGAGGGTCAGTGTCAGTTATAGTACAAATAAATTATTGCAGGCTGCCTGTCCATCTTGGCAAGACTGGAAGGTTTGAAGGTGGAAGAGTTAAGGATTGGTTGCTTCAATGTTCCAATCGTAGTGAAGGAAGATGTTGCCATGGACACAGCAAGATTCATGAGCATTGATGAGAATGAAGATTACCAAGTTGAAACAAACAAGAAACTGAATGATATGACTTTGAGATTTAAACCAAGGAACTAGAGTTTTAATCCTGTTTTCTACTTGAATTTTCTAGCTTTGTCTTTTTCAAGACTCAAAACATAATATCCTCTTGATTCACAATTACTCTAATGTCTGTTTTGCTTTTACATACATATCATGTTACAAAAACATTATTGGGTTATTCTTGGAAAATCTGTAAATTTTGGAAAAAATCTCTATCTGCTTCATTTTTGCGAAAACCTGTATTTTGCTACATTTTTTTTTTGGAAATATTGTATTTGCTTCATTTTTTTTGGAAATACATGTAATGTATTTTGATAAAACCAACGTCTGCTTCAATTTTGTGGTTTTGTTGATGTCTGTGTACATTTTTCTTTCTTTTGTTGTAAATATTTTTTTGACATTTCTACTCTTTTTTATTGTAATATTGGATAGTTTTTAGTCTGAACATGAACTGTTAGCAAACATGGTCAAAGATTACTAAATTCTATGAAAACTCAGTAATTCTGGTGTAGATGGATGAAGTTTAAGAACAAAATGCTTATGTATGAATTCTCCTTAAAAACATTTAAATTTTGTGATGCATTCCTGATTGTATATACAGCATTTGGATGTGACATTATCATCTGGTACTTAGTTACATTGATCCAAGAGATTACATCAGTTGTATTTTTTTGCTATTACTGTTTTGTGTAGCCAAGACTTACCTTATTTCATTGCTTCATCAATGTCCTGTTGATATCACGTTATTATTATGTTAATTTCATGTAAATGTCACATTGATTCATGTTAAAATCACATTAATATCATGTCAATTTCATGTTTAATTCATGTCAATTTCTTTTTAATTTAATGTTATTTAAATGGACAGAATTCCTTTATAATTAGATAAGTGCCATTAATAAATGTCATTTTAGTCAATTTTTCATTTAGGACCTATCTGACTGTTATATTGGTCTTTGATTTCATGAATCTGGAAGTATATAGTTTGTTACAGCATTAATCCATGACAAAGTTTGTTTATCAAATGATTAACATAGTACACTTTCATTATTTTTTTCTCAAAGTTACTGCATTGTAAAAAGAACATTAATTAAAGTCAAACTTTTGTATTTCTATATAAGCTTATATCTTAGGAAGCCATTACATATTGAATCATAAATTGTGTAGAAATCCAAGGAATAAAAGTTTTCTTTCATTTTATGTATTTAATATAGGAATCTTAATGTTTTATTAAAAAAGAGGTGAAAAGACCAACATTGAGCCACCTTACAAATTTCAGGCATGCTGATGTTATAGCAATGATGATCCTGATGTCGGACATATATCGAGGGCTTAGCGCAACACTGTCGTAACTTGTTCTTATTTCAATATGAGTTTTGACAGTGTTGCGTTGAACCCTCAATATAGATGATGATATCAGTTTGATGTTGCGCTGACATAGGTTTGCTGGCTGGATAGGCAATAGTTTTCATTTTTGTAAAAAATAAAAATGTATAGAGAGAGTTAAGTCTGCCAGTTTTTTTCCCGAATTGGACATTTTGGTGCTTCTTGATTAAATATGAATTTTTTTGCATTTAGTATGTCTGTGATAGATTTAGGGGCCACAGCAAGATTTTCTTGGTTAATGGGGCCAGTTCCCTTTTTTGTCTGTGATTGGTTTTTGGGACAAGATACTGTCAACAATCTCTGCTTTGTTTAAAGCGTCAGTCACTGAAATTCAGTTACATAGAATTTAGGGTCAGTTTTGTAACGGAATGGTTGTAACTGAAGTCACTTATGATGTCTGTGATAAATTTAGTGTTTGCTTCTATCAGGGAAACTTATGGATTGTAGGGGTCAGTTGTTTTATTCGATTTTGTAGCGGATTCAACTATTGAATTTATTCAAAGGACATGATACCAAAAACGTCCTCTGTGTAACATTCATATTTGTTAATTCTTGTACCATGCAAATACTCTCAACCACAACCGTGGCCGAGTGGTTAGGGTGTCCGCCTTCGGAGCGGGAGATTGAAGGTTCGAACCCCAGTGGTGACTGGGTTACAACTGGTGCGGTCAGTTAGTGAGCCGCCGGCTAGTTAAAAAATGGTTACCGTAGGCCCATCTCAGCCAGGCACCCGGCAAAAGGAGAAGGGATTTGGGAGGTACTGCGTTAACATAAGATAGGTGTCTCATAAGCCAACTTGGCTGGCCCTTTCAATAGGGGCGACACTATAATAAACAAAACCTTACTCACAGTGTTAAATGGTGAAAATTTGTTATCCCGGTCACATATTATGATATGAGTCTTTCAAGTTGATTCCCCCTTCGAATAGAATTCATGAAGACATTAATATTTCTTGAACTATTCATGAACTGTTCATGAATAATGCATGAAGTATGCATTTCTATTTGACAGGGGAATGTGAAGCCATGAGATTCTTATTGAATGTATTTCATGTGAATGTAATGACAATACAGTTGAACACAGATATAATAACCTGGGTAATTTAATAGTATAAATTTACTATTGAATATCCTATTTTTCACTTTATAAAATACATTTAAATATAGAAGGGCTTGGTCAGCGAAAAATAATTACTGCACCATACGCTAATTTCAACTTACACATATACTTATTGAATTGAAATAAAGAATAGCTTGGCCCGAAAAATAAAATATCTGAGTTCATATTAACTGTGTTTTACTGTATTGTGCTATTAAAATGCATTGATTAATGTATGCATTTTTATGAAAAAGCAGCATAAATGATATTTTCTAGTTCTGTATATACCTTTTACTTATTTCTCTTATTTAATATCTAAAATATGTGCTGTAGTCAACAATACTGAATAATGTCAATAAAGGGACGTAACTTTTGATTTACAGTGAATTAAATATAGTGATTTTTAATGTCTTTCATGTTCATTTGTATATTAAATTAATGGACTATTCATTCTTGAAAGTGAATCTCGTTTTTCTCTGTATGTTTAACAGTTTAAATGTCTGTCCTAAACAAATTTTGTTCATCAGGAGGTCTATTTTTCTAAGTTATGGTAAATGACAATGTATTATAATATCACAAACATGTAGTTTATTTGATGTTTAACTATAATTGTTTGATTTTTGTAGATCTAATATACACATGGGTTAAGGTTTTCAGGAATGTGTCTAAATACGGTTTCCTCGCAGGACTGGAACGTTCTGGTATTTATTGCTTCCACAGCATCGAGGTTAAGATTTCCTATTTTTCAAGAGTTCATGTTTCACCCATGAAGAATATATGAATTACTTAATTCTTTTTATAGTCAGCTGTGTTTTTCTTATTGTTGTTGTTTGATCTAAATATCTGACCTTTGCTCTTCAACTTTTTGCAATAAAAGAACCTTTAAACCATAGAATTGATTTGTTTTTGTTACAAACATTGAGATGTAGAAGCAGGGTCAGTCAAATAGAAAGAACCTGGTAATAGGATACCTGTGTGTTGTAGTATTAGTTAACTCTCGTAGTAACTACACATGCATAATTATATATTGTTGAGTTGTCTCTCTTAGATCGGATTGTAAGTTATGCATGGTAATATATATACTCTTCATACATGTCTATTATAGTTCAGTTGTATGCTTGCTGTTGTACTAGCTGGTCGATATTAAATAATTGTAATAGAGAGAATCCTGGTTATTTCTAATTCTGTAGAACTGGATAACATAACATAAAACATAACGTACAAACCATAACACTGTGCAACAAGCTCTTTTAATTGTAGATACATTGTACATATACATTTATGAGGAAGAACAACACAAGAGATTGCCTTCTAAAGTGTACATTGTAAGTGAAAAAATCGAGAAACGATGAATTCTGGAAAAAACGCATTTGCTATCCTTTTTTTGGCTTTGTCATGTAATATTATGAATACATGCATACATGTATTTTGTATTTAAGAGTAATAGATAAGATTCTCATGAAATAAACATCAATTTAATATTATTACACTGAAGTAGCAACTTTTTTTGTTCACTGTTCTATAATGGTATTCATGATCACAATGATGTACAAATAATATACACTGTTCACTTGGAATAAGAAATCGAGGATATATAGTTTCTTTGGCGTTCAGAAGGCGACATTGTAATATCCAATGACCTTGTGTAGAATTCCAACAGCCCAGCATTCGTCAAGTGACATGCAGTTTTGATTGACAAGTGTCGTTTGTTTACATATTCTGTCAAGATATTATTTTGGTAAAATAGTTTATTTGTGTCGATAGACCTTACCCCAAAGGAAAAAATGTCTTCATTTTAACCAAAATAAGTAAATGCGGAACTCAATTGTCCCGTTGCGAATAAACCCGGCTTCTTCTTTGCTTAATAGATTGGTATTCCATAGTTGAATTGAAAGCAAATATGGTTTTCTCCCTAGTTTAATAGTTTCAACATGTTTTTTATCTTCTTTACCATTCATCCAGTTCATAACATAAACCGCAACTAGACAATTGATTGACGCTTTGTCGGAATTTATAGTCACCCGAGTCACGTCCGAATAACCTGTCACACTTACGTCAATATGCAATTGCTGGCCATCAATAAGCATATCAGTTGAAGCTTTGAACGAAGAACCTACTTTAAGAGTAGCACATTCGCCCACCACACGACCTTCCATATAGCGTTTAACCAGATCACTCTGTTTGGCCTCCTCACCTAGGAATTGATACAGTGCTCTCGAGGTTCGCACGTGTCCGAACACATCTTTGTATTTTGTTTTTATGTTTCTTAGTATCTTTGTCCTAATCATATTCAAGGCATTTTCTGGAAGTTTAAATCTACTACCGGTTTCTTCAAACTCCTCTAGAGGTCGTTCAGCGATAATATCGATACATTTTTCTTCAATTTCATCTAAACCATAAACTATAGCTATTTTCATGATTTCGTATACTTCATCAGATTCTCGATTTTCTGCCAGATATTGCTCAAAACAAACTTCGCATGCTGATTCCAAACACACCACTTCATACTCATGAGCTAGTGGCAAAACATTGAATACGTTTTTCATTGTTATAGACCGCATCATACCTGGTGTGATGCATCGTAAAAATTCTACAACATCTTTGAAGTTCTTTCTGGGAAGCGGCATTTCATTTACATTTTTCTCTTCGAATTTACCATAAAACATAATATCAAAAACAGGCGATGCATACGCAAGAATTGCCCTATTAACATACAACTGTTTATCTTCCACAATAAGAGTAAGGTCATCTTTCAAACTCTTATTGGTTAATTTGTTAACATCAGATTCAAGCAAATCGGTATCTTGTTCAACTTCACCGGGTGCTTCTCCATCACAGTCGTCTTCAAGCTTCGCACCAGGTTCCGCATCACCAATCTAAATAAAACATGTTTTTGATTTTATTTATACCAGGAAAGCAAACCTGCGAATACTTCTGAATTATTCTATGTTTTGGTAATGATTATGTTAATACATGTATTACAGAAACAACAGACTGATTAAATACAAACAGCAGATGTGATCAAATCCTATCATTTACTTTCGATAACATATTCGATTAAAAACCAAATAGAATCTACATGTACGTGGTTGCAAATAAATTGTCATATTTTGTCGAAGAACTCACTCCAAGACAAGTTGCTCCCAGACATGAAATTGCGATTAATAAACCTACATGTTGATATTTCAAAGTTGCATAACGTTAAAACCATGGATAATTTTAATATTATCGCAGATTTACGTTTTTAATTTTATAACAAGAAAAAAGACACTTACTTCAAACATGTTTACAAAATGCAAGATACAATAATCAAACGTAGACACTAAATTAATGTAGTATATGTACACGACTTAAATTATTACTGAGTGTATTTGTTTATCGATCGCCTGCTAACAGGTCACATACTTTTCGAAAAAGACTACTTAGAGTATTTGAAAATCAATGATTCGTCGGTCCAAACCGGAATTGTAGTGAAATCGATCATAAATACTGACTGGTATATGCTTCAAGTATGCTTTTTATTATACAATGAAATAATGACTCGTTTGTGAATACTAGTACATTAAATCCAATAGTTGAATTCAGGTGCGTAGCGTTTTTAAATTTCTTCTTTAACTTCGTCTGAAATATCATTTAAAACATGAATGTCCTTTAAAACATGAATGTCCATTAAAACATGAATGTCCTTTAAAACATTAATGTCCTTTAAAACATGAATGTTGTTTGATTTCCCTTTCAATATTCAATATATGATATTAGTACACCATATTTACGAATACTTCGACCCTTACTTAATTGGTATAAACAAATACTGTAGAGCATGGCAATGGCGAAATTCTTTTCTACCGGATTAATACTAGACAATATACATATCTTATTACTTCTTAATTCACTAAGTCCGACCTTACATTACATTTCTAAAATAGCTTTTTCGTGGGGTCATAAATTCGTGGATTTTGATTTTTGAAAGAAAAATGCCTTATCTCTGCTTTTAAATTCATGGGGAATTGATTTCGTGGATGGGCCGACCTACGAAATCCACGAAATTAAATATCCTACGAAAATTAATGATTCCACAGTATATGATACAACTGCTACAAATCATTGTTAGACTTTGACATTTGATATGTTCAAAGATACCTATCCAAATCAATACTAATTAACCATTCAATTCAGTTAATATTTATATTGAGTGCAAGATATATATCGTCTGCAGAATAAGGTGAAATACCGATTTCATATTTATTCATTTTCCAAAAAAAAACCTTTTAGCCGTATTTTTTTATAAAAAGAAACGTTACACTTGCCGGGCATTTGACGGATATATCAATAACAACGCGTACCAAATGTTTACCAATTTTAAAGCTTGATTTTGAATTCATTTTTAGGATTACTTCCAACCAGAATAACTAAAGTAAGTGTCCAAAAAATATGTTGTCAATTAGTAATATGTATCACAGTAAATTTATTGTAATTCGGTATATAACACATTCTTCTTACTAATGTGCTGTTACGAAAATGGCCGAGTAGATACGACTGACCATTTTCGTAATAGCAAAGAAACTTCGTATATACATCGACGCACTTTGTCTGTCAACTAAAAACCATCTGATGATCATATTCCGTAAATCCGGGGATTCGCCTATTAGACGTTACTTGTATCTCAAAGGCGCCTTTTCCCATTTAATTTAAACAATATGAAATAAAATTTCATTATTCTAAATATAACTTTATCCTTTTCAATGTCTGCGACAAACCATTCTATGAGCCTACCGTGTTTCAAAAATATAGATTGTTTGATATAGTTTATGACCCCAAAATAAAAGTTATAAATATTCAACAATGAATTTATTTTCCTTTAGATCAAACAAACGGTAAAATAAAGCTAGATAAAGAATTTTTTTTATTTGACTCAGTATGGTCATACCACAACATGTCAATAATGCATTTACTGCAAAAAATCATAAATTCATAATTCATACACAATATATATACTAAAACCCACCCAAAACAAAGAAACATAAAAACAATGGAGGACAAAGCACAGCCATAATGTCTTTATCATTTATGTGTGTACATAAATACAGAGACAGTCAGATTAGACGTCGTAACATTTTCTTGCGCAAAATTAAATCAATTGAATCATTGAATATTTGTTATGTAGATTCATACACTAACCAAACCCGCATCTTAGTATTTTATATTTCAACTAACCTGCAAACTATGAATAATAGTAAAATGACTAAAATCATAGAAAACGTTTATGATACATATTGTACATATTTCTAACAATCACAATGCTATAAGAAATAATTATACTGGCCTATATTTATCTTCAAATATATTATCATATACGATTTTAATTCAATAACAGGACAAAAAGTCACTTACTTCAGACATGTCGCACAAAATGCCAGATATGCAGATGTACGTGTTGATCCTCGCGTAGAATCTACAAAAAGGCTTTTATATCTAATATTTACCGTTCACCTGGTAATAGGTCACGTAATTTTTTGAAAACGGGTTTTTGGAAAATCTAGGTATGATACACAGTTTACATTCGTCACATGGTATTGACGTGAACTCGATCACGGACACTGACTGGTTGGTATAACAATTAAGTAGCTCAGTGTTGAATCCCACCTACAGTCTACAAACCTGGTATCAGGTCACGTAATTTTTTGAAAACGGGTTTTTGGAAAATCTAGGTATGATACACAGTTTACATTCGTCACATGGTATTGACGTGAACTCGATCACGGACACTGACTGGTTGGTATAACAATTTAGTAGCTCTGTGTTGAATCCCACGTACAGTCTGCAGGCCTCGTATCAGGTCACGTAGTTTTTCGAAAATATATTTTTGGAAATTCCCAACACTGGTTCTTTGTATGAATCCAGCCCAAGGTATTATCGTACAATGGAGCGTAAATACGCACTGGTTGATGTTTGAAGTAGCTCTTTACTATTCATTGGACAACAAAATATCAATGAAGTATTGATCACAAAAAACGAACTGAAATTCAATAATGATATTCAGGAGCGTAGCGTGTTCAACATTAAACAATAATCTTTTGGTTTACACTGTCACATCTTTACGTGTAAATATTGCAAGAACAGACGTCCGATAATAATACATAATGTGTACATTATTACATTACATGTACGAGCAATTAGAGCCGACATAATTATGAAACTTCGCGTTTTGATAAGTATGTAGGTACCTACCAAAATCAATGCTAATAAATACTGATACTATGATCGAATTTGGGGTCAGTTCTTATTGGTGTTATAATGGGTAGTAGGGATCAGTCACTTATGGTTGTCTGCGATTTAGAGTAAGATTCTAACAGGAAAACAAAAGGGCTGTAGGGGTAAGTAGTTTTATTCGATTTCATAAAGCGTTCATTTACTTTTATTGATTCAAAGAAAATAATACCAAAACACATTTTTTGTTAACTTAAGACTTGTTAATTCTTGTTCCATACAATAATCTCAGTGTGTTAAATGATGAAAATTGATAAACTAGTCAAATATTAAACTTTCAATACAGTTGTGGCACAGTAGATGACGGTTATTATAATGAACTTCTGGGTAATGTAGTATACATTAACTTTTACCACACCACTCAATCTGCAACACATCCTTAACCTTGTAATTATGTTGATCTCCAAGTTTACAAGCCTCAAGTTTACAAGTTTATTTAACATTATCTCACTTAATGTAAAACATGAATATATGAGTTAATAGATATACATGTTAAATACAATTATTCAATGAGATAACAATATTAATGTATTACAAACATAACATGTTAGGTATATATTGTGTTCAATGGTAAGGAAATATACATTTCTAGTACAAGAAAAGACATATATTATATTCTTGATAGCCAGGTAAACAAACCGAGAAATTGATTCAGTGCTCTCGAGGTTTGCACGTGACCAAACACATATTCGTATTTTGTTTGCAACTTTCGCATCTTCTTCCTTATTGCCCCTTTTTTCAAATTCCCCTGATAACATGGATAATTTTTTGTGTAGCCTTATCCAAACTGTAAACCATAATTGTTTTCATGAATTCGTATACTTGATCTGCTTGACTATTTCTGATGACTTCGACTGGTTTTAACAGATACAATAGAATATACATGTAGTTGTTTTGAAATCCACGGGACACTAATAAATACTTGACAATCTAAAATATGATGGTTTTATCAGACATTCGTTCTCGAAATATTTAAAAAGAATCAAGATGTAAAACAGATAGTTTAAGAGGAAGTACATGTATATGTAGAAGTTTGGTAACGCTACGCTTCTGAATACAAGAATAGGTTTTAATGTTTAAATTTCATTATAAAACATTACGTGAAGTGTATAACAGTCTGAATTCATGACCGATTTTACAATTATGCCTTGGACGAATGAATGCTGTAAATAGAATAGATAATGTAAACCTTCGTTTTCGAAAAATCACATGACCTGTTACCAAGCAATCGGTAAACAAAAACACTCTGTAGCAAATAGACTGATTCATTCATGTAGAAATTACAAGTGGTTCACATTTATATTTTTATAACTGGACTTTTGTGCAGCATGTCTGAAGTAAGTGACTTTTCGTCTTGTTATGAAATTAAAAACGAAGTCGATAATACTTTGATTAAGATAAATGTCGAACAGTAAAAGTATTTCATGGCTAAAAAGTAAAAGAAACAAAGTTTTCACAAGTATTTTATCTCTTGTACAGGTAAAAGGGTCGACATATCATATATAGAGAGTCTGAGAGATATTCATTTATTGTTAGATGTAGTTCATAATAATCAAAATGGACATATATTGTACTATTCGCAAGAAAAAATAACCCTGAACAAAAAATATAGGGTCAACAGAAAAATACGGTTTGTCAGGTAATTGGAACTACTTTTTTCCTTACGTGGGTATTAGGGACAGGAGCATGCTAAACGTAAGTAAAGCTTTAGACAACGACCATAGTTTCCGTTTTATCGTTAAAGAATGTCCCATTCCACGTGTTAATATAATATTACAAAGCGCATCGTTAAATACATATACATTCGACAAAGGGTATAACAAAAATTATCGTCTAACTTACGAAAGTAATCGAATCTTACCGAAGCTAAAAATTAAATGCAAGCAATGGCTGTTTAATTAGGCAGCTTTGGCAGTTCAATACATAGTTCCCACATCTACAATATTTACCTCCCTTGGCAGCCATCTTTGTTGGCAAATTCAACAAGCATTGATAGAAGATATTTATATTTTTGTTTTGATAATTGTAAATATAGGATATTTATATGTGACAACTACATTTTCTTTAACCTGATGTGCTAATGGCCTTAACAACTTCATGATTAAGATCTGTTTTATAAATTGAGTTGTTTAATAACCAATTTTCTTATATTTTCTATTAAACGCATAGGAAATTTGCCAACTAAGATGGCCGCCAAGGGAGGTAAAAATTGTAGATGTGGGAACTATGTATAAAGTCGCACTGTATCATATCGTAACACCTCGGTTGTTTTCATACGCTTTGTACTAGCGGAAACTTAACTTAGACAGACTTGCACTGCAACATGATACGGGTACAAGTTAAAAGACATTAAACAGCTACTATATAATTGACCCCCCCCAAAAAAAAAAAATCCACATGTGGTCTAATCTCTTAATTGTTTTATTGCCCCTAATCAGATAAAACCAGTCTGGTCACGGTCTGTAGACTTGACACCTAGTCAAAAAGTGGGGTAATAAATTGTATTGATTTACAGTGATGATAAGTTTATGACTAAATTGCTTTTGTTTTTATAAGCATGGAGTAACAGATTATGTAAACAGGTGCTAGTCTATCAATGACCCTGTCTGTTTTATTACCCCCTACTGTGGAATTAGGGGACTTTCTGGTCCATAAGTCACATGCCTCGCATTCCTGGTTCAATGTCTTTAACAATTACATGGTAGATGTCACACCATCAATCGAATCCACATTGAAAACACGAACTTTTCTGGAACTATTCTTGCATACTTCTGAAGTTCATGAAAAGTTCATGAAGTATGCAAGAATATGTGGCCGCCAATACAGGATTGTCTTTACAGTAGGACGTGGTGATGACAAATTCTTGTCACCCGACCAAATACTTTACCACATAATTGCATATTTTACACAATATCGATTTTTCAGTTATCCATTACATGCGAATACTTACTTCACTAGATACCCAAAATAAACGATACTTTTTTTATTGCCGGGACTCTATTCTGCATATTTGACTCGAGTAATGTATGAGACTTTTTTCAGAATCTTTATTGTTTTCAAGAAAGATGATTTAGCAGTTATGAATACCGAATTTTTCGCATGGATATATCAAACGTATCAAATACATTTGTTTAACACTCTAGAAAGTGTCATCAATGTAACAAGAATTAGTATTTCAAAGTCAGGATGCATGAATTGGTTTTAACAATTTAGTAAAAAATACAATAAAAAAGTGTTTCAATTTATTTCTTCCAACCAGTATCGATTAAAACATTTGTTAAATTCGGTATTCATGATTTAAACCGTTTGTAAATCACGGCCATGCGATAATCGGAACTCCTCGGCATTTGTCTAATGAAAGTGCGTATTTCTTACTTACGGAAATACCCGAGTAGTTACGATTGCGTAAGCGTGCATCTCATTTGACAGCGGAAGTTGCATGACGTAAAAGAATCGTGTTTTACTGTACGGTGCATTACCAAGTACGTGTGAAACTTAATAAACTTATGTTGGTTATAATCAGTTTAGTCAGACATTAAGATTATGTTCATCTAGAATAACTAAGGTAAATGTCAAAGATATAATTAATACAAATATATGATATTTGATTTTGACGCATATATGCATTGATACACACATCTATATATATAGTTGCATATGTTATGAAGATATTGAGCAATCAATTCATAAACCTAATGTTCAACTTTTCCTGTGGATTCAATAACACATTACATTTTACATCTTAACATATCAATCTATTACAGAAGCATACATTTTTTACTGGCGCGAATGACAAACATGTATCTTTTATCTCGGTGCCATTTAGTTAGACTGTTACATTAATTTGTTTGTTTATATATCGGGTTTTATGCCCCTTTTCAACAGTGAGAGTCATATGAGGCGGACAGTTCGCCTAACCATCACTCCCGGGAAGTACTAGTACTAGACTCCCATCCTTCATAAACAACTGCCTACTTTCTCACATAAAGAAACATAGTCGGTAGCGGGGCTCAAACCTACGACCCGCTATCAGTGAGAGGATACAGTGATTTGAAGTAAGCGACCTTAACCACTCGACCACGGAGGCGGGTTTATTGCATTAATTACTTCTTTTTCCAAATGATATGATATTATTAACCTTGAACATGTTATGATCATCGGTAAATATCACTTGGTCGTGTGGAGAAAATACACCTCGATTTTTGATGTCTTTATTGTCTGTTATATTTTTCAGGCGAATGATGGTTACGACACTTTTAAAGGCGACACCTATAAGGAAGCTGAAGAGAAGCTTACACGTCAAGACTCTGTATGTGAAAAAACAGAAAGGGACATGAAAGAGATACCACTGGAAGGCGATACTATAGATGTACTTCCCGGTTGTAATGGTAACAATGAACGACGTACAAACGGCAACATAACGGAGGAAACCGACGACAAAAGCGACAAACATATACTGAGCAGTAATGAAGAAGATGAAGTTGCTTCTTACCCTGCAAATGCTTTCAGTACGAAGACATCTCGCGATGATTTTATATTGAGAGTTGAAGATAAACCTCTCTATGTAAACAAGATGGTGTTGAGCTTATTCTCAACCGTTTTCAATGATATAATCAATGACACATTAAAAGAGCAGAACAGAAATGAGTTGACGCTCACGGGAAAGAAGTATGATGATGTTTTAGAGTTCTTACAATGCATGTATCCAAATATCACGAAGCCCATAACTATGGAAAACGTTTACGTGGTTTTACCCTTGATATATGAATATCAAGTTCCAATGTTAAAGTCCGCTTGTGAACTATGTTTGCTGAAATATTTAGCACAAAAAGAAACCCCGACGGACTTGTATGAAGTCTTGGATGAAGCTTGTTACTATAAGTTAGAAGAAGTGAAAGAAAAATGTATCGATATTGTCGTTGAACGTCCTCATGAAGAGTATGAAGGAGCGGAAAACAAATTTACCTTTTCCGATGATGCTGGAAATAAAATCAGGAAGAAGGTGTTACAAAACCTTAAAATAAAATATAAAGACGTATTCGGACATGTACAGACGACCAGAGCATTATACAGGCTCCTTGGTTCGGCTGCAAAGCAAAATGATTTGGTACATCGTCATACAGAAGGTAGTTTGATCGGTGATTATACTATAATGATATGTAATGTAGGTGGTGGTTCTGCAAACATAAATGTTGACGGAATACCATTTCAAATTGTCGTAGATGAATTCAATGCATATCGTATGACTAAAGATGTAATATTTAGGTGTCAGGCGACAGGAAATTACCCACACAAGTTTTTGTGTGCTGTTGTAAAGATAAATCAGCTGTCTGGTAAGCAGGATTACGTCTGTATGAATACTTTAACATTCGAAAATCGGTATTCTGACCCTACAATGTCAGTACACATCACTGAGGCAAGCTTCTGCGATACGGTGTCCGGTTTCTGTCGGGACGGGTGCATCAAACTTTACGTTTATATGTTCAAGTACATATGACCATACTTACAATCAATGAAGAACTTGATATAATGTGGATAGTGCCCAAGTTACAAAGGTCGACAATGGACATTATTCTGTTCCTTGGACTACATATTTAATTCTTAAAAGAATAACTACATGTATAAATATTAACATAGTGGTTATCTTTATTTGGAAACCGAAGTATCGCTCTTTTGTAGCATGTTTTGTTTCGTATTTTGACTTTGTACGTAACAAATCATCTAGTTTTGGATTATGAACTTGCTAATATGAAACAAATTGAAACTCCTATATGTTTACTACCTTTATAATACTTATTAATAAACTGGCGGATTGTATTGCATGTACAGTCCACAACACATGCACCATCTTAACTCGGGGTCCGACAAAGTTGCCTTCAACTCTCCGAATTTCTCACTATATGTACACGTTCAGACATGATTATTTGATATACCATTACACGGCTTACTTACATGTCAATTCTCACATTTTCGTTTCGTCCTCAGTAGTTACGGAATTTTGCCAACTTATAGATTATAATTTTTCTCTCCGAGTGAGGTTAAATTAATTATTGACAAAACATAAAATTTTGTAAATATTTTGTTCACTGTATGTTGTCAAAATCGCTCCTTGTACCACAAAAATCTAGAATTATAAACTTTCGAAGACCCCCCCCCATATGATTTACATTGCGTTCCTGCTAGTAACATTTACATGTCATTTATAGGTATTTCAAATAAAATCTAATGCTTATAACTCAATTTTTCGACCGAACCTTTTTGACATTTTACACGATTAGATTTACGATAGGAGATAACAAGTGTATAATGTAAGATGTATTTAATTCCAGTAAAATAGAAAACAAAAAAAATTCAATTCATTCTTTAACTCGTAGTGTGCCCAACCTTTTTTCATGTCTATGGCTGAAGACTCACAGGTCGTGAACAAGATATAAATAGCAAGGTTCCAGTCCTGTGATCAGACAAAATACAACGTACCTTAGACAACAGACATAATATCCCATGTCAGAACCAAATATCCCATGTCAGAACCAAACATCCCATGTCAGAACCAAATATCCCATGTCAGAACCAAACATTCCATGTCAGAACCAAACATCCCATGTCAGAACCAAATATCCCATGTCAGAACCAAACATCCCATGTCAGAACCAAACATTCCATGTCAGAACCAAACATCCCATGTCAGAACCAAACATCCCATGTCAGAACCAAACATCCCATGTCAGAACCAAACATCCCATGTCAGAACCAAACATCCCATGTCAGAACCAAACATCCCATGTCAGAACCAAACATCCCATGTCAGAACCAAACATTCCATGTCAGAACCAAACATCCCATGTCAGAACCAAACATCCCATGTCAGAACCAAACATCCCATGTCAGAACCAAATATCCCATGTCAGAACCAAACATTCCATGTCAGAACCAAACATCCCATGTCAGAACCAAACATCCCATGTCAGAACCAAATATCCCATGTCAGAACCAAACATCCCATGTCAGAACCAAACATCCCATGTCAGAACCAAATATCCCATGTCAGAACCAAACATTCCATGTCAGAACCAAACATCCCATGTCAGAACCAAATATCCCATGTCAGAACCAAACATCCCGTGTCAGAACCAAACATCCCGTGTCAGAACCAAACATCCCATGTCAGAACCAAACATCCCATGTCAGAACCAAACATCCCATGTCAGAACCAAACATTCCATGTCAGAACCAAACTTCCCATGTCAGAACCAAATATCCCATGTCAGAACCAAATATTCCATGTCAGAACCAAACATCCCATGTCAGAACCAAATATCCCATGTCAGAACCAAATATCCCATGTCAGAACCAAACATCCAATGTCAGAACCAAACATCCCATGTCAGAACCAAATATCCCATGTCAGAACCAAACATCCCATGTCAGAACCAAATATCCCATGTCAGAACCAAACATCCCATGTCAGAACCAAACATTCCATGTCAGAACCAAACATCCCATGTCAGAACCAAATATTTCATGTCAGAACCAAATATCCAATGTCAGAACCAAACATCCCATGTCAGAACCAAACAAGATAATCATTTTTTGCAGGACTAACTAACAAAAAAACGACAGAGCGATCATATATACTTAACGACCTTGAGTACGCAAGTTTAACATCAGATTAAAAATACATTTCGTTATATTCGATTACAGTGCAACCTGTCCGAAGCAGCACCCTTTAGGAGAAGCAACATGTTGTTGTTGTGGAGAAGTTGTTGCTGTAGAGAGGTTAAATTAATAGTTAAATCGTGCAGAGGGAAAAATCATAATGTTGTTATAGGGAGGTTGTTGCTCAAGAGAGGGCCGCTCAGGAGAGGTTGCACTGTTCATTGAAGAAGGGCACCAACATATTCATATTTCATTACGCATGTATTTTATGCCATTCTTAAACATAGAGGTGTGGGATAGGACGAATGTTCGAATATTTAGTTTAAGGGAAAATCTATTTCAAGTTGTGTTTTTCCCATATCTTTACTTTATGATATTTATGCGTAAAACAATATTTAAAGAAATACAGTTGTTCGAAAAATATTTGTAAGCACTATACACGATACATTACTTTGTTCGTTATTCGTTGGCAAAATAATTATCTAAACCTGACATACATGTCCTTTGAACAATGGAATGCGTTGGATAACTTCAGACTATATCTAAGAAAGGAGTGTTAAACTGCACTTATAATTCTTAACATCACAGCTGCGAAATGTTTGCTGATAGAAACTAGCAATCATTATTGAATTACGATCGTGAGATAACTACCAAGTATATGGGAATATAGATAACATACTTATAAATCAGACGAAATTGAGGTTCGCATTGTTCTATGCTGCATATTTGATCACATTTCATTTTAGATTACATACGTATTTTGACCTTCAATGCTATCTTTGAAATTTATCATTTTATGTGCTGTAGGAATTTGTGTTGATTAAAGCATTTACATGTCCATCTATAGTGTATAAGCATACATTGCTTGTGCACATACAGACCGAGGCTGAACGATGTTGTATTTTTGTGTCCTTGATTTATTTATGTATTTGTGGAGTTGACTGGATGTTCGCTTATCATAATGTTAACAACACATGGCCATCACTGTTTGTGAGGTGGCCGTCTGTGTCTTGGTTAGTAAACGATTTAAAGATTTGTTATATGTACGTTATATTTACTCGTATGTTTCTTGATTGTAATAATAATGCCTTGATCATTTACACATAATGCAAGAAACAAACTTGTGGTATTGGCTTATGTAAAATAAGAGTTAAAATGTTTGTAAACGCAATTGCGATGAAACTACAGATTACGATAATTGACATAACTCATTAATAATATTATGAACACATCACTAAAACGCTGATGAAGGATGAACTTTATTTTATATAGGTACTGTCTAAAAAGCAAATCATAGCGTCAACAATTCACGACAAAAAATGAAAGTGTCGATTTGATTTCAAAAATAAATATGACACTGGGAGAAGTTTGCAAAAGCTAATTCATACTTGTTTATACAGAGGATGTTTCTGTGGCTTCTTCTACAATCTGAAGGTAAGCTATAACATAAAACAAGTTTATGCCTATTGTCTGAAAGCAAATAGGTAAAAACAAATATTGAAGATATCTTTAAAGATAAACCCGGCCCCTTCACATAGAAGTTGACTAGTAGGACAAATTAATAGTTCTGTTTCTGAATTAGATATGTTTTGAGAGTATCTGCTTGTCTTAATCATATTCTCTTTGCCTTTCATCCAGTTTTGAACGATAACTACTATGAAACAAGGTATGTTGATTTGTTTCTCAAGACTACAACTAATGAATGCAGATACACGGTCACTCTTAGCCGTTTTGCCTATACGGATGGTAAATGGTATACCATCGATTTGCAGATTGACAGCTTTTTCAAATTCAGAACTAACACTCATTGAACAATTATTACCAACAACCTGAGCTTTTAAAAACGCAGAGATAAGATGTTTATATTCTGAGACTTCAACAAGGAACTTGCATAATGTTTTAGACGTGTCAACATACTGGACCACGTCTTTGTATTTCTTATCCATCTTCTGTAGCATCTTATCTCTGATTCCATCTTTAATGTCCCTTGACAATGCTACCTTAGTGTCTACTTTGTCGACTTCGGTATAAGGCCTGTCTGAAGCAATGGCTATGCCTCGCTCCGTAACTTTCAGAAGGTTGTAAAAGCCCGCCTTCGATAAAATGACAAGTAGTTGGTCCGTTGAGATATCGTTTGTCAAACGTGCCAGCAAACACGATTCGCAAGATGCCTTCAACTTAGCTACTTGATACTCCTCTGCCAAGGGTAACACAACATTGACGTTTTTTAGCGTAACTGGACTCGATGTGTTCGGATAGATGCATCTAAGAAACTCCAAAACATCATTGTATTTCTTTCCAGGCATTACGATTTCATCTTTGTCTTTTTCGCTAAATTCTCCATTAAACATTGCTTCGAAAACGGGTGATACAATTGCTAATACATGTTTCGAGACATGAAACTTTTTATCTTCCACAATCAATGCTAGATCGGTACGCCATGTCTTTGTGTTGAAGTATTCTTCTTGTGTTGTGGTAGACTCAGGAACATCAGCTCGCGGGATATCTTCAGTCTTGCCTTCCTGTAAAGTACATTTATCAGAAAGTGAAATGTTAAATGCAAAATATTAGACCTTTCTCTCATTGTTTATTCCATCGCATGCTACCATAACCAAACCATAATAACTAATGCCAATTAAACATCCTGATTATTTACATAACTAGCATGCATAGTTCGTGAAGCGAGAATAGAAAATTGAGTCTTGGCCACAAAGTGACAGAACATAATCCTAGTAAGACAACTGATTTAGAACCCATCTCCTATGTACGATCAAGTGGACATCCTATCAGTTACTAATAACGATGGGAAATGTCTCCGTAAGGGAGTAAAAGTTAAGGCAACTATGCAAACTACCGAAAACAACTACAATAATATTGGAGCCGGTTAAGTATAACACCCTACAATAATGTATGTCTCATAATTATGGGAGGCATCCTATAGTCCATGAACTACACAGGGACATTATGAATATCAATTACTAGTATGTAAACGGTCTAAACTTATAATATTCAAATAGGGCATCGGAATTACACTTAACATTCTTACTCCAGTACCATATAAAAGCATTCTCCATGTTTTGAAAGATTTATCTAAAGTAAGATGTAGTCATATTAAAACTATTTACTACAATTATTGCAACAAAATGGATCTACAACATACATGTATACCAATAAAGGTTTTCGAATAAGAAAAGCAGTATCTACCTTTGACATGGCTATCCAACTTTCTTCAAGTATATGTTCGATAGACGTGTTGAATTAATGATAAACTTACTCCTTCAGCCTTATATACAAATGTGCACATTCACAACGACGATTTTCGGAAAATGTGCTCACAACGTCCGGTTTTAAGTTATTTTCAGTTAAACATATTAACTGTCGTTATAAGATCAATATTTTATTTCATAAGTATGTAGTACTCTAGTAGCCTAATCAGCCTAAAGATATAAATAACATAACATATACATGTACATGTAAATCTCGAAGTCAATAAATGTGTTCTACAAACTTCACACTCAATCTAACGACACAAAATCATAATATAGATAGTACATTTTTCAACCAACACGGACAAAAAACAAGCAGTAAGATATCTAAGGCTGTGTTGAATCAACAATTTTCGGAAAATATTAACTTGGTCTCAAAACTATGTTATGTACAGACACCTAGCACTTAGTGCTATTTATAGATTATTGATATTGATCCATAATGATACTAATAATCGATTTATCATTTATGAAATTCAAGCGACTACAGAAATCTACGAAATCGTACAGCAGGAAGAAAACTCAGATATATAGGTCCACTGTCAAACCTGTGTAAGCATTAACCTCTAGATAAAGGCCACCCTGTGAATAAAGATCATTATTTTCAAAACCACCTTTGATCATTTAGAACAAATTGACCTCTCAATAAAGGTCACGTTTTGCTTTTCCCAATAGTGGCCTTTGTACACAGGTTTGACTACTATTACGAACATATTTGCACTACGAGACGCTCTAACGGTAAGCTGAATTGGAAGGGTATATTAATTATTGACAGGTATCACTTGTTCGGAACCCAAACGGAGCAAAAGTTTCTCAACGTTGAATTTTGATTCCGTGGATTTATTTACAAACAAATCCGGGTGTTCCATTCGTCAGATCAAAAGGATCCGCCGGGTTGCTCCAAACAACAAAGATGTTGTCATAGATACAGCATTGTTCATGATTGAAATAACAAAGATGAAACAAACAAGAAACTTACTGACTTTGAGATTTAAGCAGATTTTGAGGAAGTAATTAACTGCCATGGAGTTTCAACATTGTTTTGTAAAAAAAATAGTGCTTCGTATTGTATATGCATAATTTGCACTTTCGATAAAAGATGGAGATATTTTGCAGGATTCTGTTGATTTTGAAAGCATAGGAAATATTACAGTGTACGAACAGTTGACGTAACAAGATTTACTACGTACTGAAAATAGTTTCATTCACAAAAGTAGTGCCGGAATACTATATTGTCTCCAAGCAGTGACAGGGACAAATATACACACGGTGAGATTATAATTATAATGACGCAAGGTTAGAATTTCGTACAGATGGTTAATAAAATTTCCATATTAACTGGATCAAAGTGCTGAAGGCACTGATTTGGGGGGGGGGGGGGTCAAAATGTGCAGCAGCTTGTAATTTCTAAATGTGTGTCACGACTTTTAGCATTAGGAATAGAAGTATATTTTCGAGACAAACAGTTTGAAAGTGTAGCTTTTCCGTGTTAATTGTGCTTAATTGGCCTAAAGATGTACATTTTATAAACCATAAATCGACAGTCATAAGATCTCGATCAGAACTACTTTCGCCGATATGTAATGACTCAACAACTCTCACTGGTCATGGTCAACAACTCTGACTGGTCATGGCTATTCTAGCGCCCAATTAATGTTCAGAAGAAGGTTAAAGTCTACCTGGCCCACAACTTGCCTGAAAAGCTTAAAACAGGCCCCATCAATCATAACTTGTTTAGATTATCTCTACACAAAAAAAATTACTCCAAAGAAGTTTTACGATAAAAGCTCTAGACCACTACACATACTCAGTGAAGGTGAATCGGTGAAGTTTGGAAACCAGCTGTAATTCTAGCAAACATAAGAGGAGGCCATATTTAGTGCAAAAAGGAAGGCGCAATTTACCGCCGAAACCGCCGCTTCATTAACAAGATGCGGTAAAATATTCTATTCAAGAATTTCAGCCAAAACACTCCCCAGCAAAGTCAAATTACCCCAGAGAAAATTCCCAGTTACAATACCGAGATAAACAATAACAAGAATCAAAGTACTGAAAGTACTGTCTGACTTGATTTTTACCATACGAGGCAAAAGAAAGAAATGTGTACCCACATCGTTAGAGCCCATACAAATAGTTTTAACATTTAAACTTACGGACCGATTTTTCATTCATATTGTAATGCAGGTCATATGCATGTAGGTAAATGACATATGCTAGTGCTTTACTAGTCCCTTTGCTATTTTTTTTTAATGAAAAAGCCTGATATTGGAAAGTTTAATGATTAGGACATTAATTGAAGAAAATTTAATTGCATTAAAACTCTTTATTGTACACAAACTAGTGACCAACACTTCGGTAACAGTAAATACAAACATTGATTCTTCTGGTTTTAACACAGACGTGATTATATAATTCTAAATAATCTGGCGTAAAAGGAACTCTTAAACTGTAATTTTTAAAAGCACGTATCCAGTAATTTACGTTCGTATTTAGCGACTCGAATTATTATTCGTAAGCCGCAGTTTAAACATTCAACCTTCGAAGATTACCTGACATTAACTCATTCAATAAATCAAACTCCCCACACCGGTTACGCTTTGCTACTAACCAATACGGGGAGTGAATCTATAAATAGCGATTCCGTCATCAAACTAACACTAGTTCGAATATCACAGAAATACGATTAGATGAGAATTCGCTTTGTAATATTAAGAAATGTTAGAAAGGCACAAAACACATGCATCGATGGTAGATTGTTGCAAATGCATCAATACGTCCGTAAAGATGTTTCTGAACTGTCGAACGGAAACCGAAAGTAGAACTACTTTTACGGCAAGATATTTTATTGGACAGTGAATACGCGGTTTTAATTCTACGCATTTGAATACCTCAGGTATCTACCGACAAGCACTTATTTAGATACATGTACATGACTCTTTCCATGCAGTTACAATAAAATGATTTGAAATATATTTAGATCCGACACACTTAATTTTGGGAGATTCCAGATACTTCTATATAATCACACCATTTAGTTGCGTACTATTTCCTTTATGCGGCATTCTTTTAACCAAGCTGTTATGGAGTCCAGCGACAGATCTTGGTCACCGATTGCAAAGGACTTAATCAAGTCCAAAAACTATAACAAAACGTCATAGGTAGACGAATTACAATAAGCATATTGGTTTATGTTTTTTGTATGAAGTTGCTTTTTTCATAAAGGATATTGACTGTATATTTTATTCAATCCTCCATTATGGAGAGTATAACATATTTCCATGATATGAGTATTACACATACATTGACAATCATGAGTATTTGACAAATGAATAAATTCATGTACATAGTACAAGCACATGGTAATATCATACCCTACATCAATCACTTAGAATAAACCCTAAATGTTAACAAAATCGCCATAATCTGCTATGATACAATCGCATTGAACTTCAAATAGCTATCATTTCAGATATAATGCCAAACAACAACTTATCTAGGTTAAACATCACAGAGAAATGCCTGCATGATTTACTTACCTATCAACTATAAATAGATTCAGTCATCACCATAAGCCAATCAAATGGCCAGGACAAGGACTTATATACATACATGTATGTGTATGTATATAAGTCCTTGGCCAAGATTAGCCAAACTAGTAATAGACACTACACTATGTACTCGCAAACATAGTATAATTCGTCTAGAAAATACACAGACAAATCAAGACCCCATTACCCCGCAATTAAGGTCAGTTTTAGGAGTGGACGAGATGTAAAACCTAATAAACTGTACCACAAGCTGAATGTTTGTACGGAGGAAAATTGCACCAGGCAAGTGAATATTATGATGAAGCATATGATTCGTTGTAATTAGAGTGTGCAAAGTTTCAGACAATTAATTTTGTATAATGTTATTTTGACCTGAAGAATTATGTTATATGCAAGACAGAACTTGATATAGTGAACATTTCTGCCAATTTATGAATTTATTTTGTATATAAGTCCTTGGTCAGGAGACACTTTGTGATAGAATGAGGAATGGACAGATATATAAAAGTGCTTCATTGTATATTGTTCCAGATCAGAATTGGACTAAAATGCAAATTTGTGAGCGACCAATATTATTTGGTAAACGTGTTTGATATGGTTTATATAAAATAATCAAATGTTAGAAATCTGTTCAAGGTAAAGTAGAACAACACAGGAGTTAAACAAACATGGTTTAATAAAATACATATAAAAAAACATTATGCACATTACACACGCCTAGATTGCAATCCACTCAAAAAAAAAACATTAACAAGAAAAACTATATAACGAAACGTTATAGGTAGACGAATTACAAGAAGCATTGGCTTAGGTTTTTTTGTATGAAGTTGCTTTTTTCATCAAGGATATTGACAGAATATTTTATTCAATCCTCCATTATGGAGAGTATAATTAATTTACAAGTTATAAATAATACACATAAATTGACAATCATGTGTATATCTATTTGACAAATGAATCAATTCATGCATATAGTTCACAACATGGTAATACCATACCATACCATACCATACATCAATCAAATCAAATATACCCTAAATACTATCAAATTCATCATAATCTGCTATTATACAACCACATTGAACTTACTGATGATCCGTTGATAATAAACTACAATCAATGAACAGTTAAACACTAGCAGACGATCACAGAAGTTTAAAGCTTTGTTAAACTGTATACCTTAAAAATAAAAATTGTAACAAGTATATATGCACAAAAAATGAAACTTAATTCAACCAACATGATGCTTTAATAATGTGATTTTTAAGTCCTTACTGCTATCTCTAAAATATTTGAAAAAAAACATGTAACGTGATCAAATCATTTAAAGACATTGAACCAGGAATGCGAGGCATGTGACTAAGACCCAGCAGTCCTGTATATTCCACAGCAGGGAGTCCAAAAAAACTGACAGGGTCATTGATAGACTAGCTTCTAATTACATAATAAGTCACTATATGGCTAATATATAGCTACTGTATAGATACTTAAATTGATTCAATGTTTAATTAATGATATAAAAAAACTTTGTATGTTCATATTAAATGCAAAATATTAATAATAATTTTAAGACAGCTCATTTAATATGATTAAAGAAATTTATTACTCAAATAAATACTCAATGCTTCAAACACATTAGCAAATATATGTATCTCACACCAATTAGTTAGGTCTGGGTGATTTTGATAAATTAAACGTCAATTTTGTGAATTTAATACTTGTAAACGTATCCTAACACCTTTATACCTGTTAAATATTTCTAACCAATATATTTTCTCAAGCAGTACCTGAATAAACATAGTTTCATTGCAAGTTATTTTAAAGATTAAAATAGTTATCTTGTAAAAAATAATTTCATGCATAAAAAGAATGGTTTGATTAAGAAATAGAAGAAGCATTCAGTTGCATTTTCATGTATTAACTGTTCTTACATAATCTGGTAATTAAAGGACAACATTCATTAATTACATAAAAAGCTTATAAAAATAACAGGAAGTTATCCATAAACTAATTATCACTAAAATTCAATAAAATTTATGACCCCATTATATGACTAGGTGTCAAGTCTACAGACACTTACTTGACCGTGAAAAGACAGGATTAATCCCATTAGGGGCAATAAAACAATTAAGAGATTAGACCTCATGTGGATTTTGGGGGGGGGGGGGGTCACTTATATAGTAGCTGTTCAATGTCTTTAAGTGATTATCTGGAGCAAAATAAACATTATAATACATGCGGAACATTGACGCTATTTTCCTATGAAAAGACAACTCCTGTCGTTATTGATTTTTTACCTGTGTGATAAACTAGTTGTTTCCCTTTACGCCAATTATTGATTCTTATCGAATATGGATTATTTAGCGTTAAACCGAGATCCATATCTCCTGGTCGTTTTTGTGCGATCCGAGTTTAGGGAATTTGAGAGTATTATTTTTCTCACGTGGGGGAAGGATCATGGTCTTCAACACAATAACAATGTCATATTTTTGTTTTTTGAAATACATAATTCCATATTTTAATGTTGATCTTTAAATGAATAAATGAATATATTGATGTGAATAACATTGACAAACCAGCAGTAAACTGATGTTGTTTGATTCCAATTTAATGACTTTATATAAGATCAAGGAAAGTACATATTAGATGAAATATTACAGCAGTAATATATTTTGATTTTTCGGAATCAAACACCTAGCTTACAGAACACAGTTCTATACGTGTATATATATTCATTTCACACAGGGATATAATATTATAGCATCCCTGTTTCACACTACTAAAGGAAATAATTATATGAACGTATAATTAAAAAATTCAATCGTTCGGCAAAAAAATATGTTGAGTTTTTCCACGGGCAAGGTTAATTTTTCAACTTTCACATTTCTAAAAAATGCATGTTTTAACACAGCTCAGGACAAGTCAAACTGACATTGAGAATCTTATTGCCCGATATTGGAAACCCTGAAAATATATGTTTTTAATTATATCAGTATTCAATATAATTTGTTGTATGTGCTATGAAAACAACAAACGTTTTTCATAAACTAATTATCACTATAAATCTTTTAACCAGACACTAAGCTGACCGTGACCAGACATGATTAGACAGATAAGGGGCAATTAAACAATTAAGAGAATATACCTCCTGTTGCTTTTGGGGTCACTTAAATAGGAGCTGTTCAATGTTTTTAATTTAGATATTTATTGGTTACTGTCCTAGAAGAACTGTATTAGTAAAACTTTTGGGACATTTAAAAGTTAAAACGGCACGTTCAATAATAATATTGATAATAATAAATTGGCATTTAATTTAAAATGGCGTACATCAAACATTTCATGTCAATTTTAACACCCGGCCAATACTGCATGAATGAGCAATATCCCTTTAACAGGGCGATAAAATCAATAAATATTACGTAACATCCTGTATATCATCTGTCATAAAAGTGGTCAGAGGCTTTAGCCATAGCTGTATCAGATAATAAAACGTATCCACACGAATGCATTTTCTTAATATTCTTTTCAATCAAAAAGTACATAATTATAGAAATATAGCACGGTGTTTTTTCAATGAAATTGCAAAAAAATAAGAAAAAGCATTTGACAACATTTTTACTAGATGATACTAAAAAAGGCATTGTGTAAAATATTGTACATCGAAATTGGTTCGAATAAAACATATTTCTTATATTTTATTATCAATTTATCTATTGTTTTGATTTACTACTTTCAAAATCAATTGGGCTTTAAAGAATACTTGGAATATACTTCTGAGTTTATAAAATCACTTAATCTATGTTTCTGACCCAGCAAGCTCACGACTGGAAAAGTTTAAACAAATCGTAGTTTTATAAAGCGTGATAAATAACAAGGACTTATATACATGCATATTTTCTGAAGATAATCCTTTCTACAGAATATGTTTCCGGTAAAACATGCACGAGAAAATCATTTCATTTCACCTTCACCAGGTGTTTTCTCAATAAAACTGTCTGCCTTCATTTATTAATTTGTAATCGATATCTGTATTTATATTCACAGGTTGACCGAAAAGTAGCCATGGTTATATTTTGAGTTTTTAGACCCGCTTATATAAACCTGATTAAGAAAATAAATATGTATCGAGTTATTGAATTATCAAACAGTTTGCTAAAAATTAGCAGTTTTTTGTAACATGGTAAAAATATACCGACTTAAATTATACACCTGATAAAGCAATTTAACAATTAGTCACGTGGTAAATGTATGAAAGGTCATAATAACAACAACTAATTCGGTAGTTGCTACATCGACTACTGTACATGTACTTATTACAATATTGAAACGAAAACGCGCGCCTGAACGCGAATATCTCCATTTTCAAACTTAATTGGAAGCAATTTCCACATTTTCAAATTTCTTAAAAAATATATTGTAATAAAGCTTGGACACCACAGAATACTTCACGAGGTTATAAAAAAATGTCATTTTAGTAAAAAACAACTTTATGGCCTGTCAAAAACGAGGTTTAAGAGTATTTTGACAGTTTTCATATAGAATTATGAACGAACGATAGTCACCAACTTCAAACGAAAATGGAAGCAATAAGTTCACATACCACATTAATAAAAATTATATTGAAATAAAGTGCAGAGAATGAAGATTGATAAACTTGTTTGCTGATGATTTCAGCATATGGAACTTTAGTCAATGAAATACAAAGTTTAACCAAGCTTTAATTATACCAGGGATGCTATATTACAATGTGATATATACTATCCCTGTAACTATGGACTGATTAGATAGATTATAATTATGACACATAGCTAAACGTTATGTTTTCCCCCACAAAATAATTACTTTATGATAATTCAACATCGAAATCAGACATACAAAGACACGTACATTATGTGTGACAGTTAAACAAAAAAAAACACCATTTTCAATATTTTTTTATTCGGACAATTTAAGTTTTCAGTACTATTTTATGTTGCAAATCTACTAAAATTATATTTCATTATCGTGAAGGCATTCACATAATTATCAAGGACTTATATACATACATGTACAAATTCGACCAGTAGTCATACATATATATGTATGTATATAAGTCCTTGATAATTATATAATAAACATATAATTGAAATATATATATTACAAACATGTTAATTTCTTATTCCTGACAGAAAACATTAAATGAATTTACATAACCAATGACTTATATACATACATATATATGTATGACTACTGGTCGAATTTGTACATGTTAGGCCTTCTTAAAAAGTATGGTTTGACCTACGAATGATGACGTATCCAGAAAGTAACAACGATTCCAATTGGTTAATTACCATTGGTCCGTTCATGAACAAAAAAGTTATAGTGTTAGGTAGTATCCAATCAAAAAAGATTAAACAAATTAAGATTTTGATTACTAAACAACACGATTGACCGAACGTATAAGCGCGAAAAATGATAGTGACTGAAAAGCATGAATAACGACTCCATTACACTCATGAAGAATTTATTTGAACAACTGTACAGTACAGTATATTTCAACTGATTATCGGTAAGAGCATTTGTGCCAATATAAACTTTTGACTGAATTGTTTGTGATTATTGTGACAGTTCAGTGATTTTTTCCTTCAAATTCTATACTGTCTTTGAATTATTTTTTAATGACAGGTTGCCCACCTATATACTTTATGAATTGAAGGAAACTCTCTAAAACTAGGTTGTCCCCCAAAGGACTAATAGAAAGAAAAAATCCTTTCGGGCAGGAGGCAACCCACTAATTCGAAGACTGTCCATAGCAAGGTTTATTAAAATTCTTTAAAAGCATGCAGTTTTCCCTAAAATTTAATTTAGCTAAATACATAAGTTTTTTCTTCCCATCTTGCAAAAATTGTGCGTTAATTTCCCCCCAAATTTAAAGAAAGTGCCCCTTCCCCTACCTGTGAAAAAAAAGCCTAGCTTACAATATTCTTCTCATAATTTCTGCTTAAATTAATGAATAAAAAAAAACAAATTTTATTTATCATATAATCTATTCTGAATATTACCCAACAAAATTCAATTATTATTGGCTCATTTGAAAAACATTAAATTTTTGAATCCAAAGATTTTGTTCTTATCTATTTGCTATGATTTTTTATTTTATCTTTACAGACAAACCCCACCTTCACAACTTACTATACAGAGAATCCTCAAAAAATATGGAAACACCTGAAGGAAATCATATCAATTGGAACTCATGACCCAGCAATTGTGTTAAAACAGAAACAGTGGACAGTTAAAAAAAATTATAAACAGTGCCAGGAAGAACAGAGCTAACAAAATTTAATTTTAGTATGACTTTTAACACTGTACCATGACATATTCTTATATTTGGATGTGAATTGATTTTCATTGGCTAAATGACCCACACTTGACGGCTGAATCTTTGGATAGATCTAAGGTTAGTAATATTTATACTTACATTTTTTCATTGAATTGTGCATATTTCCAAATTGTCTGTCTATACATAGTTCCCACATCTACAATATTTACCTCTCTTGGCGGCCATCTTGCTTGGCAAGTTCATCAAGCACTAATAGAAGATATTTACATTTTTGTTTTGATTATTTTGAATATAGGATATTTATATGTGACAACTACATTTTCTTAAACCTGATGTGATTATGGCCTTAACAACTTCATGATTAAGTTATCTTTTATACATTAAGTTGTTTAATAACCAATTTTCTGATTTCTTCTATTAAGTGCATAAGAAATTTGCCAAGCAAGATGGCCGCCAAGGGAGGTAAATATTGTAGATGTGGGAACTATGTATTCTTTAATCCTTTCAAATATTTTCTTGTGTCACAAGCCTTGCTATTTTGAATTTGTGAGAAATTTTAATGTTTTATTGAGCTGAACTTTTTTCAAAACCCTTACTCTTGTCACTGGTCAGAAATTTTGATGCGATCATCCAAAATGCTACATTTTCTACATCCGCTGAATTAAAATATCTTTATCATATCATTGATTATTAAATTGTGCAACATCATAGAAAATAAATATTGTTTTGCAAATACAAATAAACTTAAATTAATTCCCAATTTGTGGCATGTGTGCTGATATATGAGTTATATGTTTTTGAGGAAAATGGTACAGTGGCAAGGACTTATACTATACAGTAAAACCTCTCTAGAGCAGCCCTCTGTAGAGCAACAACCTCTATAAGAACACCTTCAAAATTTCCCTAAGTTGATATGTACTGTAAATTTAACCTCTGTAGAGCAACAACCTCTAAACAATGGCCAATATTTGCAGCTCCCACAGGGTGTTGCTCTACAGAGGTTGTACTGTATATGTATGTATATAAGTCTTGACAGTGGTAAATTAGTTTTGCTATACTCACAGGGATGCGGTGATTTCTCGGATAATAAACAATAGGTGATAGAAAGTAAATATTGTTTGGATAGATACATGATTAGGCTACAAGATGCGTACATGCTTTTCATATTTTCTCCTTCAGTAAAAGAATTACGGGGCAAAAACTCTTGCGTGGTAGTGTCGTCCGTACATAAGAATTGTTTCCCTTGTATTATACATGTATATATATAGTGAACAAAATCAATGAGCCATATCCCTGTGTTTATACTCTGCTACTTTAAAAAATTCTTCCAACAAATAATTGAACAGTATAGAATATTTGTGCCAGAATAAACTTGTTACATTTCTTATATTAATTAAATTTTAAAAATATATGTTTAAAAAAATTGAAACTAAGAAATGGTGAATATTGATGATCTTATTTAAACAGTTTTATTGGCACCCTCACCAAATTTGATGGAAATGTTTATGAGCATGAGGTCTCAGCCAACTTTGATAACCAGCCCAATCTGCCCAGGCACTTCTGAGTTATGCCCCCTGATGACTTGAAAATTGACTAAAAATGTGCATGTCAGTATTTTCCCCACCCAGGGGGGGGGGGGGGCAACGGGCATGCACAGGACTTTAGACAGAAGACCATTTACAAGGCTTAAATTAAAATTAAGTTTGTTTGCCCTTTACCGACCTACCCGAAAAAATCATGCCTACTCAAAACATTTTATTGCAAAATCTGGGTGAACTTTATTTTTATACTTTGGAAAATAAACATGTACGCAGTGCTTTCGATAAACATTTAAAGTAGGTATCATTTGAAGTAATGAATGAAAACAATAATGTGTGTTAAGGCACTAAGTACATGTTTATGGTTGATTAAAGCACACAATAAATGGTTGTATGGTAGCAGAATACATAAAATTAGTATAGAATGCTTCTAGATAGAAGTGTAATTTCATGCTAGGTAAAAGTCAAATTCAGAAATAAAATAAAATGATTTTCCTACCTACCGACTCTCTTCTAAAATTCAGGGTCGGTAAAGGGCAAACAAACATTTTTAATTTAGGCCCAACAGGTGGGAATTTAATAAACTAAACGACTCCTGGGAAATAGACTTGGGCTGGGTTTTACATCCCTGTCCTTGGATTCACACAAATGATTTATTTGGTCAGGGAAAACTGGTGCATGTATCCTAATTCCTATTGATTTGTGTGTGACATGTTATATATTTATAACAGTTCTGTCTTTTGACTTTAAAATTCACTAAAATATGGACCAAGTTGTTGGACTAAACCCCCCCCTCCCTCGCACTATCACTCGCACACATTCAGTCATTCACCATACTGCTCACGGGTGACTCAAATTTGTATTTGCAACATGCCTTAAAAAAATCTGGCTAGAACCCTGAAAGAGTTATATTCCCCATTGTAAAATGTACAATTTAACTGGGTCAAGGCAGCATCTGGGGATATTCATTAATTAGCTCAACTTTTTGAAAAAATGAGAGCTATACTACTCACCCCCGTGTAGGGTTCTGCGTTGGTTCAAGTTTTTGATAAAGTTCTGTAACTTGAACATTATCATATATGTTCAACTCATAGTTGGAATTATTCCTTATGGGTACAAGGCACATCTGTAGGACAAGTGGCATAACTGTCAACAGTATTTTCAGAGTTATGCCCCTTTTTAACTTAGAAACTTTGCTGAAATAGGTAAAATAGTACGATATCTTGAAGACTTTCTAAGATATTCAACTCAAACTTTTAATCCTCCCTTTTGGGGACAAGGCGCATCTGTAGGACAAGCAGAATAACTCTTTAAACAGTATTTTCAGAGTTATGCTCGTTTTAAACTTAGATTTTTTTGTTAAAATAGGTAAAATAGTACAATATCTTAAAGATTTTCAAAGATATTTAACTCAAACTTTGAATCGTTCCTTATGGGTACAAGGCACATCTGTAGGACAAGAGGCATAACTGTCAACAGTATTTTCAGAGTTATGACCCTTTTTAACTTAGAAACTTTGCTGAAATAGGTAAAATAGTACAATATCTTGAAGACTTTCTAAGATATTCAACTCAAACTTTTAATCCTCCCTTTTGGGGACAAGGTGCATCTGTAGGACAAGCAGAATAACTCTGTAAACAGTATTTTCAGAGTTATGCCCCTTTTTAACTTAGAATCTTTGCCTTTTTTACTTAGAATTTTGGTTAAAATTAATTATTAAAAAGATTTTTTGTATGTAGCATTGTCAAATAGACTTCTACCAAAATTGTTCAAATAATAACCCTTCGGTCTTAATTGAATCCGCCCTGGGTGTAACTTGATTTTACATCTGTAGGCTTATATACGAAGATAAAAAAGGTCCTGTCAGAAACATAAATGTCTAGAGCTTCAATATTTGGTGTGAAGAATTGTCTAGTAGACCCGTACTTGGTTTTCAAATCCTGGCCCGGAGTCGAAATTGTCTGTCCCCAGCGTCAATTGATTATATAATTGTTCTTTTTACTGATAAGCAATATAGGGCCAATCATGGTGCTCTTGTTAGTTTTGTTCATTCATTCATATCTTCTAACTTGGTATATTTCAGGAGTAGCCACATTGAGTCAGATAGCTTCAACTGTTGCCCATGAAATTGGTGACAGCATCATTGTTTAGCATTGAAGATTATACTGCATGGAAGGAAATTCAATGAATGTCAACAGGGACGATAGGAAGGTAAGAGAAATATAATTTTTCTTTGTTCTACCCTTAGGCAGTAGAAGTTACATTTCTCTTACTTAATTTCACTCATTTAGGTTCAATTAAGGTTGGTGTGTCTCTGTATTAACTTTATTATTTGTATTCATTTTAGTTTGTGATTCTCAGTATTAATTTTATTGTCTGTATGCATTTTAGTACATTGTATGTGTATATGAGTATTAATTTTATTCTACGATTGTATGATGGTTAGTTGTGCCCCTAGTCGGAGTACAATCGTGTCCGTATTCAGTTTATTCTGTGAGTTTAATTTTATTCTCTGTATTCATTTTAGTCAGTGCGTCTCTATTCATTTTAATTCATGCCTCTCTGTATTCATTTTATTTCGTGCGTCTCTGTATTAACTTTATTATCTGTATTCATTTTATTTTATGGGTCTCTGTATTCATTTTATTGCGTGCGTCAGTGCGTCTCTATATTCATTTTATTTTATGCGTCTCTGTATTCATTTTAGTATGTGCTTCTCAGTATTAATTTTATTCTCTGTATTCATTATAGTCAGTGCGTCTCTGTATTCATTTCATTTTATGCGTCTCTGTATTCATTTTATTTTGTGCGTCTCTGTATTAACTTTATTATCTGTATTCATTTTAGTCAGTGCGTCTCTATATTCATTTTAATTCATGCGTCTCTGTATTCATTTCATTTTGTGCTTTTCTGTATTAATTTCATTATCTGTATTCATTTTAGTCAGTGCGTCTCTGTATTCATTTTATTTTATGCGTCTCTGTATTCATTTTATTTTATGTGGCTCTATATTTGTTTTATTGCGTGAGTCTCTGTATTAACTTTATTATCTGTATTCATTTTAGTCAGTGCGTCTCTATATTCATTTTATTTTATGCGTCTGTATTCATTTTATTTTATGCGGATCTATATTTATTTTATTGCG
Organism: Lutraria lutraria; assembly: GCA_964023205.1. NCBI lineage: Eukaryota > Metazoa > Mollusca > Bivalvia > Venerida > Mactridae > Lutraria > Lutraria lutraria. Next base: position 7,284,369 of record OZ026851.1, on the reverse strand, counting down.
TGCGTCTCTGTATTAACTTTATATCTGTATTCATTTTAGTATTTGCTTCTCAGTATTAATTTTATTATCTGTATTTATTTTAGCATGTGCCTCTCAGTATTAATTTTATTCTCTGTATTTATTATAGTCAGTGCGTCTCTGTATTCATTTTAATTCATGCGTCTCTATATTCATTTTATTGCGTGAGTCTCTGTATTAATTTCATTATCTGTATTCATTTTAGTCAGTGCGTCTCTGTATTCATTTTATTTTATGCATCTCTATATTCATTTTATTGCGTGCGTCAGTGCGTCTCTATATTCATTTTATTTTATGCGTCTCTGTATTCATTTTAGTATGTGCTTTTCAGTATTAATTTTAATGTCTGTATTTATTTTAGCATGTGCCTCTCAGTATTAATTTTATTCTCTGTATTTATTATAGTCAGTGCGTCTCTGTATTCATTTTAATTCATGCGTCTCTATATTTATTTTATTGCGTGCATCTCTGTATTAACTTTATATCTGTATTCATTTTAGTATTTGCTTCTCAGTATTAATTTTATTATCTGTATTCATTTTAGTATGTGGTTCTCAGTAATTATTTTATTATCTGTATTCATTTTAGTCAGTGCGTCTCTATTCATTTTAATTAATGCCTTTCTGTATTCATTTTATTGCGTGCGTCAGTGCTTCTCTATATTCATTTTATTTTATGCGTCTCTGTATTCATTTTAGTATGTGCTTCTCAGTATTAATTTTATTCTCTGTATTCATTATAGTCAGTGCGTCTCTGTATTCATTTCATTTTATGCGTCCCTGTATTCATTTTATTTCGTGCGTCTCTGTATTAACTTTATTATCTGTATTCATTTTAGTCAGTGCGTCTCTATATTCATTTTAATTTATGCGTCTCTGTATTCATTTTAATTCATGCGTCTCTGTATTAATTTCATTATCTGTATTCATTTTAGTCAGTGTGTCTCTATATTCATTTTATTTTATGCGTCTCTGTATTCATTTTATTGCGTGCGTCAGTGCGTCTCTATATTCATTTTATTTTATGCGTCTCTGTATTCATTTTAGTATGTGCTTCTCAGTATTAATTTTATTCTCTGTATTCATTATAGTCAGTGCGTCTCTGTATTCATTTCATTTTATGCGTCTCTGTATTCATTTTATTTCGTGCGTCTCTGTATTAACTTTATATCTGTATTCATTTTAGTATTTGCTTCTCAGTATTAACTTTATTATCTGTATTTATTTTAGTATGTGGTTCTCAGTAATAATTTTATTATCTGTATTCATTTTAGTCAGTGCGTCTCTATATTCATTTTATTTTATGCGGCTCTGTATTCATTTTATTGCGTGCGTCTCTGTATTTACTTTATTATCTGTATTCATTTTAGTCAGTGCGTCTCTATATTCATTTTATTCTCTGTATTCATTTTAGTCAGTGCGTCTCTATATTCATTTGAATTCATGCGTCTCTGTATTCATTTAATTGCGTGCGTTTCTGTATTAATTTTATTATCTGTATTCATTTTAGTCAGTGCGTCTCTATATTCATTTTAATTCATGCGTCTCTGTATTCATTTCATTGTGTGCGTTTCTGTATTAATTTCATTATCTGTATTCATTTTAGTCGGTGCGTCTCTATATTCATTTTATTTTATGCGGCTCTGTATTCATTTTATTGCGTGCCTCTGTATTAACTTTATTATCTGTATTCATTTTAGTCAGTGCGTCTCTATATTAATTTTATTCTCTGTATTCATTTTAGTCAGTGCGTCTCTATTCATTTTAATTCATGCGTCTGTATTCATTTTATTGCGTGCGTCTCTGTATTAACTTTATTATCTGTATTCATTTTAGTTTGTGATTCTCAGTATTAATTTTATTGTCTGTATGCATTTTAGTACATTGTATGAGTATTAATTTTATTCTACGATTGTATGATGGTTAGTTGTGCCCCTAGTCGGAGTACAATCGTGTCCGTATTCAGTTATTCTGTGCGTTTAATTTTATTCTCTGTATTCATTTTAGTCAGTGCGTCTCCATATTCATTTTAATTCATGCGTCTCTGTATTCATTTTATTGCGTGCGTCTCTGTATTAATTTCATTATCTGTATTCATTTTAGTCAGTGCGTCTCTATATTCATTTTAATTCATGCGTCTCTGTATTCATTTTATTGCGTGAGTCTCTGTATTAATTTCATTATCTGTATTCATTTTAGTCAGTGCGTCTCTGTATTCATTTTATTTTATGCGTCTCTGTATTCATTTTATTGCGTGCATCAGTGCGTCTCTATATTCATTTTATTTTATGCGTCTCTGTATTCATTTTAGTATGTGCTTCTCAGTATTAATTTTAATGTCTGTATTTATTTTAGCATGTGCCTCTCAGTATAAATTTTATTCTCTGTATTTATTATAGTCAGTGCGTCTCTGTATTCATTTTAATTCATGCGTCTCTATATTTATTTTATTGTGTGCATCTCTGTATTAACTTTATATCTGTATTCATTTTAGTATTTGCTTCTCAGCATTAATTTTATTATCTGTATTCATTTTAGTACGTGGTTCTCAGTATTTATTTTATTATCTGTATTCATTTTAGTCAGTGCGTCTCTATATTCATTTTAATTCATGCGTCTCTGTATTCATTTCATTTTGTGCTTTTCTGTATTAATTTCATTATCTGTATTCATTTTAGTCAGTGCGTCTCTATATTCATTTTATTTTATGCGGCTCTGTATTCATTTCATTTTGTGCTTTTCTGTATTAATTTCATTATCTGTATTCATTTTAGTCAGTGCGTCTCTATATTCATTTTATTTTATGCGGCTCTGTATTCATTTTATTGCGTGCCTCTGTATTTACTTTATTCTCTGTATTCATTTTAGTCAGTCCGTCTATTCATTTTAATTCATGCGTCTCTGTATTCATTTTATTGCGTGCGTCTCTGTATTAACTTTATTATCTGTATTCATTTTAGTTTGTGATTCTCAGTATTCATTTTATTGTCTGTATGCATTTTAGTACATTGTATGTGTATATGAGTATTAATTTTATTCTACGATTGTATGATGGTTAGTTGTGCCCCTAGTCGGAGTACAATCGTGTCCGTATTCAGTTATTCTGTGCGTTTATTTTTATTCTCTGTATTCATTTTAGTCAGTGCGTCTCTGTATTCATTTTATTTTAGGCGGCTCTATATTTATTTTATTGCGTGCGTCTCTGTATTGACTTTATTATCTGTATTCATTTTAGTATTTGCTTCTCAGTATTAATTTTATTATCTGTATTCATTTTAGTATGTGGTTCTCAGTAATTATTTTATTATCTGTATTCATTTTAGTCAGTGCGTCTCTATTCATTTTAATTAATGCCTTTCTGTATTCATTTTATTGCGTGCGTCAGTGCTTCTCTATATTCATTTTATTTTATGCGTCTCTGTATTCATTTTAGTATGTGCTTCTCAGTATTAATTTTATTCTCTGTATTCATTATAGTCAGTGCGTCTCTGTATTCATTTCATTTTATGCGTCCCTGTATTCATTTTATTTCGTGCGTCTCTGTATTAACTTTATTATCTGTATTCATTTTAGTCAGTGCGTCTCTATATTCATTTTAATTTATGCGTCTCCGTATTCATTTTAATTCATGCGTCTCTGTATTAATTTCATTATCTGTATTCATTTTAGTCAGTGTGTCTCTATATTCATTTTATTTTATGCGTCTCTGTATTCATTTTATTGCGTGCGTCAGTGCGTCTCTATATTCATTTTATTTTATGCGTCTCTGTATTCATTTTAGTATGTGCTTCTCAGTATTAATTTTATTCTCTGTATTCATTATAGTCAGTGCGTCTCTGTATTCATTTCATTTTATGCGTCTCTGTATTCATTTTATTTCGTGCGTCTCTGTATTAACTTTATATCTGTATTCATTTTAGTATTTGCTTCTCAGTATTAACTTTATTATCTGTATTTATTTTAGTATGTGGTTCTCAGTAATAATTTTATTATCTGTATTCATTTTAGTCAGTGCGTCTCTATATTCATTTTATTTTATGCGGCTCTGTATTCATTTTATTGCGTGCGTCTCTGTATTTACTTTATTATCTGTATTCATTTTAGTCAGTGCGTCTCTATATTCATTTTATTCTCTGTATTCATTTTAGTCAGTGCGTCTCTATATTCATTTGAATTCATGCGTCTCTGTATTCATTTAATTGCGTGCGTTTCTGTATTAATTTTATTATCTGTATTCATTTTAGTCAGTGCGTCTCTATATTCATTTTAATTCATGCGTCTCTGTATTCATTTCATTGTGTGCGTTTCTGTATTAATTTCATTATCTGTATTCATTTTAGTCGGTGCGTCTCTATATTCATTTTATTTTATGCGGCTCTGTATTCATTTTATTGCGTGCCTCTGTATTAACTTTATTATCTGTATTCATTTTAGTCAGTGCGTCTCTATATTCATTTTATTCTCTGTATTCATTTTAGTCAGTGCGTCTCTATTCATTTTAATTCATGCGTCTGTATTCATTTTATTGCGTGCGTCTCTGTATTAACTTTATTATCTGTATTCATTTTAGTTTGTGATTCTCAGTATTAATTTTATTGTCTGTATGCATTTTAGTACATTGTATGAGTATTAATTTTATTCTACGATTGTATGATGGTTAGTTGTGCCCCTAGTCGGAGTACAATCGTGTCCGTATTCAGTTATTCTGTGCGTTTAATTTTATTCTCTGTATTCATTTTAGTCAGTGCGTCTCCATATTCATTTTAATTCATGCGTCTCTGTATTCATTTTATTGCGTGCGTCTCTGTATTAATTTCATTATCTGTATTCATTTTAGTCAGTGCGTCTCTATATTCATTTTAATTCATGCGTCTCTGTATTCATTTTATTGCGTGAGTCTCTGTATTAATTTCATTATCTGTATTCATTTTAGTCAGTGCGTCTCTGTATTCATTTTATTTTATGCGTCTCTGTATTCATTTTATTGCGTGCATCAGTGCGTCTCTATATTCATTTTATTTTATGCGTCTCTGCATTCATTTTAGTATGTGCTTCTCAGTATTAATTTTAATGTCTGTATTTATTTTAGCATGTGCCTCTCAGTATAAATTTTATTCTCTGTATTTATTATAGTCAGTGCGTCTCTGTATTCATTTTAATTCATGCGTCTCTATATTTATTTTATTGTGTGCATCTCTGTATTAACTTTATATCTGTATTCATTTTAGTATTTGCTTCTCAGCATTAATTTTATTATCTGTATTCATTTTAGTACGTGGTTCTCAGTATTTATTTTATTATCTGTATTCATTTTAGTCAGTGCGTCTCTATATTCATTTTAATTCATGCGTCTCTGTATTCATTTCATTTTGTGCTTTTCTGTATTAATTTCATTATCTGTATTCATTTTAGTCAGTGCGTCTCTATATTCATTTTATTTTATGCGGCTCTGTATTCATTTCATTTTGTGCTTTTCTGTATTAATTTCATTATCTGTATTCATTTTAGTCAGTGCGTCTCTATATTCATTTTATTTTATGCGGCTCTGTATTCATTTTATTGCGTGCCTCTGTATTTACTTTATTCTCTGTATTCATTTTAGTCAGTCCGTCTATTCATTTTAATTCATGCGTCTCTGTATTCATTTTATTGCGTGCGTCTCTGTATTAACTTTATTATCTGTATTCATTTTAGTTTGTGATTCTCAGTATTCATTTTATTGTCTGTATGCATTTTAGTACATTGTATGTGTATATGAGTATTAATTTTATTCTACGATTGTATGATGGTTAGTTGTGCCCCTAGTCGGAGTACAATCGTGTCCGTATTCAGTTATTCTGTGCGTTTATTTTTATTCTCTGTATTCATTTTAGTCAGTGCGTCTCTGTATTCATTTTATTTTAGGCGGCTCTATATTTATTTTATTGCGTGCGTCTCTGTATTGACTTTATTATCTGTATTCATTTTAGTATTTGCTTCTCAGTATTAATTTTATTATCTGTATTCATTTTAGTATGTGGTTCTCAGTAATTATTTTATTATCTGTATTCATTTTAGTCAGTGCGTCTCTATTCATTTTAATTAATGCCTTTCTGTATTCATTTTATTGCGTGCGTCAGTGCTTCTCTATATTCATTTTATTTTATGCGTCTCTGTATTCATTTTAGTATGTGCTTCTCAGTATTAATTTTATTCTCTGTATTCATTATAGTCAGTGCGTCTCTGTATTCATTTCATTTTATGCGTCCCTGTATTCATTTTATTTCGTGCGTCTCTGTATTAACTTTATTATCTGTATTCATTTTAGTCAGTGCGTCTCTATATTCATTTTAATTTATGCGTCTCCGTATTCATTTTAATTCATGCGTCTCTGTATTAATTTCATTATCTGTATTCATTTTAGTCAGTGTGTCTCTATATTCATTTTATTTTATGCGTCTCTGTATTCATTTTATTGCGTGCGTCAGTGCGTCTCTATATTCATTTTATTTTATGCGTCTCTGTATTCATTTTAGTATGTGCTTCTCAGTATTAATTTTATTCTCTGTATTCATTATAGTCAGTGCGTCTCTGTATTCATTTCATTTTATGCGTCTCTGTATTCATTTTATTTCGTGCGTCTCTGTATTAACTTTATATCTGTATTCATTTTAGTATTTGCTTCTCAGTATTAACTTTATTATCTGTATTTATTTTAGTATGTGGTTCTCAGTAATAATTTTATTATCTGTATTCATTTTAGTCAGTGCGTCTCTATATTCATTTTATTTTATGCGGCTCTGTATTCATTTTATTGCGTGCGTCTCTGTATTTACTTTATTATCTGTATTCATTTTAGTCAGTGCGTCTCTATATTCATTTTATTCTCTGTATTCATTTTAGTCAGTGCGTCTCTATATTCATTTGAATTCATGCGTCTCTGTATTCATTTAATTGCGTGCGTTTCTGTATTAATTTTATTATCTGTATTCATTTTAGTCAGTGCGTCTCTATATTCATTTTAATTCATGCGTCTCTGTATTCATTTCATTGTGTGCGTTTCTGTATTAATTTCATTATCTGTATTCATTTTAGTCGGTGCGTCTCTATATTCATTTTATTTTATGCGGCTCTGTATTCATTTTATTGCGTGCCTCTGTATTAACTTTATTATCTGTATTCATTTTAGTCAGTGCGTCTCTATATTAATTTTATTCTCTGTATTCATTTTAGTCAGTGCGTCTCTATTCATTTTAATTCATGCGTCTGTATTCATTTTATTGCGTGCGTCTCTGTATTAACTTTATTATCTGTATTCATTTTAGTTTGTGATTCTCAGTATTAATTTTATTGTCTGTATGCATTTTAGTACATTGTATGAGTATTAATTTTATTCTACGATTGTATGATGGTTAGTTGTGCCCCTAGTCGGAGTACAATCGTGTCCGTATTCAGTTATTCTGTGCGTTTAATTTTATTCTCTGTATTCATTTTAGTCAGTGCGTCTCCATATTCATTTTAATTCATGCGTCTCTGTATTCATTTTATTGCGTGCGTCTCTGTATTAATTTCATTATCTGTATTCATTTTAGTCAGTGCGTCTCTATATTCATTTTAATTCATGCGTCTCTGTATTCATTTTATTGCGTGAGTCTCTGTATTAATTTCATTATCTGTATTCATTTTAGTCAGTGCGTCTCGGTATTCATTTTATTTTATGCGTCTCTGTATTCATTTTATTGCGTGCATCAGTGCGTCTCTATATTCATTTTATTTTATGCGTCTCTGTATTCATTTTAGTATGTGCTTCTCAGTATTAATTTTAATGTCTGTATTTATTTTAGCATGTGCCTCTCAGTATAAATTTTATTCTCTGTATTTATTATAGTCAGTGCGTCTCTGTATTCATTTTAATTCATGCGTCTCTATATTTATTTTATTGTGTGCATCTCTGTATTAACTTTATATCTGTATTCATTTTAGTATTTGCTTCTCAGCATTAATTTTATTATCTGTATTCATTTTAGTACGTGGTTCTCAGTATTTATTTTATTATCTGTATTCATTTTAGTCAGTGCGTCTCTATATTCATTTTAATTCATGCGTCTCTGTATTCATTTCATTTTGTGCTTTTCTGTATTAATTTCATTATCTGTATTCATTTTAGTCAGTGCGTCTCTATATTCATTTTATTTTATGCGGCTCTGTATTCATTTCATTTTGTGCTTTTCTGTATTAATTTCATTATCTGTATTCATTTTAGTCAGTGCGTCTCTATATTCATTTTATTTTATGCGGCTCTGTATTCATTTTATTGCGTGCCTCTGTATTTACTTTATTCTCTGTATTCATTTTAGTCAGTCCGTCTATTCATTTTAATTCATGCGTCTCTGTATTCATTTTATTGCGTGCGTCTCTGTATTAACTTTATTATCTGTATTCATTTTAGTTTGTGATTCTCAGTATTCATTTTATTGTCTGTATGCATTTTAGTACATTGTATGTGTATATGAGTATTAATTTTATTCTACGATTGTATGATGGTTAGTTGTGCCCCTAGTCGGAGTACAATCGTGTCCGTATTCAGTTATTCTGTGCGTTTATTTTTATTCTCTGTATTCATTTTAGTCAGTGCGTCTCTGTATTCATTTTATTTTAGGCGGCTCTATATTTATTTTATTGCGTGCGTCTCTGTATTGACTTTATTATCTGTATTCATTTTAGTATTTGCTTCTCAGTATTAATTTTATTATCTGTATTCATTTTAGTATGTGGTTCTCAGTAATTATTTTATTATCTGTATTCATTTTAGTCAGTGCGTCTCTATTCATTTTAATTAATGCCTTTCTGTATTCATTTTATTGCGTGCGTCAGTGCTTCTCTATATTCATTTTATTTTATGCGTCTCTGTATTCATTTTAGTATGTGCTTCTCAGTATTAATTTTATTCTCTGTATTCATTATAGTCAGTGCGTCTCTGTATTCATTTCATTTTATGCGTCCCTGTATTCATTTTATTGCGTGCGTCTCTGTATTAATTTCATTATCTGTATTCATTTTAGTCAGTTGTTCTCTATATTCATTTTAATTCATGCGTCTCTGTATTCATTTTATTGCGTGAGTCTCTGTATTAATTTCATTATCTGTATTCATTTTAGTCAGTGCGTCTCTGTATTCATTTTATTTTATGCGTCTCTGTATTCATTTTATTTTATGCGGCTCTATATTTATTTTATTGCGTGCGTCTCTGTATTGACTTTATTATCTGTATTCATTTTAGTCAGTGCGTCTCTATATTCATTTTATTTTATGCATCTCTGTATTCATTTTATTGCGTGCGTCAGTGCGTCTCTATATTCATTTTATTTTATGCGTCTCTGTATTCATTTTAGTATGTGCTTCTCAGTATTAATTTTAATGTCTGTATTTATTTTAGCATGTGCCTCTCAGTATTAATTTTATTCTCTGTATTTATTATAGTCAATGCCTCTCTGTATTCATTTTAATTCATGCGTCTCTATATTTATTTTATTGCGTGCATCTCTGTATTAACTTTATATCTGTATTCATTTTAGTATTTGCTTCTAAGTATTAATTTTATTATCTGTATTCATTTTAGTATGTGGTTCTCAGTATTTATTTTATTATCTGTATTCATTTTAGTCAGTGCGTCTCTATTCATTTTAATTAATGCCTATCTGTATTCATTTTATTTCGTGCGTCTCTGTATTAACTTTATTATCTGTATTCATTTGAGTCAGCGCGTCTCTATATTTATTTTATTTTATGCGTCTGTATTCATTTTATTGCGTGCGTTTCTGTATTAATTTTATTCTCTGTATTCATTATAGTCATTGCGTCTCTGTATTCATTTCATTTTATGCGTCTCTGTATTCATTTTATTGCGTGCGTCAGTGCGTCTCTATATTCATTTTAATTTATTCGTCTCTGCATTCATTTATTGCGTGCATCTCTGTATTAACTATATATCTGTATTCATTTTAGTATTTGCTTCTCAGTATTAATTTTATTATCTGTATTTATTTTAGTATGTGGTTCTCAGTATTAATTTTATTATCTGTATTCATTTTAGTCAGTGCGTCTCTATATTCATTTGAATTCATGCGTCTCTGTATTCATTTTAATTAATGCGTCTCTGTATTACCTTTATTGTCTGTATGCATTTTAGTTCATTGTATGTATATATGAGTATTAATTTTATTCTACGATTGTATGATGGTTAGTTGTGCCCCTAGTCGGAGTACAATCGTGTCCGTATTCAGTTTATTCTGTGCGTTTATTTTTATTCTCTGTATTCATTTTAGTCAGTGCGTCTCTATATTCATTTTAATTCATGCGTCTCTGTATTCATTTTATTGCGTGCGTCTCTGTATTAATTTCATTATCTGTATTCATTTTAGTCAGTTGTTCTCTATATTCATTTTAATTCATGCGTCTCTGTATTCATTTTATTGCGTGAGTCTCTGTATTAATTTCATTATCTGTATTCATTTTAGTCAGTGCGTCTCTGTATTCATTTTATTTTATGCGTCTCTGTATTCATTTTATTTTATGTGGCTCTATATTTATTTTATTGCGTGCGTCTCTGTATTAACTTTATTATCTGTATTCATTTTAGTCAGTGCGTCTCTATATTCATTTTATTTTATGCATCTCTGTATTCATTTTATTGCGTGCGTCAGTGCGTCTCTATATTCATTTTAATTTATGCGTCTCTGCATTCATTTATTGCGTGCATCTCTGTATTAACTTTATATCTGTATTCATTTTAGTATTTGCTTCTCAGTATTAATTTTATTATCTGTATTCATTTTAGTCAGTGCGTCTCTATATTCATTTGAATTCATGCGTCTCTGTATTCATTTTATTGCGTGCGTTTCTGTATTAATTTTATTATCTGTATTCATTTTAGTCAGTGCGTCTCTGTATTCATTTTAATTCATGCGTCTCTGTATTAATTTCATTATCTGTATTCATTTTAGTCAGTGCGTCTCTATATTCATTTTATTTTATGCGGCTCTGTATTCATTTTATTGCGTGCGTCTCTGTATTAATTTCATTATCTGTATTCATTTTAGTCAGTGCGTCTCTGTATTCATTTTATTTTATGCGTCTCTGTATTCATTTTATTTTATGCGGCTCTATGTTTATTTTATTGCGTGCGTCTCTGTATTGACTTTATTATCTGTATTCATTTTAGTCAGTGCGTCTCTATATTCATTTTATTTTATGCATCTCTGTATTCATTTTATTGCGTGCCTCAGTGCGTCTCTATATTCATTTTATTTTATGCGTCTCTGTATTCATTTTAGTATGTGCTTCTCAGTATTAATTTTAATGTCTGTATTTATTTTAGCATGTGCCTCTCAGTATTAATTTTATTCTCTGTATTTATTATAGTCAGTGCCTCTCTGTATTCATTTTAATTCATGCGTCTCTATATTTATTTTATTGCGTGCATCTCTGTATTAACTTTATATCTGTATTCATTTTAGTATTTGCTTCTAAGTATTAATTTTATTATCTGTATTCATTTTAGTATGTGGTTCTCAGTATTTATTTTATTATCTGTATTCATTTTAGTCAGTGCGTCTCTATTCATTTTAATTAATGCCTATCTGTATTCATTTTATTTCGTGCGTCTCTGTATTAACTTTATTATCTGTATTCATTTGAGTCAGCGCGTCTCTATATTTATTTTATTTTATGCGTCTGTATTCATTTTATTGCGTGCGTCAGTGCTTCTCTATATTCATTTTATTTTATGCGTCTCTGTATTCATTTTAGTATGTGCTTCTCAGTATTAATTTTATTCTCTGTATTCATTATAGTCAGTGCGTCTCTGTATTCATTTCATTTTATGCGTCTCTGTATTCATTTTATTGCGTGCTTCAGTGCGTCTCTATATTCATTTTAATTTATTCTTCTCTGCATTCATTTATTGCCTGCATCTCTATATTAACTTTATATCTGTATTCATTTTAGTATTTGCTTCTTAGTATTAATTTTATTATCTGTATTTATTTTAGTATGTGGTTCTCAGTATTAATTTTATTATCTGTATTCATTTTAGTCAGTGTGTCTCTATATTCATTTGAATTCATGCGTCTCTGCATTCATTTTATTGCGTGCGTTTCTGTATTAATTTTATTATCTGTATTCATTTTAGTCAGTGCGTCTCTGTATTCTTTTTAATTAATGCGTCTCTGTATTAATTTCATTATCTGTATTCATTTTAGTCAGTGCGTCTCTATATTCATTTTATTCTCTGTATTCATTTTAGTCAGTGCGTCTCTATTCATTTTAATTCATGCGTCTCTGTATTCATTTTATTGCGTGCGTCTCTGTATTAACTTTATTGTCTGTATGCATTTTAGTTCATTGTATGTGTATATGAGTATTAATTTTATTCTACGATTGTATGATGGTTAGTTGTGCCCCTAGTCGGAGTACAATCGTGTCCGTATTCAGTTTATTCTCTGCGTTTATTTTTATTCTCTGTATTCATTTTAGTCAGTGCGTCTCTATATTCATTTTAATTCATGCGTCTCTGTATTCATTTTATTGCGTGCGTCTCTGTATTAATTTCATTATCTGTATTCATTTTAGTCAGTTGTTCTCTATATTCATTTTAATTCATGCGTATCTGTATTCATTTTATTGCGTGAGTCTCTGTATTAATTTCATTATCTGTATTCATTTTAGTCAGTGCGTCTCTGTATTCATTTTAATTAATGCGTCTCTGTATTAACTTTATTGTCTGTATGCATTTTAGTTCATTGTATGTATATATGAGTATTAATTTTATTCTACGATTGAATGATGGTTAGTTGTGCCCCTAGTCGGAGTACAATCGTGTCCGTATTCAGTTTATTCTCTGCGTTTATTTTTATTCTCTGTATTCATTTTAGTCAGTGCGTCTCTATATTCATTTTAATTCATGCGTCTCTGTATTCATTTTATTGCGTGCGTCTCTGTATTAATTTCATTATCTGTATTCATTTTAGTCAGTTGTTCTCTATATTCATTTTAATTCATGCGTCTCTGTATTCATTTTATTGCGTGAGTCTCTGTATTAATTTCATTATCTGTATTCATTTTAGTCAGTGCGTCTCTGTATTCATTTTATTTTATGCGTCTCTGTATTCATTTTATTTTATGTGGCTCTATATTTATTTTATTGCGTGCGTCTCTGTATTAACTTTATTATCTGTATTCATTTTAGTCAGTGCGTCTCTATATTCATTTTATTTTATGCATCTCTGTATTCATTTTATTGCGTGCGTCAGTGCGTCTCTATATTCATTTTAATTTATGCGTCTCTGCATTCATTTATTGCGTGCATCTCTGTATTAACTTTATATCTGTATTCATTTTAGTATTTGCTTCTCAGTATTAATTTTATTATCTGTATTCATTTTAGTCAGTGCGTCTCTATATTCATTTGAATTCATGCGTCTCTGTATTCATTTTATTGCGTGCGTTTCTGTATTAATTTTATTATCTGTATTCATTTTAGTCAGTGCGTCTCTGTATTCATTTTAATTCATGCGTCTCTGTATTAATTTCATTATCTGTATTCATTTTAGTCAGTGCGTCTCTATATTCATTTTATTTTATGCGGCTCTGTATTCATTTTATTGCGTGCGTCTCTGTATTAATTTCATTATCTGTATTCATTTTAGTCAGTGCGTCTCTGTATTCATTTTATTTTATGCGTCTCTGTATTCATTTTATTTTATGCGGCTCTATGTTTATTTTATTGCGTGCGTCTCTGTATTGACTTTATTATCTGTATTCATTTTAGTCAGTGCGTCTCTATATTCATTTTATTTTATGCATCTCTGTATTCATTTTATTGCGTGCGTCAGTGCGTCTCTATATTCATTTTATTTTATGCGTCTCTATATTTATTTTATTGCGTGCGTCTCTGTATTAACTTTATTATCTGTATTCATTTTAGTCAGTGCGTCTCTATTCATTTTAATTCATGCGTCTCTGTATTCATTTTATTGCGTGCGTCTCTGTATTAACTTTATTGTCTGTATGCATTTTAGTTCATTGTATGTGTATATGAGTATTAATTTTATTCTACGATTGTATGATGGTTAGTTGTGCCCCTAGTCGGAGTACAATCGTGTCCGTATTCAGTTTATTCTCTGCGTTTATTTTTATTCTCTGTATTCATTTTAGTCAGTGCGTCTCTATATTCATTTTAATTCATGCCTCTCTGTATTCATTTTATTGCGTGCGTCTCTGTATTAATTTCATTATCTGTATTCATTTTAGTCAGTTGTTCTCTATATTCATTTTAATTCATGCGTATCTGTATTCATTTTATTGCGTGAGTCTCTGTATTAATTTCATTATCTGTATTCATTTTAGTCAGTGCGTCTCTGTATTCATTTTATTTTATGCGTCTCTGTATTAATTTCATTATCTGTATTCATTTTAGTCAGTGCGTCTCTATATTCATTTTATTTTATGCGTCTCTGTATTCATTTTATTGCGTGCGTCAGTGCGTCTCTATATTCATTTTATTTTATGCGTCTCTGTATTCATTTTAGTATGTGCTTCTCAGTATTAATTTTAATGTCTGTATTTATTTTAGCATGTGCCTCTCAGTATTAATTTTATTCTCTGTATTTATTATAGTCAGTGCGTCTCTGTATTCATTTTAATTCATGCGTCTCTATATTTATTTTATTGCGTGCATCTCTGTATTAACTTTATATCTGTATTCATTTTAGTATTTGCTTCTAAGTATTAATTTTATTATCTGTATTCATTTTAGTATGTGGTTCTCAGTATTTATTTTATTATCTGTATTCATTTTAGTCAGTGCGTCTCTATTCATTTTAATTAATGCCTATCTGTATTCATTTTATTTCGTGCGTCTCTGTATTAACTTTATTATCTGTATTCATTTGAGTCAGCGCGTCTCTATATTTATTTTATTTTATGCGTCTGTATTCATTTTATTGCGTGCGTTTCTGTATTAATTTTATTCTCTGTATTCATTATAGTCAGTGCGTCTCTGTATTCATTTCATTTTATGCGTCTCTGTATTCATTTTATTTCGTGCGTCTCTGTATTAACTTTATTATCTGTATTCATTTTAGTCAGTGCGTCTCTATATTCATTTTAATTTATGCGTCTCTGTATTCATTTTAATTCATGCGTCTCTGTATTTATTTCATTATCTGTATTCATTTTAGTCAGTGCGTCTCTATATTCATTTTATTTTATGCGGCTCTATATTTATTTTATTGCGTGCGTCTCTGTATTAACTTTATTATCTGTATTCATTTTAGTCAGTGCGTCTCTATATTCATTTTATTCTCTGTATTCATTTTAGTCAGTGCGTCTCTATTCATTTTAATTCATGCGTCTCTGTATTCATTTTATTGCGTGCGTCTCTGTATTAACTTTATTGTCTGTATGCATTTTAGTTCATTGTATGTGTATATGAGTATTAATTTTATTCTACGATTGTATGATGGTTAGTTGTGCCCCTAGTCGGAGTACAATCGTGTCCGTATTCAGTTTATTCTCTGCGTTTATTTTTATTCTCTGTATTCATTTTAGTCAGTGCGTCTCTATATTCATTTTAATTCATGCGTCTCTGTATTCATTTTATTGCGTGCGTCTCTGTATTAATTTCATTATCTGTATTCATTTTAGTCAGTGCGTCTCTGTATTCATTTTATTTTATGCGTCTCTGTATTCATTTTATTTTATGCGGCTCTATGTTTATTTTATTGCGTGCGTCTCTGTATTGACTTTATTATCTGTATTCATTTTAGTCAGTGCGTCTCTATATTCATTTTATTTTATGCATCTCTGTATTCATTTTATTGCGTGCCTCAGTGCGTCTCTATATTCATTTTATTTTATGCGTCTCTGTATTCATTTTAGTATGTGCTTCTCAGTATTAATTTTAATGTCTGTATTTATTTTAGCATGTGCCTCTCAGTATTAATTTTATTCTCTGTATTTATTATAGTCAGTGCCTCTCTGTATTCATTTTAATTCATGCGTCTCTATATTTATTTTATTGCGTGCATCTCTGTATTAACTTTATATCTGTATTCATTTTAGTATTTGCTTCTAAGTATTAATTTTATTATCTGTATTCATTTTAGTATGTGGTTCTCAGTATTTATTTTATTATCTGTATTCATTTTAGTCAGTGCGTCTCTATTCATTTTAATTAATGCCTATCTGTATTCATTTTATTTCGTGCGTCTCTGTATTAACTTTATTATCTGTATTCATTTGAGTCAGCGCGTCTCTATATTTATTTTATTTTATGCGTCTGTATTCATTTTATTGCGTGCGTCAGTGCTTCTCTATATTCATTTTATTTTATGCGTCTCTGTATTCATTTTAGTATGTGCTTCTCAGTATTAATTTTATTCTCTGTATTCATTATAGTCAGTGCGTCTCTGTATTCATTTCATTTTATGCGTCTCTGTATTCATTTTATTGCGTGCTTCAGTGCGTCTCTATATTCATTTTAATTTATTCTTCTCTGCATTCATTTATTGCCTGCATCTCTATATTAACTTTATATCTGTATTCATTTTAGTATTTGCTTCTTAGTATTAATTTTATTATCTGTATTTATTTTAGTATGTGGTTCTCAGTATTAATTTTATTATCTGTATTCATTTTAGTCAGTGTGTCTCTATATTCATTTGAATTCATGCGTCTCTGCATTCATTTTATTGCGTGCGTTTCTGTATTAATTTTATTATCTGTATTCATTTTAGTCAGTGCGTCTCTGTATTCTTTTTAATTAATGCGTCTCTGTATTAATTTCATTATCTGTATTCATTTTAGTCAGTGCGTCTCTATATTCATTTTATTCTCTGTATTCATTTTAGTCAGTGCGTCTCTATTCATTTTAATTCATGCGTCTCTGTATTCATTTTATTGCGTGCGTCTCTGTATTAACTTTATTGTCTGTATGCATTTTAGTTCATTGTATGTGTATATGAGTATTAATTTTATTCTACGATTGTATGATGGTTAGTTGTGCCCCTAGTCGGAGTACAATCGTGTCCGTATTCAGTTTATTCTCTGCGTTTATTTTTATTCTCTGTATTCATTTTAGTCAGTGCGTCTCTATATTCATTTTAATTCATGCGTCTCTGTATTCATTTTATTGCGTGCGTCTCTGTATTAATTTCATTATCTGTATTCATTTTAGTCAGTTGTTCTCTATATTCATTTTAATTCATGCGTATCTGTATTCATTTTATTGCGTGAGTCTCTGTATTAATTTCATTATCTGTATTCATTTTAGTCAGTGCGTCTCTGTATTCATTTTAATTAATGCGTCTCTGTATTAACTTTATTGTCTGTATGCATTTTAGTTCATTGTATGTATATATGAGTATTAATTTTATTCTACGATTGAATGATGGTTAGTTGTGCCCCTAGTCGGAGTACAATCGTGTCCGTATTCAGTTTATTCTCTGCGTTTATTTTTATTCTCTGTATTCATTTTAGTCAGTGCGTCTCTATATTCATTTTAATTCATGCGTCTCTGTATTCATTTTATTGCGTGCGTCTCTGTATTAATTTCATTATCTGTATTCATTTTAGTCAGTTGTTCTCTATATTCATTTTAATTCATGCGTCTCTGTATTCATTTTATTGCGTGAGTCTCTGTATTAATTTCATTATCTGTATTCATTTTAGTCAGTGCGTCTCTGTATTCATTTTATTTTATGCGTCTCTGTATTCATTTTATTTTATGTGGCTCTATATTTATTTTATTGCGTGCGTCTCTGTATTAACTTTATTATCTGTATTCATTTTAGTCAGTGCGTCTCTATATTCATTTTATTTTATGCATCTCTGTATTCATTTTATTGCGTGCGTCAGTGCGTCTCTATATTCATTTTAATTTATGCGTCTCTGCATTCATTTATTGCGTGCATCTCTGTATTAACTTTATATCTGTATTCATTTTAGTATTTGCTTCTCAGTATTAATTTTATTATCTGTATTCATTTTAGTCAGTGCGTCTCTATATTCATTTGAATTCATGCGTCTCTGTATTCATTTTATTGCGTGCGTTTCTGTATTAATTTTATTATCTGTATTCATTTTAGTCAGTGCGTCTCTGTATTCATTTTAATTCATGCGTCTCTGTATTAATTTCATTATCTGTATTCATTTTAGTCAGTGCGTCTCTATATTCATTTTATTTTATGCGGCTCTGTATTCATTTTATTGCGTGCGTCTCTGTATTAATTTCATTATCTGTATTCATTTTAGTCAGTGCGTCTCTGTATTCATTTTATTTTATGCGTCTCTGTATTCATTTTATTTTATGCGGCTCTATGTTTATTTTATTGCGTGCGTCTCTGTATTGACTTTATTATCTGTATTCATTTTAGTCAGTGCGTCTCTATATTCATTTTATTTTATGCATCTCTGTATTCATTTTATTGCGTGCGTCAGTGCGTCTCTATATTCATTTTATTTTATGCGTCTCTATATTTATTTTATTGCGTGCGTCTCTGTATTAACTTTATTATCTGTATTCATTTTAGTCAGTGCGTCTCTATTCATTTTAATTCATGCGTCTCTGTATTCATTTTATTGCGTGCGTCTCTGTATTAACTTTATTGTCTGTATGCATTTTAGTTCATTGTATGTGTATATGAGTATTAATTTTATTCTACGATTGTATGATGGTTAGTTGTGCCCCTAGTCGGAGTACAATCGTGTCCGTATTCAGTTTATTCTCTGCGTTTATTTTTATTCTCTGTATTCATTTTAGTCAGTGCGTCTCTATATTCATTTTAATTCATGCCTCTCTGTATTCATTTTATTGCGTACGTCTCTGTATTAATTTCATTATCTGTATTCATTTTAGTCAGTTGTTCTCTATATTCATTTTAATTCATGCGTATCTGTATTCATTTTATTGCGTGAGTCTCTGTATTAATTTCATTATCTGTATTCATTTTAGTCAGTGCGTCTCTGTATTCATTTTATTTTATGCGTCTCTGTATTAATTTCATTATCTGTATTCATTTTAGTCAGTGCGTCTCTATATTCATTTTATTTTATGCGTCTCTGTATTCATTTTATTGCGTGCGTCAGTGCGTCTCTATATTCATTTTATTTTATGCGTCTCTGTATTCATTTTAGTATGTGCTTCTCAGTATTAATTTTAATGTCTGTATTTATTTTAGCATGTGCCTCTCAGTATTAATTTTATTCTCTGTATTTATTATAGTCAGTGCGTCTCTGTATTCATTTTAATTCATGCGTCTCTATATTTATTTTATTGCGTGCATCTCTGTATTAACTTTATATCTGTATTCATTTTAGTATTTGCTTCTAAGTATTAATTTTATTATCTGTATTCATTTTAGTATGTGGTTCTCAGTATTTATTTTATTATCTGTATTCATTTTAGTCAGTGCGTCTCTATTCATTTTAATTAATGCCTATCTGTATTCATTTTATTTCGTGCGTCTCTGTATTAACTTTATTATCTGTATTCATTTGAGTCAGCGCGTCTCTATATTTATTTTATTTTATGCGTCTGTATTCATTTTATTGCGTGCGTTTCTGTATTAATTTTATTCTCTGTATTCATTATAGTCAGTGCGTCTCTGTATTCATTTCATTTTATGCGTCTCTGTATTCATTTTATTTCGTGCGTCTCTGTATTAACTTTATTATCTGTATTCATTTTAGTCAGTGCGTCTCTATATTCATTTTAATTTATGCGTCTCTGTATTCATTTTAATTCATGCGTCTCTGTATTTATTTCATTATCTGTATTCATTTTAGTCAGTGCGTCTCTATATTCATTTTATTTTATGCGGCTCTATATTTATTTTATTGCGTGCGTCTCTGTATTAACTTTATTATCTGTATTCATTTTAGTCAGTGCGTCTCTATATTCATTTTATTCTCTGTATTCATTTTAGTCAGTGCGTCTCTATTCATTTTAATTCATGCGTCTCTGTATTCATTTTATTGCGTGCGTCTCTGTATTAACTTTATTGTCTGTATGCATTTTAGTTCATTGTATGTGTATATGAGTATTAATTTTATTCTACGATTGTATGATGGTTAGTTGTGCCCCTAGTCGGAGTACAATCGTGTCCGTATTCAGTTTATTCTCTGCGTTTATTTTTATTCTCTGTATTCATTTTAGTCAGTGCGTCTCTATATTCATTTTAATTCATGCGTCTCTGTATTCATTTTATTGCGTGCGTCTCTGTATTAATTTCATTATCTGTATTCATTTTAGTCAGTTGTTCTCTATATTCATTTTAATTCATGCGTATCTGTATTCATTTTATTGCGTGAGTCTCTGTATTAATTTCATTATCTGTATTCATTTTAGTCAGTGCGTCTCTGTATTCATTTTATTTTATGCGTCTCTGTATTCATTTTATTTTATGCGGCTCTATATTTATTTTATTGCGTGCGTCTCTGTATTGACTTTATTATCTGTATTCATTTTAGTCAGTGCGTCTCTATATTCATTTTATTTTATGCATCTCTGTATTCATTTTATTGCGTGCGTCAGTGCGTCTCTATATTCATTTTATTTTATGCGTCTCTGTATTCATTTTAGTATGTGCTTCTCAGTATTAATTTTAATGTCTGTATTTATTTTAGCATGTGCCTCTCAGTATTAATTTTATTCTCTGTATTTATTATAGTCAATGCCTCTCTGTATTCATTTTAATTCATGCGTCTCTATATTTATTTTATTGCGTGCATCTCTGTATTAACTTTATATCTGTATTCATTTTAGTATTTGCTTCTAAGTATTAATTTTATTATCTGTATTCATTTTAGTATGTGGTTCTCAGTATTTATTTTATTATCTGTATTCATTTTAGTCAGTGCGTCTCTATTCATTTTAATTAATGCCTATCTGTATTCATTTTATTTCGTGCGTCTCTGTATTAACTTTATTATCTGTATTCATTTGAGTCAGCGCGTCTCTATATTCATTTTATTTTATGCGTCTCAGTATTCATTTTATTGCGTGCGTCAGTGCGTCTCTATATTCATTTTATTTTATGCGTCTCTGTATTCATTTTAGTATGTGCTTCTCAGTATTAATTTTATTCTCTATTCATTATAGTCAGTGCGTCTCTGTATTCATTTCATTTTATGCGTCTCTGTATTCATTTTATTGCGTGCGTCAGTGCGTCTCTATATTCATTTTAATTTATTCGTCTCTGCATTCATTTATTGCGTGCATCTCTGTATTAACTTTATATCTGTATTCATTTTAGTATTTGCTTCTCAGTATTAATTTTATTATCTGTATTTATTTTAGTATGTGGTTCTCAGTATTAATTTTATTATCTGTATTCAATTTAGTCAGTGCGTCTCTATATTCATTTGAATTCATGCGTCTCTGTATTCATTTTATTGCGTGCGTTTCTGTATTAATTTTATTATCTGTATTCATTTTAGTCAGTGCGTCTCTGTATTCATTTTAATTAATGCGTCTCTGTATTAACTTTATTGTCTGTATGCATTTTAGTTCATTGTATGTATATATGAGTATTAATTTTATTCTACGATTGTATGATGGTTAGTTGTGCCCCTAGTCGGAGTACAATCGTGTCCGTATTCAGTTTATTCTGTGCGTTTATTTTTATTATCTGTATTCATTTTAGTCAGTGCGTCTCTATATTCATTTTAATTCATGCGTCTCTGTATTCATTTTATTGCGTGCGTCTCTGTATTAATTTCATTATCTGTATTCATTTTAGTCAGTTGTTCTCTATATTCATTTTAATTCATGCGTCTCTGTATTCATTTTATTGCGTGAGTCTCTGTATTAATTTCATTATCTGTATTCATTTTAGTCAGTGCGTCTCTGTATTCATTTTATTTTATGCGTCTCTGTATTCATTTTATTTTATGTGGCTCTATATTTATTTTATTGCGTGCGTCTCTGTATTAACTTTATTATCTGTATTCATTTTAGTCAGTGCGTCTCTATATTCATTTTATTTTATGCATCTCTGTATTCATTTTATTGCGTGCGTCAGTGCGTCTCTATATTCATTTTAATTTATGCGTCTCTGCATTCATTTATTGCGTGCATCTCTGTATTAACTTTATATCTGTATTCATTTTAGTATTTGCTTCTCAGTATTAATTTTATTATCTGTATTTATTTTAGTATGTGGTTCTCAGTATTAATTTTATTATCTTTATTCATTTTAGTCAGTGCGTCTCTATATTCATTTGAATTCATGCGTCTCTGTATTCATTTTATTGCGTGCGTTTCTGTATTAATTTTATTATCTGTATTCATTTTAGTCAGTGCGTCTCTGTATTCATTTTAATTCATGCGTCTCTGTATTAATTTCATTATCTGTATTCATTTTAGTCAGTGCGTCTCTATATTCATTTTATTTTATGCGGCTCTGTATTCATTTTATTGCGTGCGTCTCTGTATTAACTTTATTATCTGTTTTCATTTTAGTCAGTGCGTCTCTATATTCATTTTATTTTATGCGTCTCTGTATTCATTTTATTGCGTGCGTCAGTGCGTCTCTATATTCATTTTATTTTATGCGTCTCTGTATTCATTTTAGTATGTGCTTCTCAGTATTAATTTTATTCTCTGTATTCATTATAGTCAGTGCGTCTGTATTCATTTCATTTCATGCGTCTCTGTATTCATTTTATTTCGTGCGTCTCTGTATTAACTTTATTATCTGTATTCATTTTAGTCAGTGCGTCTCTATATTCATTTTAATTTATGCGTCTCTGTATTCATTTTAATTCATGCGTCTCTGTATTCATTTCATTATCTGTATTCATTTTAGTCAGTGAGTCTCTAAATTCATTTTATTCTCTGTATTCATTTTAGTCAGTGCGTCTCTATTCATTTTAATTCATGCGTCTCTGTATTCATTTTATTGCGTGCGTCTCTGTATTAACTTTATTGTCTGTATGCAGTTTAGTTCATTGTATGTGTATATGAGTATTAATTTTATTCTACGATTGTATGATGGTTAGTTGTGCCCCTAGTCGGAGTACAATCGTGTCCCTATTCAGTTTATTCTGTGCGTTTATTTTTATTCTCTGTATTCATTTTAGTCAGTGCGTCTCTATATTCATTTTAATTCATGCGTCTCTGTATTCATTTTATTGCGTGCGTCTCTGTATTAATTTCATTATCTGTATTCATTTTAGTCAGTGCGTCTCTATATTCATTTTAATTCATGCGTCTCTGTATTCATTTTATTGCGTGCGTCTCTGTATTAATTTCATTATCTGTATTCATTTTATTTTATGCGTCTTTGTATTCATTTTATTGCGTGCGTCAGTGCGTCTCTATATTCATTTTAATTCATCCATCTCTGTATTCATTTTAGTATGTGCTTCTCAGTTTTAATTTTAATGTCTGTATTTTTTTTAGTATGTACCTCTCAGTATTAATTCTATTATTTGTATTCATCTTAGTCAGTGCGTCTCTGTATTCATTTTAATTTATGCGTCTCTGCATTCATTTATTGCGTGCATCTCTGTATTAACTTATATATCTGTATTCATTTTAGTATTTGCTTCTCAGTATTAATTTTATTATCTGTATTTATTTTAGTATGTGGTTCTCAGTATTAATTTTATTATCTGTGTTCATTTTAGTCAGTGCTTCTCTATATTCATTTGAATTCATGCGTCTCTGTATTCATTTTATTGCGTGCGTTTCTGTATTCATTTTATTATCTGTATTCATTTTAGTCAGTGCGTCTCTATATTCATTTTAATTCATGCGTCTCTGTATTCATTTCATTGTGTGCGTGTCTGTATTAATTTCATTATCTGTATTCATTTTAGTCAGTGCGTCTCTATATTCATTTTATTTTATGCATCTCTGTATTCATTTTATTTCGTGCGTCTCTGTATTAACTTTATTATCTGTATTCATTTGAGTCAGCGCGTCTCTATATTTATTTTATTTTATGCGTCTGTATTCATTTTATTGCGTGCGTTTCTGTATTAATTTTATTCTCTGTATTCATTATAGTCAGTGCGTCTCTGTATTCATTTCATTTTATGCGTCTCTGTATTCATTTTATTTCGTGCGTCTCTGTATTAACTTTATTATCTGTATTCATTTTAGTCAGTGCGTCTCTATATTCATTTTAATTTATGCGTCTCTGTATTCATTTTAATTCATGCGTCTCTGTATTTATTTCATTATCTGTATTCATTTTAGTCAGTGCGTCTCTATATTCATTTTATTTTATGCGGCTCTATATTTATTTTATTGCGTGCGTCTCTGTATTAACTTTATTATCTGTATTCATTTTAGTCAGTGCGTCTCTATATTCATTTTATTCTCTGTATTCATTTTAGTCAGTGCGTCTCTATTCATTTTAATTCATGCGTCTCTGTATTCATTTTATTGCGTGCGTCTCTGTATTAACTTTATTGTCTGTATGCATTTTAGTTCATTGTATGTGTATATGAGTATTAATTTTATTCTACGATTGTATGATGGTTAGTTGTGCCCCTAGTCGGAGTACAATCGTGTCCGTATTCAGTTTATTCTCTGCGTTTATTTTTATTCTCTGTATTCATTTTAGTCAGTGCGTCTCTATATTCATTTTAATTCATGCGTCTCTGTATTCATTTTATTGCGTGCGTCTCTGTATTAATTTCATTATCTGTATTCATTTTAGTCAGTTGTTCTCTATATTCATTTTAATTCATGCGTATCTGTATTCATTTTATTGCGTGAGTCTCTGTATTAATTTCATTATCTGTATTCATTTTAGTCAGTGCGTCTCTGTATTCATTTTATTTTATGCGTCTCTGTATTCATTTTATTTTATGCGGCTCTATATTTATTTTATTGCGTGCGTCTCTGTATTGACTTTATTATCTGTATTCATTTTAGTCAGTGCGTCTCTATATTCATTTTATTTTATGCATCTCTGTATTCATTTTATTGCGTGCGTCAGTGCGTCTCTATATTCATTTTATTTTATGCGTCTCTGTATTCATTTTAGTATGTGCTTCTCAGTATTAATTTTAATGTCTGTATTTATTTTAGCATGTGCCTCTCAGTATTAATTTTATTCTCTGTATTTATTATAGTCAATGCCTCTCTGTATTCATTTTAATTCATGCGTCTCTATATTTATTTTATTGCGTGCATCTCTGTATTAACTTTATATCTGTATTCATTTTAGTATTTGCTTCTAAGTATTAATTTTATTATCTGTATTCATTTTAGTATGTGGTTCTCAGTATTTATTTTATTATCTGTATTCATTTTAGTCAGTGCGTCTCTATTCATTTTAATTAATGCCTATCTGTATTCATTTTATTTCGTGCGTCTCTGTATTAACTTTATTATCTGTATTCATTTGAGTCAGCGCGTCTCTATATTCATTTTATTTTATGCGTCTCAGTATTCATTTTATTGCGTGCGTCAGTGCGTCTCTATATTCATTTTATTTTATGCGTCTCTGTATTCATTTTAGTATGTGCTTCTCAGTATTAATTTTATTCTCTGTATTCATTATAGTCAGTGCGTCTCTGTATTCATTTCATTTTATGCGTCTCTGTATTCATTTTATTGCGTGCGTCAGTGCGTCTCTATATTCATTTTAATTTATTCGTCTCTGCATTCATTTATTGCGTGCATCTCTGTATTAACTTTATATCTGTATTCATTTTAGTATTTGCTTCTCAGTATTAATTTTATTATCTGTATTTATTTTAGTATGTGGTTCTCAGTATTAATTTTATTATCTGTATTCAATTTAGTCAGTGCGTCTCTATATTCATTTGAATTCATGCGTCTCTGTATTCATTTTATTGCGTGCGTTTCTGTATTAATTTTATTATCTGTATTCATTTTAGTCAGTGCGTCTCTGTATTCATTTTAATTAATGCGTCTCTGTATTAACTTTATTGTCTGTATGCATTTTAGTTCATTGTATGTATATATGAGTATTAATTTTATTCTACGATTGTATGATGGTTAGTTGTGCCCCTAGTCGGAGTACAATCGTGTCCGTATTCAGTTTATTCTGTGCGTTTATTTTTATTATCTGTATTCATTTTAGTCAGTGCGTCTCTATATTCATTTTAATTCATGCGTCTCTGTATTCATTTTATTGCGTGCGTCTCTGTATTAATTTCATTATCTGTATTCATTTTAGTCAGTTGTTCTCTATATTCATTTTAATTCATGCGTCTCTGTATTCATTTTATTGCGTGAGTCTCTGTATTAATTTCATTATCTGTATTCATTTTAGTCAGTGCGTCTCTGTATTCATTTTATTTTATGCGTCTCTGTATTCATTTTATTTTATGTGGCTCTATATTTATTTTATTGCGTGCGTCTCTGTATTAACTTTATTATCTGTATTCATTTTAGTCAGTGCGTCTCTATATTCATTTTATTTTATGCATCTCTGTATTCATTTTATTGCGTGCGTCAGTGCGTCTCTATATTCATTTTAATTTATGCGTCTCTGCATTCATTTATTGCGTGCATCTCTGTATTAACTTTATATCTGTATTCATTTTAGTATTTGCTTCTCAGTATTAATTTTATTATCTGTATTTATTTTAGTATGTGGTTCTCAGTATTAATTTTATTATCTTTATTCATTTTAGTCAGTGCGTCTCTATATTCATTTGAATTCATGCGTCTCTGTATTCATTTTATTGCGTGCGTTTCTGTATTAATTTTATTATCTGTATTCATTTTAGTCAGTGCGTCTCTGTATTCATTTTAATTCATGCGTCTCTGTATTAATTTCATTATCTGTATTCATTTTAGTCAGTGCGTCTCTATATTCATTTTATTTTATGCGGCTCTGTATTCATTTTATTGCGTGCGTCTCTGTATTAACTTTATTATCTGTTTTCATTTTAGTCAGTGCGTCTCTATATTCATTTTATTTTATGCGTCTCTGTATTCATTTTATTGCGTGCGTCAGTGCGTCTCTATATTCATTTTATTTTATGCGTCTCTGTATTCATTTTAGTATGTGCTTCTCAGTATTAATTTTATTCTCTGTATTCATTATAGTCAGTGCGTCTGTATTCATTTCATTTCATGCGTCTCTGTATTCATTTTATTTCGTGCGTCTCTGTATTAACTTTATTATCTGTATTCATTTTAGTCAGTGCGTCTCTATATTCATTTTAATTTATGCGTCTCTGTATTCATTTTAATTCATGCGTCTCTGTATTCATTTCATTATCTGTATTCATTTTAGTCAGTGAGTCTCTAAATTCATTTTATTCTCTGTATTCATTTTAGTCAGTGCGTCTCTATTCATTTTAATTCATGCGTCTCTGTATTCATTTTATTGCGTGCGTCTCTGTATTAACTTTATTGTCTGTATGCAGTTTAGTTCATTGTATGTGTATATGAGTATTAATTTTATTCTACGATTGTATGATGGTTAGTTGTGCCCCTAGTCGGAGTACAATCGTGTCCCTATTCAGTTTATTCTGTGCGTTTATTTTTATTCTCTGTATTCATTTTAGTCAGTGCGTCTCTATATTCATTTTAATTCATGCGTCTCTGTATTCATTTTATTGCGTGCGTCTCTGTATTAATTTCATTATCTGTATTCATTTTAGTCAGTGCGTCTCTATATTCATTTTAATTCATGCGTCTCTGTATTCATTTTATTGCGTGCGTCTCTGTATTAATTTCATTATCTGTATTCATTTTATTTTATGCGTCTTTGTATTCATTTTATTGCGTGCGTCAGTGCGTCTCTATATTCATTTTAATTCATCCATCTCTGTATTCATTTTAGTATGTGCTTCTCAGTTTTAATTTTAATGTCTGTATTTTTTTTAGTATGTACCTCTCAGTATTAATTCTATTATTTGTATTCATCTTAGTCAGTGCGTCTCTGTATTCATTTTAATTTATGCGTCTCTGCATTCATTTATTGCGTGCATCTCTGTATTAACTTATATATCTGTATTCATTTTAGTATTTGCTTCTCAGTATTAATTTTATTATCTGTATTTATTTTAGTATGTGGTTCTCAGTATTAATTTTATTATCTGTGTTCATTTTAGTCAGTGCTTCTCTATATTCATTTGAATTCATGCGTCTCTGTATTCATTTTATTGCGTGCGTTTCTGTATTCATTTTATTATCTGTATTCATTTTAGTCAGTGCGTCTCTATATTCATTTTAATTCATGCGTCTCTGTATTCATTTCATTGTGTGCGTGTCTGTATTAATTTCATTATCTGTATTCATTTTAGTCAGTGCGTCTCTATATTCATTTTATTTTATGCATCTCTGTATTCATTTTAGTATGTGCTTCTCAGTTTTAATTTTATTCTCTGTATTCATTATATTCAGTGCGTCTCTGTAATCATTTTAATTCATGCGTCTCTATATTTATTTTATTGCGTGCGTCTCTGTATTAACTTTATATCTGTATTAATTTTAGTATTTGCTTTTCAGTATTAATTTTAGTATGTAGTTCTCAGTATTAATTTTATTATCTTTATTCATTTTAGTCAATGCATCTCTATATTCATTTTATTTTCTGTATTCATTTTAGTCAGTGCGTCTCTATTCATTTTAATTCATGCGTCTCTGTATTCATTTTATTTCGTGCGTCTCTGTATTAACTTTATTATCTGTATTCATTTTAGTCAGTGCGTCTCTATATTCATTTTAATTCATGCGTCTCTTTATTCATTTTATTGCGTGCGTCTCTGTATTCATTTCATTATCTGTATTCATTTTAGTCAGTGAGTCTCTAAATTCATTTTATTTTATGCGGCTCTGTATTCATTTTATAGCATGCATCTCTGTATTAACTTTATTATCTGTATTCATTTTAGTCAGTGCGTCTCTATATTCATTTTATTCTCTGTATTCATTTTAGTCGGTGCGTCTCTATTCATTTTAATTCATGCGTCTCTGTATTCATTTTATTGTGTGCATCTCTGTATTAACTTTATTATCTGTATTCATTTGAGTCAGTGCGTCTCTATATTCATTTTAATTCATGCATCTCTGTATTCATTTTATTTTATGCGTCTCTGTATTCATTTTAGTATGTGCCTCTCAGTATTGATTTTATTCTCTGTATTCATTATAGTCAGTGCGTCTCTGTATTCATTTTAATTCATGCGTCTCTGTATTTATTTTATTGCGTGCATCTCTGTATTAACTTTATATCTGTATTCATTTTAGTATGTGCTTCTCAGTTTTAATTTTAATGTCTGTATTTATTTTAGCATGTGCCTCTCAGTATTAATTTTATTATTTGTATTCATTTTAGTCAGTGGTTTATGAAACTAAACTTTTTAGGTTATGAACATTCATTAGATGTGAAATTAATTTTTTTTCTTTTTCTTTTCAGGATCTTTGTTTCTCTGATTGGTAATGCAATGGAATGAGTCGTTATCAGATTGGAATTATCCTTCTGAGTAATATGAATAAAAGGTGAGCATCTACATCACCTGATACATAAATACATAGTAATATTACTTAATAGCAAATAATAATTCAGATGAGAAGTGTAATGATTAGAATTTGTAACAGATTCGAACTTGAAAAAAAATTATGAACTAAATTTCACATGAAATATCATATTGGCTAAACATTGTCAGTTAGACATAATATTGCTGGAATGTGTTAACTGACATGCAGGCCTTGCTTGAATTATATCTATTCCATATGTATTAATTGACTTGTTGACCTGTGGCTTTTGGATACTATATCTACATATTTCACAAATATTTGAAAAATTGAAATTAAATATAAATTGAGTGTGTGGGGGGAGGTAGATATTTTGTTAATTATGACTGATGAATTATTTGATGTAAGATTTATTTGTATAATGCATTGGTGACAAAATGCAATGGACTAAAGTGGCCATTGAACTGGGTGATCTTGTTACAGAAGGATTGGCCCTTTACAAGGAAACCTAGATGTAACACTTTCTGGTGAGTACAAGTGATTTCTGACATTTTGTTTTACATTGGGTGGGTTGTATAATGAGTATCATAGTTGTGATGATTGTCTGTTTCTATTCAAATTATAAATTATTGCATATACCTGTGAAGGATCTTTAATTATTTACTCATTGAATGGTATTGAGCAATTCATGGTATGCAGTATAATTATACCAGTGTGCATGACAACTTTATAAATAGGTGTCATAACAAGAAGGAAGTTTTAGGTACAATAGTTGATTTTTAGTATATATTGATAAATCAGGATATGTATTCATATTATTAATTTTATGCTTTATGGACGTATGATATATTATAAACATTATTAGGTTAGTAAGTTATTTACATCTTACAATTGCAAGCAGAGCTCCAGATAACATCTGTATCTGCATAAATACGCATTCATTTTCCAATAATACGCATAAAAAATATTTCTAGAGCGTAGCGATAAGCACTTAAAATCCTGGGTACTCGTTTTACTCAATTAAAATGCGTAACTATCAAATTAAAAGTAGTATCTGTG
Organism: Lutraria lutraria; assembly: GCA_964023205.1. Taxonomy (NCBI): domain Eukaryota; kingdom Metazoa; phylum Mollusca; class Bivalvia; order Venerida; family Mactridae; genus Lutraria; species Lutraria lutraria. The sequence continues at coordinate 7,253,835 of OZ026851.1, read as the reverse complement.
ACTTAAGTGATTTAATTGAACATATTGAATAAGGCAAAGGTATTGTATATAAGCTACATGTACATTCTTCTCTGGTTGCAAAACAAGTTCATAAGAATGATTTACACATTAAATATAAAAGAACACATTATACAACAAAGTATATTTAAAAGGTAAGGCCTTTGTGTGTGTTTGTGTTTATAAGTGAATACCCTTTATAGTGGTTCCATGATTGTCATTACCCTTTAAAAATTGAAATACCCCCGTAAACAATTTAAGGCGTAAAATACCCCCTGCTAAAGAATGTAAGGGGTAAAATACCCCTTGCCCAAACATTTATCTGAAGCCCTGATTAAAAGTATTCTTAAAACAAAGTAATTGAAAAAATCTTGATTTTTGCCAATTGTTAGTATTAATTGATTAAATTACCTGTATGTCTTCTTCTTTGCCTATTAATTTTCATGAGGCTGATATTTACTATTGATCGTTAAACTTAAAGGTTGTCTGCTGAATCCAAAAAAAAACGACTTATTAATCTATTTCATCCAAGATGGCAATTACCTACAGGGCATTTGACACAGGGGATCACAGTATTGGTTGCAAGTGGAAAAGCCTCCTAGATTACTGTTTGATCGAGCTAGCAGCATTCTGGGAGTTAACCATGAATGTTTCACTTAATTTTTCACAGCACATGATTTTTTATTATAAATCATTTGCAAATCAAGTTTATAGTAAATTTCATTGTTTTCTTTTCAATAATTTGTGAAACTTCACATTGCCTAGATATCACCAAGGTTGTTGGCATCAAATTAATACTTGATGAGAATACTAGATCCCAGGTCACATGGATATTAAATGTAACAGTAGGACTGATGCAAGTGCTGAATCAGTCTTAACATTACCAATTTCAGGTGACAACGAAAATTCCATACAATGATATTACATTTTCTATTTTTATGCCCTGGTATCAAATTATGCAGGAGCATGTAGTTATTGCCTTGTCTGTTTCATCTATCACTTTGACACTTATCATTATGATATAACAGTTATTGTTTTGGACCAATACACCCATATCACCCAAACCTTGATTTGACCTTGACTGGATTTGGACTGATAGTCAGATAGTGGTTTAAAAGGACTATTTCTAGGTTAACTAGTTGTTATGGTTACGTCTAGCCCACAACACTTAATTAAAAGCCTGCCTGGCTAGCTCAATGATTAAAGCATTTGTCTGATGACACTAAGATGTTGAAAACACACCTTTAAAAAAGTCAAACCTGATAGAATTATTAATTAATTTTATAAAGGAAATCGGACTATACAATATACTGTGATACCTACAATAACACATTCTTCTTTTTCATAACAGTTGATTCTCATTTTGTCAAACTTGCTTATATGAAAACTTCACTTATAACGTTTTATTGTGATCCTAACTTTTTTGTTTTAATCTATACTTACACTTACTTCCAATTTTGTTTGTATCATACTTTAATTTTGTCCACATGACTCTAATTAGCATGTAGTTCTAGTTGTTTATCTCAAAGTTAGAGCTGATTAGTGAACAGTGAACACTTTCATACATATAAAACATTTCTCAAGTTAATCTAAAGGTTCCATGAGATCAACAATTGTGTGAAAAAAAAATGAGCATCGTCTATCATGAAAACCGTAATAGATATTTAACTATCAATTAAAGTAATGGTAGGTAGGGCAAACAAGTGTGCATCATATTATGTGACATATGACTTTGGCTGCAGTGTGTACCTGATTACTATAGGATACCTGAGGATTTAGCTTGAAAATCAAGTATGGTTACAAGCCTATTCGGATATTGTTGATTTGTAGTCTAATAATGATGTTCGCTTGATAAAAAATTCATTCTGAAAGTGTGATTGATATTGCAACAAATGCATTTCATCTTAGATTTCTCAGGGAAAGCATTATACATTGTATATACTTATTTTGTTTCTTCTCAACATAAAATGTCAAATTATAGAATACCTGGTTATCGCAAACTTCTGGTTATACAGCTTTCCAAGGTCCCCTAAGAAATTTGAGATAAAGAGAATCAATTGTACAGTCAAACCTGTGAATAAAGGCCACCCTTTGGAAAGACAAAATGTGGCCTTTATTGATAGGTGGCCTATATTATGGAGGTCATTATTTTCTAAATACTAAATGACGGTTTTTAAATGAATTGCCTTAATTCACAGGGTGACTTTTATTTGGAGGTGACCACTAACACAGGTTTGACTATATAATTACGTATGTTTTTACACTGTAAATGAGATAAGCAGGTTTTCCAGTGCACCTAACTTTCATGCCTTGATAAATTGGGGGCATATTGTTTTTGACCTGTGTGTCTGTCTGTCTGTTAACCTTGCCCACCTACAATCATCAAACTTCATTATATTAGTTCTTCATAACAACAGTCTTCAGGTTAACCTTCTAGCCCACAGCCTGGGACTAGTAAATTTCAATTTGAGCTAGTGAACTTTCTCAAAATTGTGTATTCAGGCTAGTGGTTTAAATTGTCTATTTTCAATAATAATTCATAGTGGAATGTTAACAGTAAAAAAACTTCCTACTTTTCTGTTTATTTCATTCCTGTCTTTATGAAAAAGATATCTGGAAAGCCTGAGTTAGTCTTCTATTTTGTTACTACAAATCAATTCTAACCAACGTGATAAGAATCATACCCGAGTACTTTGATTTAAATAATGAATACAGAAAGCAACTTGTAAATTTTGAAAAACGACGACATTTATGTAAAAACATGAAAGGGAGTTAACTCAAAAATTGAAAATAAACTAAATACTGTAAAACATTTGCTATGCTTAAGGTTTTTTTTATCTCTAATGCATTAATTTATAACCTCAATTTTGAAGAGTACTCAATTTCATGAATTTTACTGATATTATAATTGACATATTCCTGAGGGGTATGGGTTCAAACCCCACTGGGACCATACTTTTTTATATTTTTGAGTTTTTAGGTTATGTTTTGTATTCAAAACTTTGAATTTGTACTGTACAGTAATAATGAAGGAAAATATTCCGAAATATTTTGTTCAGTTTATATAAATATATTTATAGTCCTTGAAAATACCAAAATAGCCATTTAAAAAATGGAAAGAAAAAAATCGTTTACATGGTGTACGAATCCGCTACATCTTGGCTAACAGGCTGCATAAGAATAAAGGTTGTCGCCTTTACCAATTGGGCTATGCACTAATCTCAATTATTACAGACAAATAACTGTTATTTATATATCATGGAAACCACCATTTTCCTCACCCTACTGAATGGACTTAGCTGATCTTTGATCATTCACAGGTCGTTGTCGGACTATAGTTGATATAATGGCTCATTTCATAATTATGTAAACTGATATAAACATATTAATAGGGCTGTGGATCGTTGTATATGTGGCGATCCGATCCACAATTCAGCACTTACGATCACGAATTTTTTGTTATCAAGTTAGGCTATTATTCCTAAAAGAAAATTAAATTCAGCTGTCTAAATTTTGCAATACACAATATTTCATGTAGTCTGTAATTAGGCAGAATGTAATATGATGAAAAAACAGTTTGTATTGGATAAAGCCAAGGCCATGTATTCCAGTACCATATATAAACCAGAAAGTTCTTTTTAATGGAACAGCAGCAAACAGATTACAAAAAAAAACTTGAAAACCTACAAAAAAGTAGGGCCATTTTGATGGGTCGGTCAGAGCACTACAAACAAACAATTTTTTATTTTTAGCCTTATCCATCTGAAGACAGCTGAATTCAATTTTCTTTTAGGAATAATGAAGAAAATGAATATAAATTGTTATATTGCTTAAAGTTATACATACTCCCTTCAAATTGATGGATTTACCAGCGTCATTTTCTGGTTTAAGCCATGACCAATTATTTAAAGATCTGATTGGACCTAAAAAAATACACTCTATGTTAAAAAATAAGATTGTGAACCACGAATTTCAGTAATGACAATTATTAGTACTTGATTGTTCGATTTGTTTTGTAATTACACAAGTACTTGGATACTCGCCCCAAACCTACATATTGATAACTTGCAAAATGACAAGTTAGGCCACACCAATTTAATTACTTGTTCTTCGGATTGGCCGCTCATTTTTATCCAAATTAGAAAAATAATGTTATTTCTTAGATTTCGTGACATAGTCTGTTAGTGAGCTTTCCAAGGTGTGAGTTTTGGGCTTGATGCACATTTTTAATCTGTGACATATGATATGAAGTTGTAGTACTTCAGTCCAAAGCTGGCAACAATGAGTTGGGTGGTTCCCAATGAGACCCCTGCTTCTAGCAGATAATACTTCAAATCTGTATTGTGTATTATGCAGATGACAGATTTGAAGGGGGACCAGTAACCAAGGACAGTTAATAATGTCATAAACTTTAACATATGCTGATACCTAATTAAATGGATTACTAGTATTTTCAAATTGGTCTTTTCAAACGTCCATGAATATTAATAGATTGAAAACAATACATTAATGAGTTCGTATGTTGTCTGTTTAATTAATGTCGGTTTGTTTACATTACCAGTTTTATCAACTAGTGATGAATGCCAAATACATATCGTAGGTAAATAAAACTAAAAAAATCAACATACTTATCACAATGGACAAATACCCTTGCATACATTGCAGCAAGGTCGTTGGAGATGGAATAACCGGTACGAGCGGCATTCGAAAAGTATTAATCAATGGCGCGTTATAGCTGTCACTCAGTATATAATATTTCTGTTTAAATAGTTATAGTCCAAGCCTTTACTCAGACGTACGATTCCAGAGACGCCGTATCCACTCTGAAAATGCATTGCGGTAGGCTTTCTTAGATATGGTGCTTAGACGCTGGAAAACACGCTTTCGGCAGCATGATGAGATTCGAAGTGGTGACCTCTCATATAGTTCTTTATGTATGGGTTTAGTAAAAAAATCACAAGGAACAAACAAGATCATGACTGTGTGGAAGTTGCGGAAAAGTTTCAATACTATTGTCGCTAATGTAAGAAAGAACCACGATTGATTCATAGGTAGAAAACATGTTATATTATATTAAGTTGTGAAATCTCGCTAAAGGGAATGCGTTCAGCACCAAAGGTTAAACTTGCAAATGATGTACATGTATATAGGAGAACAGATCGAGTAACACTGTAAATGTTGTTAGGTAAGATCACTGTGCGTTGCATTAATATTGTCTCAAATCTCAGATGTGTAACACGTATATACGAATATGAGGAAAGCCGTCTAAGAAAAATCACCTATTTATCAACATTTACCGGGTATCCAACTTTAAGTGCATAAATAACGATATTTCTTTACTTCTATATATCGCCATTCACTGGATGTCCACCTTTAAGTGCATAAATAACGATATTTCTTAACTTCTATCAAGGACTTACATACATACAATTAGGCGTAAAATTTGTTGAGTTTCTGGTTACCCGAAGTAACCCTCCCTTTTCCCCGAGACCCTAGACTATTAGACCCACATCTTCTTTCTCACTTTTTGGAAAAGCTTTCTTTAACCGTTACCTGCTTGGCGTGTATGGATTTTTATGCGGACCTTAGAACTACGTGTATCTATATGTCCGCCACGCAATTGGTAAAGTAGTTCCCGTTCCATGTTGCAGTGCAAGTCTATGTGAGTTCAGTTTCCAGTACTTTGATTTACCTTTCGACACGCTATGAAGAATGGTAAAAAAATTACCTACCTACCTATTCTAAATGAAAACCAGAAACAAACATTTTTACGACTATTTAGACCTTTTGGACATACCTCGTACACGTCGTATTATACATTTAGTCAAACATTGTGTTAGCAGCCATCGCCGAATAAAGACCATCATGTGAATAAAAGACATTCATTTAAAACCATCACTGATTAGTTAGAATAAATGGCCTTAAAGTAAGATCACCTGTCTATAAAAGCCACATGTCACAACCAAGAGCGGCCTTTGTTCACAGGTTTGACTGTACACCGTTGTTGTTATTGAATTAATGACGATTACTATTAAATATGTTGATCATTAATGAAAATAACAATGCCATAAATCACTTGATGTTCTCTTTCAAATGATTATTGTTTTATAAACAAAAAAGTGTAATTACATTTAGTACAATTTATTTAAGTTACTATCAGATAACACATTTTAACAGCCAATTAGGATCGAACAAACATAGTGAAAATGGCACTATAGGTCGGTCACGTGTGTGGGAACTCCATGGTCGAGTGGTTATGGTCTCTGACTAGCTATCATTTATCCCACACTGCTGCGAGTTCAAATATCAAACGGGAACAAATTTACAGCTGTAGAGTTGGCTTACGGAATCTCGGTACACAAGTACTTGTCTGCTTCCAAGCCCACTTTTCCTTCGCGTGGCGTCAGGGGAAGGTAATTCAGACTACACAAGTACCTTGGGGATTTCCTCCAGCGGAAAGGTCGCCCAATATCCCCTATCATTTATAGTACCTTGTTAAATCCCATTGAGAAAATTAATGATATTACGGTAAACACTGGTTACAATGGCCAACAATTCGATATTTAGAATATATTATGTGTTATAACCTTCAACCACTGCACAACCTAGAACAAAGACCACTTTCCCGCAAAATTAGTCTTTATTGACACATCTGCCCTTTTTAAAGTAGTATAAACAATACAATATACAAGGTAAACAATGTTCATGATTTAGACACATGTAATTTAATACAAATGATAACCTAGTACAGTAAAACCCCAGAAAACCTGACTCCCAAAAAACCGGACTCCCAAAAAAACGGACTCCCAAAAAAACCGGACTTCCAAAAAACCGGACGCCCAAAAAAACGGTATCCCAAAAAAACGGAATCCCATGAAAATTGGATAATTTCTCAGGAAACTGGTAGCTTAGCCCAGTCCGGAAGGGCTCCGGTTTACCGGGGTTTTACTGTATATAAACTATTTGTTGGCAACATACCCTATTAAAACATCACTGTTCATTTTAATTCATGCAAAATACGGTTATTTAAAGTGAACTCGGATATAGTGAGGAATTGGATACAGTATGATATTTATTCCCACTCCCCCCCCCCCCAGTCAATACTGTATTCGCGACCACCCTGTAATTAAGGTCATGCTTGTAAAACGGTCATTGATTATCTAGAACAAAATGACCTCCAAATAAAGGCCACCTGTCAAAAAAATGTAATGTTTTCTCTGAGTGACCTTTGTTCACAGGTTTTTCTGTATAGCGGTCGCAAAGGAATGTTTTCTTTTAGACCATATTACTGCCGATGTTCTCTGTCGTTTTTAACTATAAGGTCTTATAAATACAGGATTTCATTTCTAACCATTAAACTGTCATTCATGTTCACTGAATATGTATAATGAATCATTTATAAATCATTCACCACAAGCTTCTTTCTGGATTGTGTAATTCTGGAAATATGAAATTAGAAATGCTGTATAATCGTAGAAAAGGGAGAGTACTAGATAGAAATATTATATCCCTTTATGATATAATGTCAAATATAACTGTCCCGAGTTCATTTCAAATGTTGTATGGTTGAAAGTTAATATTTAATCAATTTTGTTTGAATGTGGTTCAGTTCCTCTAATTGTTTTTCACAGCCATTAATTTGTTGTACCTAAGTCCGTTATCCTTAATCAGCTTGGAGAGGACAAAGCTTTTCTAAGAATTGCTGGTCGTGTTCTTGTTGCTATTGAAAGCTCCCCAGAACTTGAGCTCTGAGCTTCATGCAGTACAGACACTTTTCTTGGAGTAAATCTAACAACAGAACGGGATGGTCCGGGTAAATTCAATTCGAATACGTTAAAGTCCGCCCTAGGTTTCCGGGAACGTTCCCCAGGCGCCATGCATTTCAATACCATTGAAGATTCCAGAATGCTATGAAGACCGGTCGAAATTGTATACGGCTCATGGTCCGTGGTTGGTTTTATCTTATTCTTCGGAGACAATATTGCCTTGATACTCTGTCGAAATTTTATATTGAGCGTCGTTATAACGATTGGCGTTGATATAGAACATATGTAAGTCAAAAATGCGAACAATGTATACACAGAGTTGGATTGGTGCTCGGAGCCAGCAACAGCAACAATGTAAACAGATTGCGGGAGGCACGTGCAAAGGTATATACACGTGATTATCAGATATGTCCTCATGGCACGCAACGTACTCCGTGAATAGTTAATACCTGGTATCTTTGCCGCCGCTGGACCAGAGTACATGGCGACAGCTAGTTGCGCAATCATGGTTATGCGATGATGTGATCGCGCTTCAACTACTATCACAGTAAGGGAGACAAATATAGCGAAGGATGGAACGATCGTGCAAGTCACTTCTTTGACGATCGCGAAAACAGATGACAGATAAAAGTCTATCATACACCGTCCGTGAACGTTTATAAAATAGTATTTACCGATTGTAGATAATGGAAAGATGGCGAATATAAGGCTTAAAATCCACACCGTGATCACTATTATTGCTATAGTTAACTTGGACATACAGCTGCTGTATTGTAATGGGTATGTTATCGCTACGCAACGGTCTATAGACACACTAAGCATGCTCAATGACTTCGATGACCTTGATAATGATGTCATGAAAGCTATGACGTCACAAAGTGGTTTGATAATCCGTAAAGCTGGTACATAAAGAACGGCCGCTGCAAAGGGCATCACGAAAATGCCCGTTATCACTTCACTGAATGCAACAGATACCAACAGAACGTTAGTTTTAGTGTGTAGATACGTTGTCCTGGCAACCGCAACAATTAAAATTACGTTGCAAATAATCGTTGCCACTGACAACAGCGTCACTACGATTGCCTGTAGTAAGTGTACACGAGGCTGAAAGGCCACAACAAATCCAGCCGTCCCATTCGATGTGCAACTTGAGCAATTCATGGTCGATATATTATATACACTCTTTATACCGCCCTAATTACTCAATTGATAAAATTCACTTCGCTGTATATCCATTTCAAAACTGAAGAAATTTGTTCGCCATTGTTTTATCAGCATCTATTTTGTTTTTACTGTAGATACAGACGGGTTTTATGTTTTCTTCAAATAAACTGTACTTCATATGACTTAAATTCCATCAGCGACTCCATGCGTTATTTAGCGTATTTTAGTAAATAACAGCACTTGATACTATATAAATAACAAAATGTCACTGGGTTTTAAAGATCAAAGTAATTTTACAAACTGTACCAACAAACAAAAGCGTGTTCTCCATAAATCCATATCAAGTTGGCATTGCAATATCAAACTAGTCCTCGATTCTTGATAGCAAATAATTCCATCTCAAATAAGCTTATACGCGTAGAAAAAAGTAACCAATAGTTCTACAGCGCTTTTAATATCATTTTAATATAATAGTATCAATAGCTTTTTCTTCACAAACACTACCTTCCCAGTGCTATAGCTGTGTCTCTAATGAAACTCTAGTATTGATTGGTTTAGGTAATTGACAGAAATCGGCTTTCACACGTAGAATTTTCTATTTAAAGATTATTCCCGTTTTGAAATTCTGGTGTTATCTCATAAACGGTTTTAGATGAAGCAGTGGTTTTTACATGATCCATAATAGTCTTATCGTCATGCTCATCTATGAATTTACTGTTTTTAAAATATCGCTTGGACTATTAGTAATATAATGGTATTAATCAAGTGATTACATATTGGCTTTGTTATAGGGCCAAGGAATGTGGTATTGGTTTGAATTATAAAATTGTATTAAAATATTAAACCTAGCTGTCTGGTATAACAGAAACATCCACCATTTGAAAGACAAAGCTCAAACCGTTCGAGTCTAAGGTGAAGACAGTTCTCCTCTACGTAGAAGAGACGTACCAAAGGTCTAGACCACAAAGTACAAGTCTTCATCAACAACTGCCTGAGAAAGATCCTCCACATTAGATGGCCAACCACTTCATCTAACCAGGACCTTTGGCTAAGAACAGGCCAGTGCACACTCTGCGCAGACAGCAGATAATTATAGCTCGCCAGGCCCTGAACTGGAACCCACAAGGCACCAGAAAGTGCAGCCGACCTACCACGATGTGGAGGAGGCCCCTGGACAAACAGCTGCGCCAGATGAAATAGACTTAAATAACCTTTGGAAAATATCATTAGATCACCTGAATTAATAAAACAAACACAGTAGTATCGCCTGTCTAATTGATGCTGTCATGTTGCCTACCAGTGCATCGATCCCCCACAAGTAGCTACATTGTATATATCTCGGGTGTTGTTTATAGACTCGATACTTTGTATGTTATTGCTATCATACTTAAGGCGAAGAGACAATATGTTCACCAGTCGTATCTTTATAACTTAATTGGTGGTTTTAGTATGAAAGCTATATTCCAACTTTTAGGGCGGTCCTCATGTGTCCTTCTTGTAGATCAATCTGAAAGATTTAGCAACAGAAATAATAAATGTTTAACACACTTGACAACCAAAAGCAATAATGTAAGTAACGTTTAATCTTTTTTATGTATACTATGGAGGTGGTCCCTCTATTAAGTTGGAATATATAGTAAGACCTTACTAGGCGACCATTTTAACAGTCGGCAGCATTATTTTAGTACGGACCAATGATAAGTGATCGTTATGTAAGGAGATGGTCGTTATATCGAAGAGGGTGCTTAGTGAGGTTTTATTGTACTTAATACATTACGTTCTCTCCAGAGCAGCCCTCTCTTGAGCAACCACCTCCCTTCAACAAAAGCATGATATTTTCTCACTGCACGATTTATCTATTAATTTAACCTCTTCAGAACAACAACTTCTCAACAACAACATAATTGTGCTACTCCAGGGTGTTGTTTTGGAGAGGTTGCACTGTATGCTGTTCAGACTTCGCTGAGAGCATTTTTCCGAGTACTACCTGTCCGGAAGGAATCCATGTCTATTCGCTCTTCATTACGAGTTCAACTTCCGGTCACGTGATTTTTATTCCAGAAAATTTCTAGTCATTGTCGTTTACATTGATCTCACCGAAAGACGAACATCACAAATCTGTTGCATTCCAAATATCGAAAACCTGACAGGTATTTCTGCTTATTAATGCATCATGTGGTTATATAGTGTGGATTCCGCTCGCTTTTATGAATCTGTCTCCATTTTCATAATGCATCGTCAGACATTAATGACAAACCTATCTCAGGTTATGCACTAGTAGTTAATGCGAGCGCTTTCATTTAATGAATTCTCAAAGGGGTGAAATAATTGAACGGAAATTCTGTATCTATATATATATCCTGTAGTTAACAATGAACTTGCGTATGTTATACCTCAGTTATGAAGATAATACACTCAAGGCCAGAGCAAACGCATCGCTTACAATATGTAATACAATTTGAGTTTTCGCAGACGGATTGCGTTCAAATTTGGATATAATTCAACACTCCATACATACGTAGTAGAAATTCTTTTCAGTCGATAAACAAATAAATGTAAAACAATCACAACAGAAGTGATATTTTTCATTGTAGTAAAAGCCGAACATAACCAGACATGCCCTAGATTGGAATCCACAAGATCGCTGGAGAAGAGATAGACCGGTGTTAACTTGGAGAAGAACTCTAGATCCATCCATCTATCATAGGGTGAAGTAAAGCACAGAGCACAAGACAGCGTCAGTTGGAAGACGTAATGAAGGCGCATTGCCCAGCAGTGGGCGAAGATGATTAAGTAAGTAAGTAAACAAGCAAGTAGTAAAAGTGTCGGGTTTCTTTTTCTTCTGACTCGTTAATGAGAAAACGTGATCATATTTCTAAACACAGTTAAATCTGTGAACAAAGGCCACCCTGGGGAGAAAAAAATACGGCCTTAATTTGGAAAGATGGCCTATTTTCGGAGGTCATTTTGTTCTAAATTATTAATGACATTTTTTAAAAGGATGGCCTTAATTCACAGGGTGACCTTTATTCTGAGGTGACCGATATCACTAGTTTGACTGTACTAACTAAGTAGGTGCTTAAAATGAACCAAGCCATTTCGAAATTGTAAGGAATCGACTTCGTGATTATGGATTTTTTTACCTTCTACTTCCAAAGAGCTAATTAGCGCGAATCATGTGGTTATTGGCGTTTTTCATGGAAATAAAGTAGATTGCTTTTCGTCATAACAGGCAAACGACATTAAGCTAAGACAATACTTCGGTAAAACTCACGCAAATGTCATTGCTAACAATTTAGTAAACATGCTCTCCACACGAGAAAGTAATTACAAGCTGGAAGTAAAACATTTAGATAAACATGTTTACACGTTAATTGAACTACATTTAACCATTCATTTAGTCTGATTTGTATTGAAAAACCAGTGATGACATTAATGCTGTCTCTCTAGACGTTGATGTCCTCAATCGAGAGTGTGTTTATTGATTATGTAGAGGTCAATGTAGGTAGCTAGGTGGTATGTGCTGTAGATGATTCAACCCATCTTTGTCGTCGCTTACCTTTAACGATTAGCCGCAGCCGTGGTCTAGTGGTCAGTACTCAGTATTTGTAATTCGACGTTCTAGGTTCGACTCATACCCTTACATGAAAATTTGACAACACTGTCGATTTTCGTCCACATGTGCAGGAGTTGTTGACTCCTTGTGGAATGGTAAGTTAGTCCTGGTTAGAATACAGTCCAGGAAAACTTGTTAGGTGAAACGGTCGCCGTATATACATTGTATATACAATGTACACGTATATCTGTTTTTTTTTGCCCGTGATCTGTCACAAAATGTTTATATGTATTAGAGGACAGACTCTACGTTATACCTTAAGTCGAAGTGTAACTGAATCAATACTCTGAAAAGAAGCTTGAGATTTAAGTTTAGATAATTTGTAACTGACTGATAAGGTGCACTTATTACTGAGATAAAAGCGCAATTTTTAGACTGTTTTGTCTAAACGGATTGACCAAAATAACCGGCAAACAATGCCACTACAAGTAAAGCTGATAGCGAAAATACGGTCGTGGGTGTAGAACAATCGTTATATCATCAGATAATTGTTATATCATCAGATAATTGTTAGGTCTTCATTTAATCAATCTCATTACTACTCATCACTGTCTATCTTGTAACACGTAAGAGATTGTACTTGACTCGATGGGTCAATTTCTACAAAAAGGTCGAAACACCGAACAACATTTCAAAGTGAACGGCTGTCATGTTTTAATGAACAGTACAGCATCCCTATGACGGCCGTCTTGAGCAATAACCTCCCTTCAACAAAATGATTTTTTCCAATTACATTTTGTATTAATTTTCCACTGCATGATTTGACTATTAATTTAACCTCTGTATAGCAACAACCTCTCTTCAACAGCACAATGTTGCTACCCCCAATGCGTGTTGCTATGGAGAGGTTGCACTACATATACTAATATGATTTATACTGCCAAACTCACTGAGTGACGAATTCAGTATAATACAACTTCATTAAAACGTCCAACAGATTTCCATGTATAGTTTAACTTGATGGTAACACTATATCAATATTAAAGCTGCTCTTTATCAATTATAATCCTAAATGTGTTCTTGATACTTGGGTTTTACGGTGTTTACGGGTCAAAGTTGAAAATCATTAAAAACAGAACTTGATTTTCATAAAGCGTTTTATTCATCCCAAAGTGAAGTCCATACAGTCAGATAACAACACACCATTTTTTCACCATTCTACATTACATCCACCGCAATAGTTTGCTCTTAAATTGATAAATATGAAAACATAGTGCATACACTTACATTCAACCCAGTGCTCAAATGGTCAAACATCCACAATGCATCTCACCAAAGTATTGAGCAGTAAACTAAGCTTACAGAACGCTCTCCGGTACCAAATTGTATAACCGTTGGTCTTAATTCAGATTAATAAGAAAGTAGAAGGCTTTTCTTATTGCACCAAACGCTATACGACCTAGGCAATTGTGACAAGTAAAAATATCTAAACTTTTTCTTTGCCATTGTCAGATGTTTTGTATTTCTGGTTAGAATTTACCGAATTTTTAAACAATCACTTTACGACACTAAGCCCAAGATGTAACCCTTATTTCAAATTTAACCAGTCCTTGTACAATTTGGTGCTAGCGGCCAATTAAATACAATGTATATGACTATTTTCTGGTTGTATTCCTGTCCAAGGTTAAACTTATTCCTAGCATATTAAATTCTAATACAATGTTTCAAATGGTACATTAGCAGTTTATGTAAATGAGTGATCAGCTAACTCAACGAATCAAAATCCAGCTACCAAAGCCTAAGCTTTCGAATACCCTTAAGGTTTTTACCCTCTTCCTGCTTGAGAAATGGGCAAGACGGGAACTAGTGTTTCTAATAACACAAGTGACCCATTCCATGCTAATAGCTTGGCATTTGTGAAACGACAAAGGTCGACCTACTGCAAACTGAACTTTAAAATGAGTATTTCTTCTTGAATGTTTTTTTTTTCAGTGAGATAATGATGTTGGTATTAATTGTTTATACCTGCACTCGATGTTGTCATGGTTTCCACATTGGAAAGGATCGGCAAATATACAAGGATCAGCTTTACAATAAACAGTATTACAAGTAGTCGCTCCTTTTGTGTATGAAAAGGAATGATATTGATAATAAAAATATTCCTTTTGCAACACAAATTTTAAATGTCCGAATGAAAATGTTTATATGTTGACAAATGGAGTGAACGGTGATCGAGTGGTAACCAACTGGACTACTAAAATAGGTCATGGTTTCGATTCTCGGCTCCGTCTTTCGAATTTCTCAGGGATGCTTTACAACTACCGAGTCAAGTACCGTCTGAAGAAATTCACTGGGAAACGGGTGAGATCTGCATCGATGTTTTATACCTTGCATAATAAAGAACCTGGAAAAATTATTCGAAAAGAGTATGGGTATAAACGCCCGGTTCTCCTGGGTCTTATCTCCCCACTCCTTTGGGGCGGCTCTGAATTGACCATAACTGTCTTCCATTGTTCATATCTACCTCGTTGAACAAGTCGGATTCTATATGGGGCAATTAAGCCACAGTATCATTCATGCTCAGAGTGATATTTGTTACTGTCCAGAGGTCATGTTGGTGGATTATATACACATATATATAGCAGAATTTGAATGTTATACCAGTACATGTATATACATATACATGTTTTCTCGGTTTATGGAACATAGCATAATATAATTAAACAAGTAGTACAGAACAATGGACTAATATACTCAATAAAACACATAGATAGGGTATGTTTTGTTAATCATGTGTACTTACCGCTACATGAGCTAACCAACAGTACCAATAAGACTAAATTAATCCGAAAGTCAACCATATTCAATTCTAACTCATCCGAATACTTGCTATTTAAAGCATGTAATCGCTCGACCTAATTAGATAGCTATTGTTATTACATTCTTATCTATATACAATACTATCATGATCATTAACGACACATTCTATCTAGATGGTTCTTTTCTGATTCTGTTCGGCGATTGTTTCGGGGGGGGGGGGGGTTCTTGCCAGGAGGTCGGTTATTGAGCATCCAAACGTGGCATTCTTTGGAATCCTTTCTTCTTCTACGGACTGGAGATTAACACTGCACTAACAACCAGAGACGATGTAGGTGTGTTCACCTGGGTAAAACCAACAACATTCGGGTAAAACCAACAACATTCGGGTAGAACCAACAACATTCGGGTAGAACCAACAACATTCGGGTAAAACCAACAACATTCGGGTAAAACCAACAACATTCGGGTAGAACCAACAACATTCGGGTAGAACCAACAACATTCGGGTAAAACCAACAACATTCGGGTAGAACCAACAACATTCGGGTAGAACCAACAACATTCGGGTAGAACCAACAACATTCGGGTAGAACCAACAACATTCGGGTAGAACCAACAACATTCCGTAAGCTAGTAGGACAGCCGTTCTTTTTGGGAGGCGAATTATCAGTTAGCTTTAGATAGGATACACAAACAGAAAAAATATCGAAATTTGAACAATATTATCATATTTTTTTCTTTTTCTATTTATACATGTTGTTATACCCCGCAAAAGAAGTTTGAGAGTGGGTATATTGGAGTCACTCTGTCGGTCGGTTGGTCGAATTTTGTTGAACGACATAATTCCACATTCCTCAAGCGATTGTAATGAAACTTGAAATATTTTATCACCATGATGTGTAGATAGCAAGACACAATTCCCATGTCCAGTGATTTACATATTCCAGAGTTATGTGCCCTTGAACTTAGCCATATTGTGTAATGTCGTATTCTTAGTGTCAAAGCGATGGCGGGCGTATTAGTCACTTCTGTGACAAAGCTCTAGTTATTTGCTTGGATGGAGAAATCCGGAGTAACAATAACAAAACAAACTACATAATTATAATGTCTGTACAAACACCTTAATGGACACATTTAAACTTGTAAATGTTACAAAAATGTACCACAGTTGTAATAACTGCATGAAAATGCTTGAACATAAATATATAACTAGTCATATCAACATATCACAGACACTGGCGTAGCTTCATTAAGGCACTGTAGGCACGTGTCTACACTATTTCTAACAAAAAAGCTAAAAACGCAATAAAAATGAATGGTAAGGGGCCGGAAGCATGGACTATCAGTGTACCCAAAGCTTAAACGAAATACATGTACAATATGTAGTTCTTACTAAACATTTGCAAGTTTTGTGTTAGGCTATATATCTCACATCGAATTATGCTGCAGAGTGCCTCTCCGGCAATCTACGGTGAAAAGATGCCCTGGACATAACTCTTGAATGAGTGGATCACTGAGCATGAAAATTGTGTCCTGCACATCTGCATTTCATAGTGATAATACATTTTCAAGTTTCAGATTCAGTCCCTTAAAAAAAGTAGTTCGCTCAACAAACTTGTGATACTGTAAGCGGACGGAACAACCGATCCACCGACCGACCAATAGGCCGACAGAGTAACTCCAATAAACCCATCTCAAACTTCGTTTGCCGGGATATAACAACATGTTGAAAATGAAAAAAAAATATGAAAAGAACAACTTTCACTCAAATGCTTATAATATTGTTCAAATTCAAATTCTGAAATTCGATATTTTTTCTGTTTGTATGGCCTATTTAAAGATAACTCTATATGAATATGCATTTAATATCACCCTAAGGCTAGGAATCTAAGAAATATTGAAGAAATTATTTTCAGATTACGGAGAATTTTGCACCAAATTACTATACCACTACGTTCAAATTATCTCCCTTATTAAAAACCACTAAATGTGATTCTGGCTTTATTTTCCTGTTGTTCTGCCTCAAATCATCAACTTAACATCCTTACTAATATCCCTATCTAAAAGTCAAACATTTATTTAGCTGATTTTAATCACAAAAACGATATTATGTAAAGATGTGTCTGAGGACCGTGGGAAAATTTATTTTGGATTCAAAAGTCAGTTCGAGTTGCTTCCCTTAGATATTAAGGTAATAGGAACAAGAACAAGGAATGTTTGTCCACGAACCCTACACACTATATTGGGCAATTTTTTTTTACAATTGTTGGTGCTATTTAATTTTTTTTAAGAATATTATTTAAGCAGAAGTATATTTATCACATAACCTGTGGCCAGGAGTGCCGTAAACTCGTGCCGGAAATATCGTTCGGCACTGCCAAACCGTGCAATAAACATTCAAATTAGCCAAATCACTATATTTGCATATTTTGTATTACTACGCTACTACGATATTTGTAAACATGGCCGTCTTACGATTCGTGCCAGGCGATTTCGTCAACATTGATGGGCGAGGCAAAGCTGTAGTTAATGAACGTGTGTATCGAGGGTTTGGAACTTTTTATATTGTTAGACTCTGTGACAGTGAATGTAAATTTGAAATTGAAAGCACAAGGTTGCTACCATTCATTGAAACTCCCGCTACACAGCAGACGAACCGATTCAACCAGGTGACTCCAGTTCAGCCTGCGAAGAAAAGACTCCGTATCCTGGACTCTGACAGTGACTCCCAGTGATTCGATAAATCCAAATTACACGTTTTTAAACGGTCACAATACACAGTTTAAATAACTAAGAGAAATATGATGCGTATTTTAAATATTGACACTCTTGAACATTTCAGTACACGTATTTCTATGACATGGTCAGGGACGAATTGCGGATTAATGTTTAATGTTGTTTAATTTGTTTTATAAATGGTTTCAATATTCATGATATGAATAAAATTATGTTTGTGTAAATAAAATAACGATTTTATGTCTTTTATCTTGCATTTTATTGCCAAACGATTAATAGAAACATGCACTACTTTTTTGCGGAAGCGCACGGTAGTGAACAGTCTACACTAGATATAGTCTGGTACCCGTCTCCAATCTTACAGTATTGTATACTGTAAGATTGGAGGCGGGTACCAGACTACACTAGATATAGGTCAGCCTATAGTCTGTTTCATTTTCTGTGATCGTTTTTACGGTTATGTGATAAATAGAATCTTACATTCGTGCTCATTCAATATCCTCTATATAAGGCAATTAAATGATTCATTTTAGTGAGAAACTGTGTCTAATGTACTTGAATATTCCGAACACATAAATGTCTATAAGGTATCAAATTTCCATATTTCTTCCTATATAATTTATAAGCATGAATGCCTATTGTTTGTGTCTGTTAAGTCAACAGGTTTTTATAAATTATGTCTGTGACTGTCAGGGGCGTAGCTTGCCTTATGAATATGTAGGCATCTTTCTAAGGAGGCATCTTTTCACCATAGATTGCCGGAGACGCATTCTGCAGCATTTTCCGGTGTGCTGTAGCTTAAAATATTTTAATATATGTAATAGGAATTAAGCCACGCAAGTGTCAATATTTCGAAAAAAACATATAAGTGTTTCTATCTATGACTTAGCATATTCAATTTGACACCTTCCAAATTTTCACGTCTGTTAATCTTACATCGGTTTATTTCTATAACCCCGGAACTAAATTTTGGGAAATATTGCGATTTTGGTATCATTTTTTCGCCTCGATGCGCTCTTTACGGTCTCCTCTAAATAATCCAAAATCCACAAACACGTAACTCGCTTATTTACGCCAAACTTCAAAATTTGATATGCGAAAAAAAATGGGGAAAATGACATTAAGGATTTGTAGAAATAAGCCTACGCTTTCTGAACACTATTCGCTTTACCTTGTCTGTGATTTAAGCCTATTGATTTATTTTCTGTTCTAAATGAGGAGTTCTCACGAGAATTTGAAACATGATGAGATGTAATTGTAATGTACTCAGAACTCATGTGTTGATTAGCTTATTGCGAGATTTCGATGAAAACGTACAGACAGTTGTTTATGAGAAAAAAACCTGAGTAGGCCTATTGCCTGAATACGTTTGACCCACAAACCAGAAAACTTTGGAGATAAAACTGTACTGCTGTACAGAAACTAATAGTTTGCAGAACATTAAGATTTGTATGAAAATTTGAAATTCTAAAAAAGCATAGTGATACTAGATTTAATATAGAGTCAAAACTTTGTGATTGTGCCATTTAGGGCAATGGTGGATATATGAATATTTTGAAACAAATGGCCGTGTTTTCGATTTGGCACATGTAGAATTTTTTGACCAAATTTGTACGTACATGTATTAGTGTTTCCAACATGTTATTCTCTATTTTGTTCCTTCGTGTAAGTAAGCATTTATCCATATGTTAGATTCATAATTTTCCAACAGAACAAAATAAACAAGAAGCTGTAGGCTGCCTATTCAATAAACGCATAGGCCTCCTGGAGTGACATGCTTCACAATAGACTTTGAATCTAAATAGGTCAAGGTCGAATCATGGTATGGGTGCATTTGAAATGGCCAAAGACAGACTGTGAAATTAAGATTTGAAATTAGGTTGCCCGAAACTGAAAATTTAACTGCTTTTTATTTGATTTGTTAATGAAAAGTTGGTTGTCCGAACCAAAAGTTTGGTTGTCCGAATGAAAAACTGGTTGTCCCGGACAACAGGACAACTGCTAATTTCGCAGACTGCAAAGACTGTAAAATGTACATAAACTCGTACTGATGGACAGATGAACAAAAACAGTCCATTTAGATTACATTATAATTACAAATCTGGTCAAGAACAATTAGAGATTTGGTGATGTGGGTACATTGGGAATGATCCAAGGCAACAATCGTGCAAGAATCAAATCATTGCAGTAAGTGGTGTTGGAGTAAAACAAAATGGTTAAATCAACTTAACCAAGAAATTACCCATATAATTATATAAGATTATAATCCCAGCAAGGTCAAGGTGAAATCGAGGTTAAGTGATATGGGTGCATTGGGAAATGTCAAAGGCAATAACTGTATACAAGTATGAAAGCAATAGAAGAAACTTACAATGTACATATTCGTACAGACAGACATTTATATAAAATTCTAACTCCAAATCTTGTCAAGGTAAAAATCAATATGAGCGCATAGTGAATGGTCCAAAGTAACAAAGTTATAAGTATCAAAGCAATCGATGAAACAATAAAAGCTTCATAACTTCGAAGGCCGGATGGACGGACAAGGCAATCACCATATGACCCCGAATCATCAAATGCCAGGGACATTCAAATACAAAAATAACACAAGGTTATCAGAAAGTCATTAAAGGGCAGTTGAACAATATTTACTATGACATATCAAAAGATTACAAACAAAAATATGAATTCAATAACAATTTTATTACATAGTATCCAATTACTTTACAACAAATTAAAACATATAGTACAGCCATCCCTAAAAAAATGTTGGTTTGCAGTTGGGTGACTCAAACTTTAATCATTGGGCATAAAAGTGGGCCTTTTTGTCAATATTATATGCTACTAGTGAAAGTGAAAAGATGGAATAACAAAGAATAAAACATTATCTGATTTTTAGTGGTCGGGGATTTTCTTAATGAGTCAGTCGTTTGACTGCACACTAACATGTTTTAACAGATGGCTTTATTTTGTAACTATCAATACATTAGAAAAAATGGATCAAATATCTTAAACATTAAAAGACAAATAAAACAATTGAAAGAGAGTTACAATGGAGATTGGGTAATAGAGACTGAAAGATAACATGCTAACATTTGCACATGTAACAATATGTTTAATACAATGCTATTCAAATGCAACGGAAATAACTTCTTAGCAAAATATTCATTACAAATGAAGTAGTGCATGCAAGGAGGATTTATGTCCATTTTAAGGAAGAAGGAGATGGTACATTCATGCAATGGCCCCTCCAAATGTAGAGGATATAACACATATCGAGGGTTCAGCGCAACAGTGTTGTAACTCATATTGAAATAAGAACAAGTTACGACAGTGTTGCGCTGAGCCCTCGATATGTATAAAGAAATGGGCACTAAGTTCAAGAACTTGTGTCCACCATGTGGTATCTTACAAGGAAATAATGGCTGACAGGTAAAATGCTTTAAAAACACTCGAAATGATTTCAACATAATATACGAGATGTGTCCTGCATGGCACAGATTCTATACAAGTTATAACCAAATAAGGAAAATCAGATGAGCCCAGATGAATATTGTTTTTAGGGTATTTTTGGCCAACTCAAACTTATAGGTATACATACATAAACCTATTTTTATAAACAATAAATGTGAAAGTACAGAACTATGGCCAAATAATCTGTTGAATTAATGACATAATTGACTAGTATTGCTAATTAACAAACATATAATGGCACACAGAATGTAAGAAAGCCAATTGAATTTGTTGAGCTAATTTACAAGTTTGGAATTGAAAAATAAATATATGAAGTTAAGGAATTATTTCAACATAAATGAATTAAGATGTTGCAGTACCACTTAGTGGTTGACAAGTGATACCACTAAGCTGTATATATGTCACAGGTATGCAATTGATTTCAAGAGGTTGACAGGTAATACTACTAAATGGTATACATTATAGACATGTAATTGTATTCAAGCAGTTGACAGGTAAAAGCACTAAGTAATAGTATACAAGTGTTTGACAGGTAATATCATTAAATGATATATGTCATAGAAAGGAAATAGTATGAAGTGAATTGCATCAATCCAAGGGAAAATTTGGTGTTTGGGTTAAATTTACATCCTCAAACATGCATTGTCATGTATTTACGCATTATGAACATAGACGACGACAGGTCGTAGTACCACTAAGTAGTATATGACATATAGCAGGATCTGTTTTACCACTTTTTGCTGAATTACTTATTGACTCATTAAGAGCATTACCTGTTAAGATTTAAAAGTTGGGAGTGCTTGATGCTACATCATACCATAAGAGATTTTCATACAAATTCATTCGCTTCCTAAGGTGAATATACAACAATATAAAACTTAGAACATGATTATCAATGAAACAGAAGGCAAAATCATACATAAGACAAAACAATAGAGAGAGGTCATTAAAGGCATTGTCATAACTTAAAGTGTCCGAGCAAAAATGTTACTTTTTAACAAAAAAAAAGTTTTGGTTGATTGATTGGTTGATTGTATGATAGATTAATCACGAAATTGGTAACATAATACATGAACTAGTGCAAATTTTCTTACTAAAACAATGTTGTTATAGTGTATATTAAAACCATTCAATAGTATTACTCAGTCCCATTGCAATGGTACATACAGTCAAACTGCACTTAACAGACATTTATAAAATAAAGGCTTATAATTTCAAGTTTTGCATATAATTTCTTTGGTACATATGTGTTGATCAAAAAAGCTAAACAAAACTAGGGGTCTCCAACCATGGTTGAGTAGTTATGGTCTTTGACTAGTAATCACTAGCCCATCACTGTTGTGAGTTTGGTCTCTGACTAGTAATCACTAGTCCCTGGCTGTTATGAGTTCACTTCCCACCCAGGAAAAATTCCACATCACAAGCTGTCCAGCTAGCTTAGGGAAGGTTAGTGGTTCTACCCAGGGCTGTGTAAGCTTGATTTCTTCCTCTACCAATAAAGCAGCAAAATCTTGCTAAATGACCTTGACTGTTGGTGCTATGTTAAACTCCAGGGGAAAAGCAAACAATCTCTGCTATGTTACTTCTCTCCCATTTTGTCACTTCGTTTACAGGTTTGACAATAAGCCATAAATAATTAACAAAAATCAAGAACTTGTAAAACTTTTCATTAAAGAGGCTGTTAAATTGATTTATGCTTTTGGAAGCAATTCAACAATCTAAAAAAGTAACATAAAATAAATCAAAGAGTATTTTGAAATAACATGCATATCACAGATCGATACGTCAACTGCACTTTTCAAGAATTTAAAAATAAAAAACCATAAAATTTGTAAAATCATTAACAGAAAGAATTAAAACTCGTAAATATTCATCTATAAAAACCTAAGTTATCTGAGTCTATCATTTCATACAACAAACATATTGATTTTATATCTGTCAATTTTTAGGACTGCCATTAAAAGTCATCATTGGATACCCACGGCGGCTGGCTCCGGTCCACTACTTACATCCATGGAGCGGCCGTGGGTATCTGAGGATGTTAAATACTGAAAATTGAGAATAATCTTATTTGATATATTATTTCCCCACACAGACAACAACCCCTTTTAATAACATGATTACAATGGCAATTATATAAAGCTTTTCCCAGGACGATTAATGCTCAAAATATGAAGTCAAAATAGGATGAAATTTCAAATGTTCTTCCTCAGATGATACTACATCAAAATAACGGGGAACAGGGTGAAAAGTGAAAAGAAAACATGATATTTCATTCATTAATAGGGAGACAGATATACTGATAGGGAACAGCATAATTATACTGTTAAAAGAAATTGATTGTATGATATATATATATATACAGTAGCCAATTTCAAATCTTTATCCATACTTCATGAACTATTCATGAAGTATACAAGAATGGTTCAAGAAAATTTCATGTTTCATGAATTCCTTTCAATTTGGGTGGGTAGGGAATATGTGCTTAAGAAAGCCAGCAAATCAGATACAAAATATTTTTGTTTTGCCTTAGAATAATGTATTGCACTTGGAAGTGATATATCTAGTCATCTAATGCTTGGTAGGTCTATCACAGTTATAGAAGATCATAATTTCGTTATTTCATCTTTTTCATTGATATAGATCACCTGACAGTCATCAGTATGGAATGATATTCGTATATCTGGAATGCTAGATTTCAAATTTTCGTAAGACATGCTACCACCAATACCTGGAAACATGTTTCTTTCAGTCTTTGGTGAATCACTTGGGGTTCCCTTTGGTGATCCTTTTGCCAAAGCACTGTCTGAGCCCCTTTCAGGAGAATGTTTCCAAGGTAATGTGAATTCATTGTTTGAGTATTTAGATCTGGCACCATTTATTTCCTTCGTTAATATTTCATTTTTAGCACCATTTGAAGAAATGTCCCGAGAACCAGCGGATGTCCATTTATCAGGTACACTGGTTCCCTTACTCTCTGTAACTTCAACTTTAGGAAGTCCAGCTTCCCTAGTTTTGTTGTCCAGTTCAATTTTATCTAGTCTTGCCATTTCTTTGGCAATCTCCATGGCAACAATTTGATCTTGGTAAGTTGTAGAATCAATGGCATCTAATGTAGTATACATGTTCTCACCTTCAACACATATCTTAGGAACTATAATATTTCCATTTTCTCCAGCATAGAACACTTTATCTTTCTGCGATGTCAAATCTTGTACCTTTGCTTCGGAAGCATCATCTTCTTCCGCAAAGACATCATCGATTATACATTCAGTAGATCCTACAAGAGATGAAGTTTTTGATTTATTGCGTCCTGAAGGTGAAATGGTTTTTGACTGTTTATACAAAACACTGTCCGAGGCTCTAGACATTCTAAGTTTTGCTGCGTTCATTCCAGAGGGCGTTAAAGTACCAGTACCATTACGTGCAATGTATGAGTCCGATTTGTTTAAGTTGCATGGATTGTCTTGGTTACAGATTTCGTCACTCTCCACTTCGGAGTCCATATAACTGTAATCTCCATCATACATACTAGAACTATCTCCAACAGAGAAACTCTTCAATGAAGTTGCAGACGTCCACTGATTGTGAGCAAAGTGACCTGAAATATAAAATATTCAGATGTAAAGTTGACTAGTGAAGAATTAAATTTGCATGTTTCAATAATTGTAGACTGACCTTTAAGGTCAGAATTATAGAAAAATCTTGAATACAGAAGATAATCCAAAATGTAGGAAATGTCAGAGATACATGTATATAAGATACTTAGAAGTATGGGCGATTTGATGGAAAGAGAAAGTATTGTCTCAATCGAGATGTTCATATATAGCCATACCAACCAGTCGACAACATGACAAAATTCTATACTGATAGTATCATTCTGATAATGTTACAGTATAATTATTTACCAACATGTTGACTGCATGAACAATCAGGGCTGTGGCGAGTATCTGAGTACTCGGGCAATTAGAATCAAATTGAAAAATCAAGTACGAATAATCGTCATTACTGAGATTTGTGGTTTGCGATCTTGTATATGAACATAAAGTGTATTCTTTGATCTTAAAAATCTCTTTTCTCTGATCATATATTGTCTCATCATAGACTACTTTGTTTGCCAAGAGGTCCAATTGGATCATTAAATATTGGGTCACAGGCTCAAACCAGAAAATGATGCTGGTAAATCCACTAATTGGAAGTGAGTACGTATAAGTTTAAGCCATAGAACAATTTATATTGATTTACTTCATTATTCCCAAAAGAGCATTAAATTTAGCTGTCTTCAGGACTGCAATGTTGAAGTTTTTAATGGGTTACTTGATAACAAAAGATTCGTGATTCAAATTGTGGATCGTAAGTGTTGAATCGTGGATTGGATCGGATCGCCACTTACTCAACGATCCACAGCCCTATGAACAATACTATATTGATAGTGTCATTTCATGAGAGAGTTAAATATAAATATATACTTACCTATTAACAGCATATACAATATTATTATATATTATATTAAGTGTATCATTTCAATAGAGTTACAGTACAAATATATACGAACCTGTGGACAGCATACCATTGGGAGATGAGATCATACTGTAAGCATCCCAACTGTCGTTGCTGGAAGAATTGTTGCTAAGAATACTCTGTCGGATTTGTTCAAATCTGTTCAAACCTTTTGCCTCATAGTATCCTAATAAAACATACAAAATCACTTATGAATTCAATCAAAATCCAATTAACCCTTTCCCATCAGAGGTCAGCATTATGACATCATTGTACAATAAAGTTACATTCTCTGACAAGGTCCTAAGTGTAAATTCTAAGAGCCTGAAGAACGGACTAATCATTCGGCCTTGTGATTGGTCAATGCCAAAACCATATTAACATTCAGCATTGTGATTGGTCAATTTTAAGATCAGAATCATTATTCAGTCTTTTGATTGGCCTATTTTAAGATCTGACTAATCATTCAGTCTTGTGACTGGTCAATTTCAAATATTTTTACACTGAATCAAACTTATGTTATAACCCCCAGCACTGATTAAAAAATTTGCATATTTTGGATTAGACAGTACAGTATTGAGGTATATGAAAGCACAGGCTACCAGCATGTGACAATAGCAAAAAAAAATTTCAAAAAAAATATAAAAAAATGTTCACCATATATATCTATTATAGAATACTTTATAACATATATATGCTGAAATTTTTTTATTTTTTTTTTAAACTTTATTTTGCTGTTATCACATGCCGGTAGCCTGTGTATGAAATTACAGTGAGTAGATTTTAAGCAGTTATGGCTGTATTCTTGGTCCAGTGGTTATAGTGTGCTGGACTTGTAACCCTGCAATCCAGATTGGGAACTCACTCGTGGAAATTCATACCCTTCTATGAAAAGTTGGTGTAAAAAATATGGATTTTCCTTCATATGTGAGAGAAGTTGCCTGCTCCTTGGGGATCGATAAGTTAGTACTGGTAAGAATACAGTCAAAGAAAACTGGTTAGGTATCAACTGGCTGACATATATATTAACTGAAATATTGTTGAAAAATAGCAAGAAACCCACTGAGACTTCTAACTATTACAAATATCAAGAAGAATGAAAGTTATACATACTGTCTAGAATTTGCATTTCTTCCTGTTCAATCTCCTTCAATTCCTGATATTTAGACTTCAATACACCCTAAAAAGTTAATCATTTCATTAATTAGTAACAATGTAGTAATTTGACCACACATGATTAATCAATTGAACCACATGGGATGCATAAGTAGCGAGATAACAATTGGGCCACAAGGATTAATTAGTAGCAAGATAACAATTTGACCACAATGATTAATTAGTAGCAAGATAACAATTGGACCACAATGATTAATTAGTAGCAAGATAACAATTGGACCACAATGATTTAACAATTTGGCCACAATGATTAATTAGTAGCAAGATAACAAGTTGACCACAATGATTTAACAAGTTGACCACAATGATTTAACAATTTGGCCACAATGATTAATTAGTAGCAAGATAACAAGTTGACCACAATGATTCATTATGTACTAAATTTATCATACAATTGAGGACAAAAAGTTGCTATTTAAAACTATATTCCCCATTCTGAGAATATATTGCTACTGTAAAAGTTTCAGAAAAATAGATATTAGCCTGCACTTAGCCAAATTTGTAAATGTCCATTAATTTTAACATATTTTACAGCACTGGAAGAAAATCATTGAATGCATGTGGTAGGTTACTAGGGCTGTCCCGATACAGATCTCAGTATTGCGATACGGTACTAATGATATGCGATATCTACGATACGATATAAAAGTACTTCAAAGTAATAAAAAGGTAATGATATAATTTATAAGTCAATATCTACCCTCCAAAATCTGAATATTCGAATCGAATTTGTGGTCTAGCTTTACCTCATGCTGCTATAATGTCTACAAATAGCTGCTAATGTCTATAAATATGTAGAACCCCAGATATTAGTTGAGTAAGCATTGTCGACGATTAAATGAGAGTAAATTCGTAAATCTAGTTCAGTTGTTGAACATTCTAGGAGTTTTTAATGTAAAAGTAAATAAAACGCGATACGGCCGATACGCGACCATCCGATACGATACGCATATCGTTCAGCACTGTACCGGTACGTACCGGTACACGGCCATATCGGGACAGCCCTATAGGTTACCTTTTAATACATTTTGTATTTTAAATCCATCTTTTTTTAACATTTAATTCTTTCTGTAGATTGATTGTATTGTAAAATATAAGAATTCTCTTATTTGGTTTTGAATAATATTCAAGTTTCATAAGGTAAACGTTCAGAAATTTGATTCAGTGTGTATGATTATATGGCAGGCCAGTAAAATATGAAGATGTGTTCACCTTTAGTCTGATATATTTCTCATGTAAATCCACTTTTCTACAGCAATCTTCGAACAAAACTACCATTCTGTAAATATACAATACAATACAATTAAAACCTCTACAAAAAGACCACCCTGGGTCCAAAAAAATACAGCCTTAATATTGAGATAGTTTCATTATCAACTTGTAATATTTGGAAATATAATAATTTGGTCCATAAAAAAAGGGTTGTTTGAGATGAACAAGTAAAAATATTGAATCCAGTCAGTAACAATGCCATCATATAATTGAGGCGGTCTCAAAAAAGGGGTCTGTTAAGATGAACTACAGCGCAACCTACCTACAACAGTCACCAATGGGAAGTAAAAAAATGGCTGTTGTAAGGTTGCTGTTGTTGAGAGAGTGAAAATATAGTAAGATGTCAATTTGGGTAGCTAGTTATATACTAGTTTTTACAGGGAGGTGGCTGTTGTTGAGAGAGTGAAAATATAGTAAAATGTCGCAAACACCGATATGACTGTACTTACAATATAGATAAAGTATATTACATTCCCAATCATTTAAATGGATTAATCATATCATTGTGCATTCAGCAATACTAATTTATCATCTTTCTTTTACATACCGAGGGTTCAACGCAAGAGTGTCATAACTCATATTGAAATTAGAACAAGTTCCGATAGTTTTGCGCTGAGCCCTCGAATTACTACAGTACCATCATCTTATTTCTCATAAGACCAAAACAGAATACAAATCAATCGACAAAAAAATGACAAATATAGATACTAATAATAAAATGAACAAAGAAATGTTTCCTTTCATCTACCAGTTTCAAATGTCTCGTAGAATAGCTTTGATGTTGGAAGAAATTACATACAACGTAATTATATAGAAGGACAACAAAGAATTTTGATATTAAATACTTCTACATAATTGTAGTTCAAATGTCAAGAAAAATATATATCAAAGCAACATAGGGGTCTTTCTGAGGACAAGTAATAATAGAAAAATTTCAGATATGAGCTAGGAAGATGTGCAACTAGTTTACTAAAGGTCAGTGGTTAATTAGTTAATACTAATAAAAATATATCAAACCCCTGAATTCTGGTTTTCAGAGAACTTCTGATAAACTTCGAAATAAACGGGAAAATTGTCCAATTTTCAGGGATTTCCGACTTATAGAAATTTCTATTTTCCGGGGTCTTACTGAGTAATCTTTTATAAATAGTTTATTTTCACTATTTATTTATAAATATAAAAATCATGATCACAGTATCAGAAACAAAAAATCTAAAGAAAGACAACTTTTGCAAACTAATCAATATTCCAAACCTCATTATCTCCCCTCCTTTTCGAATCTTGTCTACTAACTGTTGATGGGATTTTTCTCCAACTTTTTCACCATTAACCGAAATAATTACATCCCCTGAAAACAAATATATAAACTTAATAACATCCAATCAAAAAGATTTAAAGGACAAATAAATACAAAATAACATTTTTTATATAATTTATTAAGAATTAAAAATTAATACAGCACGAAAAAAAGACCATATTAACGCCACATCAAACCTAAAGGATTAAAAAAGCTCTGAGGTAGCTACAGTGACACTTTGCATGTCCATCTAAGAAGTTTTACCATTGATGGATGCCAATTTTACAAAAACAATTAATCCCCTATTATCCATCTTAAGAAAATCAATCCTGATATACCACATATTTAACAGAATGAGGAAGTATGATGCCATGATCATCATGGAAAGCCTGGGTACTGAATTTTTTTCCCAGGGGTTGTACCAATAGCCAGGGTCATTTTGTGACTTTTCCGGCTTTAATGGTGAAGGGAAACCCCAGGTGTTCATCTGGTTAGAACAACTGACCTTGCACAAGACAGCTCTGATCCTCATAAGTGAAGTTTTATTGGTCCGGGAGAGATTAAAACTCACAAAGGTTAGAAGCTAGTGACTACTACCTGGAGAGGCGGAGAGCAAAAACAATTGGCCATGGAGCCCCAGGATGTCTCATTTACGGGAAAATCACTCTACCAGTGGAACAAAACTTTGGGGCAGTATCCTCTTTGAATGGATATCATAAAAATGAACTTTACATGATTAGTTCATGAATAGTTCATGAAGCATGCATAACTATTTGGCATGGGATTTAACAGACTCTGCAACAATTTGCTGATTAAATTTTTTTGTAAAATGTTGATTTCGTCGAACCTCAAGACTGGAAGCAGTATTTTTTATCAAGCATAATAATGCAACAGATATAATTGAATTTGAATAGGTTCATAGCACACTATATAAAGTAATAAGTTTCCATATTCCATAACTCTAAAATATTCTTACTTTCACAATTATTCCATTCCAAAAGAATATAGACACCCCCTGGGACCCTAATTGACACTACACAGACGAGCCATGTGCCCCCCTTAAATCAACAATGAATGTCAACAATCATTCTTTTCAGCTCTTGCTGAATATATCACTAACTCTGAATTAAACAGAGCATCTCAGTAAAAAATAAACATCACATCATCTCTGTCAACAGGAATTCATTTTCAAACCATTTCAACAGTAAAATCAATACAAGAAGAGTCCACCTCACCGATACAGACAGTCACATGTAGTCACAGACCTGTGATGGGAAAATTGTAATAAATTCTACTAAAGTCTTAAAAAGCACAAATTTGACCTAAAACTATTCTATTTCATTCTATAAGTTTATTTTATGTTTATTTGGGTTCAATGCTATTTTTCAAAAACATTTCATATTCAGAGCAGCCGACTCATCTAACAAGTTTTCCTGGACGGTAATTTTACAAATACTAACTTACCCTTCCACAAGGCACCAGCTTCTTTTTTAATGGAATTTATCCAAATTTTATCATCAGAAGTCTGAACCCAGACATGAAAGGGGGTCCCTTAAAGTATCCTTTAAAGGCAGGTAGAAAAAAATTCTGTAGTGTTTAATTCGGACATTTTGAAATGAATGTTCTTTAAAACCAGGTGGTTTTTATACAATGATCAATTATACCATCAGTTTGAGTGTACAATTCCCCCATTGAGAAACTTATCAACTATTCAATGTAACAAAATCATGAAAATACGCACTCTCAATAAAGTTTAATCAGGCTTTTAAAAATTAATTGAATTATAATTGAAAGATTGGGTCATAAAGTGTGTGATTGCTCTGGCATTCTGTAAACATAAACTTGGCAAGGTTGGTACAAGCCATGTTAGCACGGTGAAATAATAGGACAATAAAATGAAATATAACAATTAACCACAAAATAATCATACCAAAACCGGGAAATAACATAGATTTAGTGTTGAAATGAAACAGCTGAGAACATATGTTTCAAAAAAAAGAGGGGACATTAAGAAATTAAGTGCCCTAACAATTTTTTTATCTCGATCAATTGCATTATTAAACAATAGTATTTGTAATTCATGCAATGTAATGCATATGACTGCAAGGAATCCAACAATGTCATAAAAGATATCATTTAGATATGTACTATGTAATATGTAATACATTACTTTACTTAGAGTTTACTAGCTTCAACAATACAGCCTAACTTGTAATAATGTCAACTAATGTAGCTATTTTTCTAAGGAGGCGTACATTCTCAGGTGGTTGTTATTTACAGGCAGCCATTGTGATATTCACAACTGGCCATCATACAGGGGCCATTATTTATAAGAGGCCATTATTGACAGGAGGCGATTATTCACATGAGGCCCTTATTCATTCATTTTTCACAATATACCATTATTCTTTGGAGGCCACTATACACGCTTGTCCATTATTCACTGGTGATCATTATTCATGAGAGGCCATTATTCACAGGTGGTCTTTATTCATTGGAGGCCTTTATTCACGCTTGTCCATTATTCACAGGTGGCCATTATTCATGAGAGGCCATTATTCACAGGTGGTCATTATTCATTGGAGGCCTTTATTCACGCTTGTCCATTATTCACAGTAGGCCATTATTCATGAGAGGCCATTATTCACAGGTGGCCATTATTCATGAGAGGCCATTATTCACAAGAGACCATTATTCACAGGTGGTCAGTATTCATTGGAGGCCATTATTCACGCTTGTCCATTATTCACAGGAGGACATTATTCACAGGACTCACCAGGTGGCCAATTTCACAAGTTTTACCACATAAAGATGTTTTATAAGAATGCGTACTGGTGTTGTATGCAAATGTTAATAATTGAAATTCAAGTGTTATCTGTGATTTATGTCCTTGTTTATAAATGAAGCAGTTTAAGGTTGAATTCAATTATTTTTCACGCTTTGATGACCCAGTGCATCTTTCATGAAGAAGAATAACGTCATTAATAATTAAATATTCATGACTTCAGGTAATTAAATGTAAATGACAATTGACATGCAAGATTTTTTTATTTGCCGAATTAGCATAATGTAATTTTAAACCTAAAGTAAACTTATTCTTTACGTATAAAATACTCTGACGCAAAAGAGACATAACTTTATGATATTTACAATTTGAAAAGAAACAAACAACTATTCAGTCCAATCTATTTCCTACTTCTCATTAACTGCAGTCAAACTAATCTAACAAGAAGGACCAATATTCTAAGTTCCTGTGGTTGTGTCTCTGGCTGGTAATCACTAGCTCCATGCCATTATAAATTCAAATCCCATCCCGGACCTGAAAATTTTCACATGTTAGGAAGCATATGTGCAGCTTACTGAAGGTCAATGCAACAACCCAGGTGTCCATCTACATCTTCCTCCTACATTCCAAGCTTAGGTCTCCAAATCCTGGCTGTTGTTGCAACATTAAACCCAACAATATAAACAACAGCTTAAACAAAAAAACACGTATAAACAGACCACTTGGTATACATCTCCATATATGTTTCAAATACATGTACATTCAAATTTGTGAACCATGGCAACCCTTAAGAACAATGTGATCTTCATCGACAGATGGTCTTTATTTCGAGGTCAGTTTGTGGTAAATGTATCGTCTCTCCCCTCTTTTGGGCGACTCTGAAAATAACCCCAGCTGTTGAATGAGCTGACAGATAAACTAACTGGTTCATAGGTTACATGTACTGGTTCATAGGTTACATGTACCGGTATTTACCTCGCCTCATCCCAGCCATCCATGCAGCACCATTCATCTCAACATAATCAACATAAGTCATGATCTCAATCTCATTGGTTTTCTTGTGTTTGATGCCATAAGTCTACAATAACAACAAAAGCAACAATAACAAACACCAATAACAACAGCATCGTCATTATCATCACCAACAGAAATGACACTAATCCTTATACGGTCAAACTCTTAAACAAAGGTCACTAAGTGTATCATGATGACATTTATTCAAATATTTATACAGTTAAATTGTTCTAGCTATAAATTACAGTGAAAACTTGATTATCCGAAATCATCGGGACTGATTTCGGATAATCCATAGTTTTTGGGGCAAATAGTTGAAACTCTATTCGAACAAAAAGTAGGGATATAAATGCTCTCTCTGCTCTCGCCTCTCTCTGGGGCTACCCTGAAATGCCGACTGATGGTAGAAATCAAGTATTTTTCTTTGGCGGGGGGGGGGGGGTGCAAATATAATGTTCTATTTGACTTAATTTTTGCCCTTGAATAAAAATGTGGTTCTTTATAATATATAATGGAAGGACACATAATTATACAATAACCCACCATTTCTAGGCCTACATATCTTTATACTGAATCAAATTTAATTGAATACCTGTAAAGTGAATCCCCATGAGTTTTTTATCTTCTTTAATAGAAGAGTTCGCCTCTTATTATTTTCACCAGGGTCTGTAGTGATTGATTTGTCTTCATCTAAATGATGCAACTCAGCTCCCACTGAATTTCTCTTTGACATAAGAGGCTGAAAATAAAAAAAGACAACTTTGCTTATAATGTCTGTTTGTTTATATTGAGTTTTATACGCCCCTTTTTAACAGTCAGAGTCATATGAGGTGGACAGATCACCTAACCATCGTTCCTGGGGACTCCCATCCTCCGTAAGCAACTGTTTACTTTCTCACATAAAGTGACATTCTCAGTAGAGGGGCTCGAACCCACAACCCTCTATCAGTGAGAGACTTATTTGAAGTCAGTGACCTTAACCACTCAACCACGGCTGCAGGTCCTAATTTTTGTACATCCATCAAGTTTTGGAAAGGTTGTGGTTTACTTTTTACAAGTTGTGATCAAGTTTGTATAAAAATGAACTAAAGTCAGATTCAGTATTCAAGTTCACTTGAACGCAGATTTGTATACAGTCTTAAAATATTACATTAAATATTAAATTTCCTGTGAATGTTCATAATGTCCTTTTGTGAAATAATCAGTATCACATTATCACTGCATGATTACAAATTAGTTATCAAGGGTGTACCTGATAGAAAACAGGCGGGCAGATGTTCATGCCACTCCCCCACCCATCAAAATGTACACCTCAGTAACTCCACCCACCTCACTATCTTCATCCACCAATAAAAATATATCCATCCACCTTAATATCTCCACCCACCTCAAAAACTCCTCCCCCACTAATTAAGTCCACCCACCTCAATATCTCCATCCATATCATTAACTCCACCCACCACATTATCTCCATCCAACTGAATATATCTATCCACCTTAATCTCCACCCACCTCAATAACTCCACCCATCTCAATGACTTTATCCACCTCAATGTCTCCACCCCCACACACCCCTACTAAATCAATTCTTGATCCACCCTTGCAGTATACTCACAGTCACTGTCATTTAATGAAAATCATTTAATCTTGCTCAGCATTTGATTACAATGATGACACCAGGAAGATAAACACAATTAGATAAATATCAGTTAAAATTATCATTTAGAATGAATTAATTCACATACTGATAAGTTTAAAACTTTTCATTGTTTAATCTCAATAATATGTGAGTACATGTGGTTTCAACATTATAACAATCATATGAATCAACAATAATAAATTTGAGGTTTCGAAGAATTTTTAAGGGGCCACTATTTCGTAACAGAGAGTACCCTAGCATTCAAAAAGTTTCGATCACTTCTGTACAGTGAACCCTGTTTATAAAGACCATCTTTTTGAGAACCAAAAATTGTGGTCTTCAACTGAGGTTGCTTTCATACAGAGGTTTAAATAAACTCAAAATGTACTGGAAAAACAAAAACTGGTCTTCCAAGACATTAGTGGTACCAATGTATCTTAAATAGCACTCTTTAAAGTTTGAGTTAGGTCCCATAGCAAACAAACCAGATTACAGTTTCATTTCATTAAAGCCATGTAGAATTACTGTTACAATGCACCTAAAAACTAAAACGCATATTCAACAACAATAACGAGAATGACAACAACAACAACACCATAAACAACAAGACTTGAATATCTCACGAATAAAATCACAAAGTGCAAATTCATGATTAGAATCTCAACCCTACAATTATATTAAGTGGTGATCTTAAGGGCCAAATTCAGAAAAATAGCTAAACTGATCTAACACTTAAGATCAAATATAGATAAATACATATATACACTCAGAATAAGGAAGTGTAATTCGTGAAAGAATAGAAACGTAATGGCATTGATAAGTGGAGGCAATTTAACACAAACAGTATACACTGAAAGTATCATAAATTATATTGCCCTAAACAAAAGTAGAAAAATGTTTAGCAATTGAATAAATGACAAACTGCCAAAAACAACAAATATAACAAATAAATCAAGTTATATTACCTTACTGTTGGCCATTTGTGAAACTCCAGAGATAAAAAATGACACAGAAAACTGGAGAACACTACAATTTATACTGATAGTGTAATATCTTCAGTGATAACACATTTGTACATGTCTCTTTGTATATTTCAAAACATTGAGTGCACAATAATATCAAAATAAATGAGAGAAAAATATTGTTTTTGCATTTTTGTAGTGCAATGTTGTACCTGTCCAAAGCAATACCCTTTGAGAGTAGCACAATTATGTTGTTGTTGAGAGGTTGTTGCTCTAGAGAGGTTCAATTTATAGTTAAATCGTGCAGTGGGAAAAATCATGCTGTTGTGGATGGGAGGTTGTTGCTCTGGACAGGTTGCACTGTATTGTTCAAAATAAAACATAATCTGTCACATTTTACCACATTTTTTAATAAGACTTACATACAAAATAAAGGATTTGTTATTTTGAGTTAAAGCCAAGTAGTGCTAGTCAAGCCTTTATCAGATCACATTGCATTTTGGTCTAATATTGTTCAATGCAAAGTTCTTATTATCATGCAGTCAACAGATTGCTTCTTAACCTTAGAGCCCTTACAGAAGGATTTTAAATATTATGTTGATATGCCAGAACATCCTTATCAATGGTAACCCAATACAGAGATATATCAAAACAGCCATATAAATGTATACCCATTTCAGAGGTATATCAAAACAGCACTATCAATGTATACGCATTACAGAGGTATACCAAAACAGAACCCATTGCAGAGGTATACCAAAACAGCCATATAAATGTTAACCCATTGCAGAGCTGGTATTCCAAAACAGCCATATAAATGTTAACCCATTGCAGAGCTGGTATTCCAAAACAGCCATATAAATGTTAACCCATTGCAGAGGTATTCCAAAACAGTACTATCAATGTATACCCTTTGCAGAGGTTTACCAAAGCAGACATATAAATGTTACCTATTGCAGAGGTATGCCAGTATGCCCTTATCGACGTAACCAACCTATTGCCTTGGTAAACCAAAAACAGCCCTACCAATGTGCCACACTGTACTAGTACCAGGCCAGACCTATCAGTCACATGGAAATAAAAGTTGAGTTTGGACAAGAAGAAATAATCATGATCCTTGAAACAGAGTTTGACCTTTAACTCGACCTTTTAGGCTTTACAATAAAGGATCAGGATCATTTAATTGGCAGATAGTGAAACAGATGCAAACATGTCTGCAAAATACTATGTAACTAAATGTATTGCTCCATGCTAGTTATTAATATTCCACCATAAAGCCCTTTGCCATTGAAGTTGCTAGTGACCTTGACCATGAACTTGGACTCATACAAATTGCTATCATACAAGTAAATTGTATATCTACATAATATGTATTATGACATTGTTCTGAAATAATTTCTTTAGACATGAGCAACCTTTAAAATTCAACATTTTGAAATAACATACTTGACTTTATGCATGTTTTTACATATTTTATTTAATGTTTTAATGGCCATATCAATTAGTTTTCAATTTATTAAGATGTTATCAACAGGATATTCAACTTAGTTCACAATACATTCGTCCCCGTCTCGGTTAATTATAACACAAACTATATGAATGTCTGTAAAACTTATCAGTACATCAGTAGAATCAAATAGTCATTACAATTTGTCTGACCTTGTTTCATACACTTGTAATAATTGTAACAAATTGTGTTTGTAGTATTAATTACACCTTAAACAAAAATAATTTCAGCAAAAACAAGTAAATGGCGAACCTAAATCATTCTTAATAAATTTCAAATACAAAAGTATCACATGACCAAGGAATAGAAATGGGAAAATTGGAAACATCTGATTGGCTTAAAATGTAGTGCAAACAATAAATGAAAATGCGAACAAGAGTAGCTTTATTCGCAGATGGCTTATTCTAGGATTAACTGCCTGTTTTTATTTATCATATGACTTGAAAATAAAATTAAATATACAAACACAGGTGTTAGTCCAAAGAGTCCATTATAACAATACTAAAAGTTGTAATTGTTTGGTTAAACGATTATAACAAATCACGCTAAGTATGAACTTCATCTTGACATGGGCGTGCCTATTTTCACATTGTTAAACAAATATAACATAAAGTTTTTATGAACTAATGCATCAATTTAATAGACTCCATGGCATCTGCAAGCACTAAAAAGTCAATTCTGACAAGCAGAATGTTCTGTTGTTACATGGGCCAAATTGGAAGCATATTTGTCACTCATGAGGGTATGTATTTACCCCCTCATCTAATTGTATAGCTAAAAGAAATAACATACAGACAAACCTCACAGTGAACAATGGTAATTAATTAACCCTTGAAAAAGACAAAATGTGGCCATTATTAACATGTGAGATAGCTGTATTTGGACATCCGCTCATTTTAAATTATTTTATATATACAGTACAACAGAGTGGCCCTCTGTAGAGCAACAATCTCTCTATAACAACACTTTCAAAATTTCCCTAAACTGACATTTACTATAACTTTAACCTCTGTAGAGCAACAACCTCTAAACAACGGCCAATATTTGCATCTCCCACAGGGTGTTGCTCTACAGAGGTTGTACTGTATATCTACATTTGTTATAAGAATGACCTGTTATCATCAGAGTGGACTGTATTCAGAAGTTCTTGCTAACACAGGTTTGACTGTATTTGACGACTCAGATCATAGACGACACATCATTGAATCAAAGCGGTTACAACAAAGCAGTTACATCATAGATTCAAGTGTTGGCCAATGATGTGACATCGCTTCCAAGGATCCGCGGTTCAAGTCAACAACATTGATCACGACAGTGCCAAAGTTCAGAAAAACAACTTATCATTTCAGAGCACTCAAGAGTCCTGTGACGCAAGTACTAGTACATAGGTAACAAAAAATAGTTACTTGTTTTCTTCTAATCCCCCCCCCCCCCCTCCAGAAAAAAAGGGTTGGAAGGTCAGCAGAACTTTTTTAACCTTTAAAACTACATTATAGGAAATGAAAATAGACCAAAAAAGGGCCAACAAGAAATATAGGATCAGCAGGTCAGCTGACCTTTTTTTAGAACTCTGTTTTTAGCATGTAGATATTATAGCTTCATATGAAAATAAAAATATTTGCAAAAATAGATTGACCAAGACTAGATTAAAAACTAGAAATGTGTCCAGAGGACATGAAATGCCCCCATTCAGAGCTAAGTAAAAAAGGGGCCATAACTCCTGTGAAAGTGTATGGATTTTTAAGAAGTCAAACTTGACCTGTATTTTATTATTATACACCTTCATGTAAAATATGAAACCAATCCATGAAACATTTTTTGAGTTGTTGCTCAGAAACAAAAAATTGAATGGACAGACGCACAGACGGACGGGTAGGTTAAACACTTCTCCTGTGACAGGGCATAAAAAGTCTTAGTAATAAGGGTCTACAAGAAAAATAGGGTAATGAAAACCAGGAACTTTTTTTTCAGCCTTACAAACAGTCCAAGGCTCCGTTGTCTCCAAAATCTACACAGCAGTTAATGGTATGATAAACTTAAGGACCTAGTCCTGTACTAATTCAATCCATTATGTCAATACATATTTAGTTACGATGATAATTACTAGCAAGTTAAGTGGCATTAAACTTCAACAACTTACAAGGCAAACATCAGATCTATTCATATAAGTTTACTCTTCTTATCACGATAT
This sequence comes from Lutraria lutraria, assembly GCA_964023205.1. Lineage (NCBI taxonomy): Eukaryota > Metazoa > Mollusca > Bivalvia > Venerida > Mactridae > Lutraria > Lutraria lutraria. The sequence continues at coordinate 7,213,979 of OZ026851.1, read as the reverse complement.
ATATGTCCAAACGATAAATTCATCCATGTATACATATATATATGTATGTATAAACGATTATATATCAATGATAAAAATATGAACCTTGGCTGTAAATCTTTTAACTCAACGTTAACTTTCATTGATAGGTCACTAACATACAAACATACACTTTCAGTCACATGTTTTTCTCCCTTTGCATATATTACTTAAGGATTTTTTTAAAAATCAGAATGGATCGAGTCATGAAAAATTCAGTTTAGAGACAAATTACCCACGGAGCTTTGTGGATACAAATTAAGGGACTGAATTTAATTCTCATGCTTAAGCTTATAGACTGGTTTCCTCACTCGCAATTGCTGGCTCAAATATTCCGGTACTTCTAGACTGGTTCCGATGCATGATGACTGATTCCTATAAATATTATATGTCAATACACACATAGACTGGTTTCTACACACATAGACTGGTTCCAATACACTCATAGACTGGTTTCTACATATATAGACTGGTTCAAATACACTCATAGACTGGTTCCAATACACTCATAGACTGGTACCAATACACTTATAGGACTGGTTCCTTCACTCAATGACTAGTTCCTTCACTCACAGACTGGTTCCTTCACTCAATCACTGGTTCCTGTTCGTGATGACTGGTTCCCACTTATATTCACTGTCTCTTTCACTGGATGACTCCGAAATCTTCCCATACTTCATTTTGTTAAGTCATTCAAACAACACTGTAATTAGCCCACATTTTCGGTACATATTTTTATCCTAATTTAACATTTAACAACCTCATTGTCTAAAAAATCATTAGAGACATCAAAGGTAAATCTGTCGTTGACAAATGTTGCAAGTGAAAATTATTTTCAACATAAATAAACCTTGCATAGGTTTAACAAAGGAGTATAACTAAGTGTAAACATGTTTTTTTCATAAATCAACAATGATTTCTATGAAAATTTCATTTCCTGGTAAATAATGTCTAGCTCATATTTACAAACAAACAAACAACTACAAAAATTAGAACATAACAATTTTGAATTTTGAGAAATTTGATATCAAAGTCAAGAGAACTGTAGCAACCAATTGGCCGAGTGGTTATAGCAGTTGTAGGGTGACCGCCTTCAGAGCGGGAGATTGAAGCCTGGTAGAGCCTGGGTTAGAACTGATGCGGTCGGTTAGTGAGCCACCAGTTAGTTGAATAATGGTTACCATATAGATCCATCTCAGCCAGGCACCTGGCAAAAAGAGACGGGATTCAGGAGGTTCAGTGCGCAAAAAATATAGGTGTCTCATAAGCCAACTTGGCTTACCTCTTCAATAGGGGTGACAATATAATAAACAAAACCTTTACCTTTACTTTTATTATATGCATTGATTTGTTTAGGCATAGGTAAAATTGTTTGTTTCAGGATACCTGACCTACTCAAATATTTCCGGGCGACCTTAAATGTTTTATTAGGCCGGAGGAACGAACAGTGCATCCATTGTATTGCAAATTGTATCATTCCACACGCTTCAAATTTCAAGAACAAAACCTACACTATTTTTCTATGAGCATGTAACCAGAAATAAAACATATTTTTTGTTTAGTCCTTAAGGCTATTTACAATAATTGATATAAATAACAAAAACTAATATCTTCTATAAATGTTAATATTGGTTATTCATGACCCTAATTAATACAGGTGGTAATTAACTAATATACTGATAATATATATTGAGACAATACAACTTGTCAGAGTGTTAAGACCATGGTATATTAAATACTAGTTTTCAGTCCTCCTCAGCCTTCATACACTTTCTGTAAAATTACTATTAAAGGCCCCGCCATGTCTTAACATTTTCCAAAGGGGACTGGAGCACTTATTAAGATGAGTTTTTTCCTAAATAATAAATCATTGAGCAGGGCTCGACACTAACAGTGGTCCGTTAGTCCGAGGTTACCTATTTTCTCCAAGGACTACCTAGGTTTCCAAGCTGGGTATCTCATCGGGCTATCTGTAATTTGGGTGACCTGAATTCTATAATGTTAAGTAAATCAAATTATAAAGCTTACAAACTTTTGTTAAATCTAATGTGATGTTACCTGTTTAACTTTGTTCCATACATTTGTGAAAATCTGGCGTTTATACTTGTTTTGTGTTCTAATAACTTATAAGGTACACTCGATAGGCATTGAAATGAAATAACAAACACATATTTATGTATTAAAATGAGGACTACCTATAATTTGCAAGGACTTCCTCATTTTCTATGCAAGTAGTCCTGCCGACTACCTGGTGTCAAGCCCTGTTGAGAATGATTTAAATTAACCTGCAGTGTTTATCTAGGTTCACAGCATCAGTAAATGGCCTTCGTGACCTTAAACTGTGGTCATCTATCAAAGTTTAACAGAATGATATATATATTTTTTTTCATTTGTTTAACAGTAAGATTTCAAAGGATTTGGATCTTAATTTTGGATTTACTCTTGTGTTTTAAAGACTTGGTGAGTAGGTTTTTTAGGGGAGGGGCTTTAAATAGGAATTTTACAATATTACAAATATATAATAATAATAAAATCACACTAACACATTATGATTATTTTTTAAAGTGGAGGCCAAATTAAATGGACTCAGGGCTTCATTCAACCTGCTATTTTGGGAAAAGGCCCCTGTTTTCAATTGGAAAAAAACAAATTTTGTGTAATATTTTCTTTTGTGGGACATCCAATGACAAAACCCGTAAAAGCGATAAAATTTGAGTATCCCAATAAACTTTATTTTCCAATTTCTTTTATACTATTTGGGATTTTTTGTTTTAAATTGGGAAAAGAATTGGCTATTTTGGATCAGAATGGGGCTGATATTCGGCCCCTGGTGATTATAAAGGCAAAAATACCCTGGGACTGTAAAACAATAATTATTTTTATCAGGCCTAAGACATATAAATATAACTCGTTTTCTTGTACTAAAGCGGTGGTATATAAGACAAGTCGTTTATTATTGACTTATTCGTAATAATATTGATCCGACACTAATAAAACTGAAAGATTAACGATGTAACACATTTTCTGACATACGGTATTATGATATCAGACAATGCACAATACAAAACAATTTACCGAACAATTACACAATCAGTAATAAAGATTTATCAATTATCAATAGATTTGCTTTATTACAATAAAGTAATACGTTATAAATGAATATAAAAATATTTTTATTATGCACACGTGCACAGATTTTTTTCCACATTTTGGAATAGATACTCAAGGTATTGACCACAGGTGTTTGGTGCATCAATTGGTCACTATTAACAAAGTTAATAGTCATTCCAACTAAAAAATGTGATTAATACCTTGTCATAAATGGGAAAAAGCATTTTAAGTAAATATTAATCACAATTTTGATTGGTAAGACTATAAACTTAGTTGTTAAAGTGGCCAATTGACTCCCTGAACATCTGTGGTATAGACCAAGTGGGAAAATAGATTTTTTTACACAAATTAAGTTTTGTAAAATCCTTTATTACATTAATTTACAAATATGTGAAGATGGCATAGAAAATCAGTCATTTTACACTGATTAAAGAGCAGTTTCTCAAGTTACTACAATAAATTACTGATGGCCTACCCATTCAATTTGTTACTTATTATACAAATCAAACTACAGAAAAACCTGAGTTAGCAACCACCTCGAAATAAAGGCCACCCTGTGAATAAAGGCTGTAATTGATTATTTAATACATTGACCTCCGAATAAAGTCAACCCATCAATAGAGGTCACCTTTTGTATTTCCAAAGAGTGGCCTTTGTGAACAGGATATTCTATTCTATATTGATCCATGTAGATGAAAGTTGTTCTTATTTAAAGAAGGCTTAAATGTAAAGGATTAATAAGTCAAATAATTATAAGTGTTGTGTCTAATTACATGTAATCCTGTTTTAGCCCTTACTTATACTAATCAAGTAATTTCCCATGCTGTCAAAACAGATTATATCATGTACCAATGATATTATAAAACATGATTAAAAAAAAATCAAAATCTTGGCCTTTCTTATGTACGTTTATCAACATTTTCAGACATTTAACAGATATTGAACCAAATATTCCCTTTGATAATGTACACAGTCCCTTCCTAAGGGAACAATGCCTGCTTATAGAAGTTTTATCAAAATAATTGAGAATACGACAGTCAAGTAGAAGTTTTAACAAAATAATTGAGAATACAACAGTCAAATGAAAGTTTAACCAAAATAATTGAGAAAACGACAGTAAAATGGAAGTTTTGCCAATATAATTGAGAATACAACAGTCAAATGAAAGTTTAACCAATATAATTGAGAAAACGACAGTCAAATAGAAGTTTAACAAAATAATTGAGAATACGACAGTCAAATGAAAGTTTAACCAAAATAATTGAGAAGACGACAGTAAAATGGAAGTTTTACCAATTTTGATACAATTGAGAATACGACAGTCAAATGGACGTTTTGCCAATATAATTGAGAATAGGCCTTCCCAAAATAATTGAGAGTATGTCTGTCTTATGGGAATTTTACCAAAATAATAAAGACTCAGCAAATCTAATGCAAATCTTCTCAATATAAAAATATAATCAAATTAACTGAAGTTTTAATTTGATACTACTTTCACTGAATTTAAAGAAACTTTATCAAACTTAAGCATAGCCAAACTGGTATAATTTTCAATAAAAAATACAGTTAACTTCAACCATTGACAAGAAAGCTGTATAAATTAATATTCAATTTCCTTAACTTTTCAGCTAAAGTTACCTATAATTATATAAAAGATAGAGAGAATATTTTTAATTTTAAAAGATTTCATGAGCATGTATGGTTTTGTTTGAAATTAATGGGAAACAAGTTTTGCCCATAAATTATATGAAAATGCAAGGCCATCCTTAAAAAAATGTTCGTTTGTGCGGTAACACTTCCCAGAGAATTTGTAGGAATTTTTTTTTACAATTTAATCTTTATATTGAAGCCAAATTACATGTCAGAATGCTGATTTTTGAGGCCAAAAAAAATGGAAAGTACCGTAGCAGCCTTTTTGGTGTGTAGGTAGCATTACAGCTGCCAACAAAATATTTTTTAAGGATGGCCAAATAATAAAAAGATTGCGACGTACTCTAAGCACATATAAAGATAAATTGTATGAAAATGGTAATAAATTGTATTCTTGAAATTTATTTGAGGCAAGAAAAGGAAAGATTTCAAGTATCAATTGTAACATGATATATACAAGGAAAGAAAAGATTTCAAGTGCTAATTGTAACATGATATATATATAATGAAATTCAAAACTTCTGAGCCTATATTTTTGTTTTGAGCCTTTATTTTTTTAGCTATCATAAAACTTAACTTATCACTATCAACAGCGAATAATCTTGAGTTAAATTGTCATGCAATATTTACTTTAAAATCACAGTTTAATGATATTTACACAGTATAAATAAACGGGCATGCCTGCCTTGAATATTAATGATGTTTTATGACTCGGTATAAAAATCTTTGTAAAAGTGTACAATGTATTTGAATATAAAATGTAGATAGAAAATTTGGTACATATACATTAAGTGTAGGTATGTTATATTTTAGTTGTATAGAAATTTACAGTCAAACTTGAGTAGCAAAGATCAGCGTAGGAGAACACGCCTTGTTCTCCATAAGTTATTGTCAAATTCTCAACATAAATGACCAGATCAAGGACAGCAAATGGCATTCAAGGTATAATGTCTTCAATTTGATTGGAACAGAGAAGTTGAGCAACACCTAGGGTTCAAACTCACAACCCTGCAGTCTATGCTCTGTACTGACCTTGTTCTCCACAAGTTACTGCCAACTTCTACACATAAATGATTAGATTTGGGAGGAGAAACATCCTTTAAGATGTATATAACATTTTTCAATTAAATTATCAACAAGAACATGTACAGTTTCCAACCAGACCTTTGACATACTGACCTGAAAATGCACAGGCCCTGTAGAGGTTGTCATGGGGAACCAACATAATTATGAGGTTTGATGATTGTAACTAAGGGAAAGGTTTTGATTTTTTAGGCAAAGTTTAAGTTAGGTAACAAACAGACAGACAGGCCAAAAACAATATGCCCTATATGATGGGCATAAAAATCTTTTTAATACATTATTCAATGACTGTGCATGCTTAAGGTCTTAATTCCTGCCACATTTTTCAGCTTAAGTACTGAAAGAGTGTCTATTATTGAATAATATTCCCATCAATACTGAACAAAAATAAACCAAACTTGTTAGATGATTCCAAAACATACAGACAGTATTGATCAGAAATATATTCGGCAACAAAAGTAATTCCAAGAAAAGTAATTCAACACTATACTTATGTAATCAGTCAAATAAATAAATAGAACAGATTTCTGATTTTGTGTCTATGTTCATCAACATTTTATCTATATAATTGTACCATCAGGCAGTTAATCTAAGAAGTTTTGTACTGGATTCTGCTCCAGACTACTAACCCTGCTCTCAACAAGTCACTGCCAACATATCTACATGAATGGTCTCCTGTGGTCAAGGACTAATGGTCTTAGACACAACAGGAAGCACCGTGCGGCCAGCTTGTCAAGTGGTTTTACCTGCGATGGTCTTATAACCCCAACTGCAATCCAGGTCAGATAGATTACAGAAATAACAACATTTTTTCCATCGTTTCATTGTAGTTAATGATACATAACCAAACATATGATGTATCCCATATTAGTTTAATATAAGGACACAGAAAAAATAGTCATGTAAATGGTCACTTGACCGAAAAAAATTGGGAAGAAGGTTACAGGAATATATTTTCTGATTGTTCTTCTAAATCCTAATACTTTGGCCTGGCAATTAGTTTTGTTTGTAACTGTATCATTGAGTTTTACGCCCCTTTTCAACAGTCAGAGTCATATGAGGCATACAGTTCACTTAACCATCGTTCCTGGAGAGAACCAGTACTAGACTCCCATCCTCCGTAAGCAACTGTCTACTTTCTCACATAAAGAGACAATTGATGGGTAGCTGGGCTCGAACTTAAGCAATTAGAAACTTCACAGTTGTCCAAAAAATATGGTTGGTCGAGGAACTGGAACCACACTTTTTTGTAGCCTAATGTTTTGTGGCCTAATGTTTTGTGGCCTAATGTTAGAAACAAACTGATTAATACACTTAATGTAACATTCCTACAATAAACCAGAAACACAAACAAGGAAATAATTAATGAACTAAAACTAATTAGCTGAATTTACATGAATCATAAATTGCACCTTCGTTTTACCTTGTGCATGTAATATTCATTAATACAGTACTTGATAATGCTAAACACATACATGTATTGTTGATATTTTAATAACACATTTCATATTGATCCACGTGATCTACAAGTACAGTGTTTTAGTGGCCACCAGTGACCTCCAAATAAAGGTCACCCTGTGAACATGTCCATTATTTGAAAAAACCGTCTTTGATTATTTAAAACAATCTGGCCTGTAAATACAGGCCATCTTTCAATGAAGGCCATATTTTTTTAGGATGACCTTTGCTCATAGGGTTGACTGTAATATATTATTCATTTGTCATCAATACTTAAAATGTTAGAGAAAAAATTCTGGAAGTAGACTGCAAACATAATAAAGGGACAAAAGATTTCTGTGTGAAAATATTTCCAGCTGAAAATGTGTCAAGCCATAATTACCCACAATGCATGTGACTTGAAAGGTATATAGTGTGATGTACCATTCTGTGGGCCTATAAAAAAAGGCTAATCTCACAGGGGAAAATAGTGTAGGTATTTAACCAGAAACTAAGAAAAAAACTTTTTTTTGTCTAATGATAAAAAAGAATCAATCATATCAGATAACATGAAACAAGATTTAATCACATAAAAAACAAGCACAATTTGAAGGAGAATGTATAGAATCATGCTCACTTTACTTTACATGTTTGTACAGTCAAACCTGTTTAAAGGCCACCCTGTGATTAAAGGCCACTCTTTCAAATACAGAACATTGATTATTTAGAACAAAATGCCCTCATATTGATCAGCATCATTTACATGCTCAGTCAAACCAGTTAGAGGCCACCTCCGAATAAATGTCAATCTGTGAACAAAAGCCATTCTTTGAAAAACCGTCATTGATTTTTTAGAACAAACTGGCCACTGAATACAGGCCACCTGTCAATAAAGGCCACACATTTTCTATGCCAAGGGTGACCCTTGTTCACAGGTTTGACTGAATGCTGTAATATGACTCTGTCAGCAGATTTAGAGAGCAATGCGGTCACATGATCAGCCATGAAGAACATGCAACTTGTTGTATAGACATTAACTGATTAAATTCTACTTTAACTTGACAGAACAGAACATAGAATCAATCAATAAATAAAAGCCTGTCAATTTATGTTTCACTGAATGTTATATATGTTTGTGTCAGTGGGTTTAACTGCCATTTTCAACAATAAAGAATAGAATTATTGTAACAACCTCCAGGAATGGGCACCTCCAAACAACAGCCACCTCCCTGTTACAGCCAGTATACATAGCAATCCTTATTAACCTTTTACTCTGTTTTCACTCTCTCAGCAACAGCCACCTCCTTACAACAGCCATTAGTGTCCACCCCATTGGTGGCTGTTGTAGGGAGTTTGCACTGTCTGTAGTGATATAGATACAAATAGGGTCAAACATGTGAAGGCCATCCTTGGGAAAGACAAAATGTGGCCTTTATTGACAGATGACCTTTATTCAGAGGTCATTTCATTCTAGATTATCTATGAAAGCTTTTAAAGGAATGGCATTAATCACATATTGGCCTTTCTTCAGAGGTGGCCACTAACACAGGTTGGACAGTATATTCTTTGACGAATTTCTTTGCTCAAAATTGCTTGAGGATTGATGTATCTGAAATAATGCTTCTGTTGATTACTAAATCAACTTTTTCAGGGTAATACACAGTAAAACCTCTCCAAAGCAGCCCTCTCTTGAGCAACAACCTCCTTTCAACAACAGGATAATTGTTCCGACTGCACAATTAACCTCTCTAGAGTGGCCCTGACTGTTGAACAACAACCTCCCTTCAACAACAGCATGATGTTTTCCCACTGCAGGATTTAACTATTGATTAAATCTCTTTAAACCAACAACAACTCAACAACAACATAATTTCACTACTACCAAAGGGTGTTGCTATGGAGAGGTTGCACTGTATTGTTGATTTGCAAAGAAAATACTTCAGAAGTCACTGTATATATTCTGGTGCTACCATAAACCCATCTTGGGCTATTTGGGGTCTACACTCTCTTCATAATAACCTTGACATTCAGGAGTAGAAATTTGTTATAAATATGGAAATAAAACATTCAGTTAAATTTATATTGTACCTAAGCATTTAATATCCTTCTTTGAAACAGATGAAATCTGATTATTTTGTAAAATTTATGACACTGACATACAAAACCATAATGTTATTCAATACTCCACAAACACTTAAAGTTTTATTTCGCAATAATTAAACCACTTGTCAAAATTTTATTGATTTTCGAACAATCACTTGTTTGAGAACATAAAAAATATATTATGAATTTGAATTTATTATAGCAGGTATATTCTACATAATAAAATGTTGACTAATGAATCAATTAACACTGAATTATTGATTTTTTTCTCAGATTGGCTCTTTTCCGTAGTATTTTATTTTCTAAATCATCTTAAATAAACTATCTCATCGATATTTTAGGCCACTTGTCAATAAAGGCCATTTAACTTTTTTCACAAGGTTGGCCTTTGGTCACAGATTTGACAGTTATTTGCATAAGGTGTAAAGAAATTAATGTAGGTAGCTGAGGTAGGTCACCATTGAAAGTACAGTGCAATCTCTCCTCCAAAGCAATCCCTTTGGGAGTAACAAAATTATGCTATTCTTGAGAGGTTGTTGCTCTAGAGAGGTTAAATTAATAGTAAAATCATGCATTGGGAAAATATCACACAGTTGTTGAAGGGAGGTTGTTGCTCGAGAGGGCCATTCTGGAGAGGTTGTACAGTACATTGAAAGGTAAAAAAAGTGAGAGTGGATGTACCTTTCCTCAGGCCTAATAAAACCTCTAGAGTCATGGGGAAAATCAGGATAGGTCAGGGAACCAGAAACAAACATTTTTTACACCCAATGCCAACATTTTATTTACACATAAAAAAGAAATAAAGAGGAAATAGGTAAAGAAAGGACACTGTAGAAATATGATCCATTTTAAACAGCTCAAATTATTACTTGAAATAAAACACAAATTATATTATATACAGTCAAACCTGTGCTAGCGGCCACCTCTGAATAAAGGTCACCCTGTGAATAAAGGGCATTCTTTTAAAAACCATAATCGGTTTTTAGAACACAATGACCTCAGAATAGAGGCCACCCATCAATAAAGGTCACATTAAAGGGGCATGCATGCCCAGGAACTGCTGTGTCTTGCTTTTCGTACACCAAAAAAGCGTTTGTCACTTGTAAAGTAAAACAAATTATAACCGAAAAGTCGAAGAAAAATGTGCGTTCAAAAATTACCCTATAACGCATGCATAGGAATTTGTATGTCAGTTTGATTAAAAGGCTGTCAACTTTTATTGACGACAACGATATTTCCGATTTGTCTGAGAGTTCAATTGAGCATGTGTGCTGCCTTTCAAATGAATATAACATGAGCAATACTTACCATTTCAGTTCGTTGACAATTTCCGCAATGTTTTTGGTTTTGACAGATCCCAAAAAGGTCGAGTTGAATAATTTCTGAGGCCGAAATCGACAGTTTTGGTAAATCTTGAAATGTGTATTTTGAGTAAACTAGCAGGTTATTTCGTAAATATTTTACAGGGCTTTCATTAATTGATTTAGGCATTAAAATGATACCAATTTGATTGCTATTCGAGACGCTTCAGTTACAGGGCATGCCCCTTTAATTATGTTTTTTCCAAAGTGGCCTTTATTCACAGGTTTGACTGCATACTGTTAATACTGTTTTATATGTAGGGCTAAGTCTATTATTTCTAGAGTCCCTCACCAGGAATAGTGTGAATAAAAAAATCTCAGATTTTATCAAACTTTGTTGGTATACTTGTGCAAAACTGTGCTTTCGCTACGCACTGACAATTAAGTGCCCATGTACACAACTTAATCGCATTGATTACTAGTTTATTTAAAAATATTTAAAAAGATGCATTGGCAGACTAGATAAAAAATGCTCAATATTTGCTTCAATAGATGAGTTTTTAATCCAAGTTTCAAAAAGTTCGATTTTATAATTTTGTTTATCAGTGTAAAAATATCCGCCCCCTGTCAGAGTCGCGTGCAGACGATTCGAGTGTTGTCAAAAAATAAACATTAACCAACTTACTTTGTCCTTCATTCTTTTTCTTGTTGAATATTTATAGTCCATCATTAAAACACACAGTTATTCCAGTTTAAGTCATTTCGATATAGATCCATATACATGATGCCTACCACTTATTTATTGAAACAGTAACGTCCCGTATACAACTGTCGGTTCGGTGTAGCGATCACGGGCTGTTACGACCTTTAACCTAATCTCGCCATGCCTAATGCGAGAAATAGTTATGCCGAAGTCCAGCAATATCGTTGTCGTCTGTAAAAACTTATGAACATTGTTTTGATTCAATTAGTTTAAGTACATGTAGTAAATACTTCTACTATATACGATTCAACGCTTATGAACATGAAATTAGATGAACCAATTACCGAGTATTCGTCACACAAATGACTTTAACAGGAAGATTAATTGGTTACAAATCGGTTTGTTACTCTTCAGTATTTTTATTATTTCTTAATCGATTTCATTACATTAAGTTTATAATCATAACTGTCCTTGACTGATAAGCAACACTGTTTCTTATAAACATGCAAGCCTACAGTTTGAACTGCGTGACATAAATTTACGAATATAAATTAAAGTACTGAAAGTACTCATGGAAACTGAACTTATGTAAACTTGCACTGCAACATGGAACGGGAACTAATTTAACAAACGCAAGGCGAATGTAGTAAAGCCAAAGACCCAGACATAATGTAATTGGTAAACCGTAGTACTTTGGTCCACATCAAAATCCATGCACGCCGAGCGAGTGATGACTATGGAAAGCTATTTAAACTATCGTTCAGTTTCCATAAAGGTTGTTATTCTACTGTATCGTTTTTTTACAAATATTACAAATGCATGACTACCATCGAATTGTATGATACTTCATGTATATACATGTAATAAGATATTGCATTTTGTTTAATAATACAAAGAGTGCATTTTATGTAAGCAGTTTAATTTAATCCTATAAGCCTTAAGCTGTTGTGATACCTTACAGATATTGTTTCAGTCAAGCGACGACCGTCTTGTCATAGTGTAAATTTAAGGGAGTTATTTAGTGCAATAAGTCTAATCTGTATTTAGTATTTCACTCAACGTTTATGATGCACCTACATACAGTCGAACTTGTACTAGAATCTACCTCTGATCAGAGACCAACTGGTTGTCGAGACAATCTAATGAAATTCTAATACGTTTATACCGGATTTTATAACTTAGCAAATCCACTGAATTAAATTATTTAAATCTTTGAATAGTGATAAAAATCATATGCCCCGTGCTGTGTTTCTATGTATGTACAAGTCGTGTAAACAATACATGATACTACAGCGGAACCTCCATACAACAGCCACCAATGGGGAGGTCAAAAATGGTGTTGTAATGAGTTGGCTGTTGTTGAGAGAATGAAAACATAGTAAAACGTCAATTTGGGTTGCTAGTATACTGGCTGTAACAGGGAGGACTGGTGGCTGTTGTTCGGAGGTGACCGTTCATGGAGGTTACGCTGTGTATGTATAATTGTATTATAACAGTATATCACGCTCGTTTGATGATTTAATTCATGTACTTATAAAATACGGAAGGAATGTATGTTCGTATGTCAAACGTATGCCTGTACAGTACATTTTATATTTGACGAAGTCTTATTGTTTCTGTAGGCCTACAGTCGAGTCTAATTTAAAGTATTTAGTCATTTTTATACTGTAAGTGTGAAATATACCCTTTCCAAAAATGCACTGTATCGATGTAGCAATCATTGCACAGTGCAGCCTCTCCAAAGCAACACCCTTAGTGTGTAGCCAAAATATGCTGTTGTTGAGAGATTGTTGCTCTAGAGAGGTTGAATTAATAGTTCAATCGTCCTGTTGGCAAAATTATGTTGTTCTTAAAGGAAGATTGTTGTTTAAGAGAGGGCCACTCTGGAGAGGTTATTTGTTTTGCGGAGTATCAAGTATCACCTGCAGTTCAATTGTGTAGGGAAAGATGCTACATACTGAAAACACATTATAATTATGGTACCAACCCAAACAGACAGGGTATATGGCACCAATCCAAACATAATCAGTGTCACACTCTGAAGACACATAACATGGTACCAGTCCAATATAATCAGTGTCACATTCTGAAGACACGTTATATGGTACCAGTCCAAACATAATCAGTGTCACACCCTAAAGACACGTTATATGGTACCAGTCCAATATAATCAGTGTCACACTCTGAAGACACATAACATGGTACCAGTCCAATATAATCAGTGTCACATTCTAAATACACGTTATATGGTACCAGTCCAAACATAATCAGTGTCACACTTTTAAGACACAGTACATGGTACCTGTCCAAATATAATCATTCATTATATGGTACCAGTCCAGACGGATGTAGTGCTACACTCTGAATTCACATTCCTAGGTACCAGCCCAGACAGACACTGAAGACATATTACATGGTACCAGTCCAGGGAGATGCAGTGTCACACCGTAAAGACACATTGCATGGTACAAGTCAATGACCAGTTAGTTGACAATGGACCAGCCTGTTATTAGCCTATATCAAATTATTAGTTTAGATAGTACAATAATAACACTCTTTAAATGAAGGAATAATTAGAAAAATAACGAATCTGTTACATATGACGTCATCTTTTCTTAATTAAAGTCATTGTCTTAATGTATCTATTTCAGACTCCTCAAATTAACACCATTGTTAGTTACGTGATTAATTTCTTCGAATTAGACATTCATTGTTCTATTAGCACGTAATGCACAACATCACATTGGTTATATAACTCTGTTATCAGCAATAGGTGACGTGGGGAAAAGTAATAATCAGTTAATTATCGGAAATAAGAAAATCAGGGGTAAAAGTGCTTGTTTCTGGTTACCTGACCTACCCTATTTTTCCCGCGACCCTAGAATTTTTATTAGGCCCGACGACCGGTACATCCACTTTCTCATTCTTTTTACATTTCCAGACGCTTTTCAGAGCCTAAACTTTGACGAAATCTGACCTACCTATCCTATATCTAATGAGCATGTAACCAGAAACAAACATTGTTTTGGCCTTACGGAAATAAAATTTATAGTGTCAACAAGTACAATTATGATAAACGGTCGTAAGTTTGGTGGTAATTATGGTTGTGGTTGGGCTTTTTTTGTATTTCTCTGAAGATGTTCGTGCGTTGAAAGTTGAATTATAGCGACACAGTCTGCACAGCGTCGTAGCCACGCTGAGGCACAACTGCCTAAAATTTGCAGAGCAATAAAAACTATTATATCGATTGTCGTAGATTTCAGCAAAATTATGTTTATAGCTACATGATATATGGTAAAAACACAACTTTATTGTTGGAAAAACTACCATACTTATATAACATCCATGATTCCAATAATGTTGGTTTAAAACAAAAAAGATTCTAAAGGGGCATGCCCCACGACCCTCCTAGAATGACCCAGGACCTCCCTAGAGTGTCCCGGCTTAAATTTATTTCTGGCTACGACACTGGTCGGTGTGATATACATGTAGTTGAATGGTTTGTATGTGTCCTTTTCTGAGAATCATTTACGTACTCAATTAATACGAATCACAAGTACCTCAGCAATGACAAGAAAAGAAACTGGGTGTACAACCTTATCGTACTCATTACATTAATCTAGTAGTTATCTCCCTTGGTTTATAGCTAGCTTGACTGAAATCACGCGGAAAGTAGATTATTTGCATATCAAATGATAGTTGAAATTGTGATCTAGCTTTCAAAAACCGACACTCGCTTGGAACGCATGAATTTTGATGCGGACCTAAATACAGTTGAATCTCGTTATCTCAAATTTCTAGGGACCGTGAAAATTAGTTTGAGATAACCGAAATTTGAGATAAACAAATACTATATAATTATATATGTTTTAAAGTATTTGTGTACACGCACGTACAGGAGCCTCTATTTAAAATTACAACGCATGTATGATTAAGTTTCAATTGAATGAAATACGTGCATACGTAGAGAAGAAACAAAATAATTATGTATCTATTCATAATAATTAATATCAACAATTAATGTCCAAACATAAAATACTTATTAACGAAATTTGTTGTAAGAATTCGAAAAAAAACGGAGCGTCTAGCTTTACATATTTTCGGATTTGTACACATTCCGTACATAATGTAAGATGAATGCGTTTGTTGCAACGTTGATCACGCTTTCAGAATTAATTATTTTTATCAAGCTAAGATCATTTTACTAAGATTGGAATCCAACACTGTCATAGGTGGCAAGTAATAGTACTCAATTTTCAAGTTAAACCTACGAGTATCCTTGTATTCGGATACTCATAGCAGCCGAAGTTATACGTGGTGCGTATTTGTTTACCTTACCTACCATAATTTTAGTTAAGTCAAATACCAGGTATGATTATTATGCTACACTACACGTGTGCTCTCTGTTTGTCACACGGCTATAAATCTCCCGGAGCATTTAAATTGTTCAATTAGCAAAATGTCATGATAGGTGTGAAAGCATCCATTGTTCGCTGATCTGCTTTAACTTTGAGATAAACAACTCAAACTACATGCTAATTAGAGTCACGGGGACAAAAAATTAGTTTGACATAAACGAAATTTTGAGATAAGTGAATTGGAGGTAAGCGAAATAATTTCGTATAGAGAAAAAGCAAAAAAATCGGGACCCAACGAAAGAGTTTGACATAACCGAAATTTTGATATAAGCGAGTTTGACATAACGAGGTTCAACTGTACTACGTTTGTCTACATCCGCATGCAATTGTTAAAGTAGTTCCCGTTTCATGTTGCTGTTCAAGTCTATGTATGCTCAATTTCCATGCTTACTTTCAGTACTTTGATTATATTATTCCTTATTTATATGTACGCAGTAAAAGGGGATGGTTCATTCTGATCTAAATGGCGAATATGGGTACAATATGTCTAAGATAAAATAATTAAAGCCTTAAATTTTATTTTTCTGGCTAGGTGCACATTAAAAATAAGGTAGGTAGGGAACATTGTATTTTTTGTTTATATTTATTGATCATGAAAGCGTGCGGAAAGGTAAACTAGTGAGACAGTGTGTGTACCGTTCCTCAGGCCTAATGAAAAGTCTAGACTCGCGGGGAAAATTAGGGTAGGTCAGGTGGGGAGGGGGGATGAGAGAGAAAGTCGTTTGTCTTTCTTCTACAAGGAACACATACAAACACAAGAACACGATTGTTACATGTTTTTATTAGAGTGATGAAATGTACAAAAGTTTCACATACATGTATGATAAAATCTTTTTAATCAAAGCCGCGACTGAGAATAATGTAATGTGGGGAACCACATGTTTATAGACAAGTTTCTTTGGATTGTTATTGGCTTCATAAAGCATGGTAATTTGAAAGACTAAATTCAGGCCTAACTGACTGATGACTTTTATTCCTGGGTCATTTTTACCTAAATAATATATTACAGTTTTTAAAAGAATGAACTTTATTCACAGAATGACCTTTATATTGAGGAGACCGCTAACACAGGTTTGATTATACATGCATATATTTTGATAGACTTTGAAGCATATGATGTACAGCTTGAATACATATAAAAAAAAAATATATATCAATGGCCAAAGTTACATGACATTGGACTTTAATTCGATGATCTATTTGGTTCATTCTATAAGTGTGTGCCTTAGAATGCGTGACCAATAATTACAAAGAGACCTTACAGGCAAAGCAGTTCGCGGACTAACGATTACATGTACTAAATTAGGACTGACTGAAAAATGTTGCCAAACTGTATTCGTGATTGCGAGGCATACAGTCAAATCAGTGAATAAAGGCCATCCTTCGGAAAGACATAATGTGGTCATTATTGACACGTGGCCTTCATTCAGAGGTCATCTTGTTCTAAATAATCACTGATTTTGAAGAATGGGCTTTATTCACATGGCGGCCGTTATTTAGAAATGGCCGTTAACACAGGTTTGACTGTAATTTCAATAGTTATTTACAATCCGTGTCAATGTTTCCCTGATCAAGAACGTACGCAAACCCAAAAAAACTTATATATGTACGTAGGCCTACTTCCTATGTAATCTATGTGAAGTGTTTTTTATACGGAATGTGTCTGTTTAAATCATTTGTATATTTCTAGATAGATTCTGAAACTCCGATATTTTCATGCCTAGTGCATTTATATACTTTCTAGAGCTGATGCTAAACTGTCATGTAGTGAATGACTACGATTTGCGCGCCAGGCTGCATAATTTAGTGGTTCGTAGCCTTCACCATAAGAACTGTCATTTCCAGGCCAACCCCTTCGAAAGAATTCATGAAAACGTGATTTTTTTCTTGAACTATTCTTGCATACTTCATGAACTATTCATGAAGAACGAATAACTATGTGACAGAAGGTATTGTTAAGTTTTTGCTAATCATTCAAAACACGACAAATGAAACCATTTTCTACTGATTTAAAATGAAAAGACAACAAAAGACGTTTGAACAAGGTATAAAAATATACAAAATGACACATCGTCTTTTTGAGCAAACAGTAGGCTGTTGTTTTATAGAAGTTAATAATTCAGTTCTTGAAAAAAACATAACACAATCAAGCCTCGTTATAACAGTATTCACATGACGTAAACATAACATCTTGTTATCGAAAACCATTGGACATAACAAGTTGACGACACAAAACCCTTCATTGCAATGTTATTTTTATTCGGTGAAAGCAGCGTTCGTGAAACCGTCTCCATTCTGCTCAGCGGGCTTTTCGTTTTGTTCGTTATCTGAAAATATCCACATTTTATCATCAATCAACACGACATTAACAAAGAAACGCCGTGTCACTGATTTGTGTTTATCTCTTACGTACCAAACTTTTCAACATACCATCGATTAGGGAAAAAGTATTCATTATCGTGCCTGATAAATAGACATTGACAATATGCATACACGTATAATCATACAGTAAACCCCCTCTAAACCGGACACATTTCGGACTGGGCCAAAAGTCCGGTTTTTTTAAGAATTCCGGTTTTCAGAGCTTTTTGATAAAAAATCTGAAAAAAGAACTTGGAAAATTGTCCGGTTTTCAGGGAATTCCGGTTTTCGTGGCTTTTACTGTATATTGTATTATTTGTATTTGTAAATCTTACTGCTTTAATAATAGCAACTTATTAGCATGCAAGGTTATTTGAATCATTCCAATATGAAACTGTCAACTATAAATAAAACAAATGAATTCATATAACTTTATAGTTTCCATTGTGATATTGAGTACATACCATTGGTTATCTCTGGTTTAGCTACTGTAGTGGCATCACCGTTTTCCACAATGTAACCATCTTGAATAAAAAACAAATGTTTTTAAGTATGTCTATTACTTAACTAGTATCTAGTATATGATACATATCCATAATTATGATAAGCAACGATATAAAATGTTATATAGAATTATTATACTGCTATTGTTGTTTTTGCAGCCAATTAAAGACGTTTGTATAATAAGCATAGGGCAGGTTTTACGTCGCTAAGTGTATGCAACTAAAACAGTTACCAAGATGATACATTATGATACGTAATGTTACGTTATGATACGTCTTATAAGCAGTGATACGTAATGTTACTTAATGATGCGTAATGATACGTTATGATACGTATTGATACGCAGTGATGCGTAGTGATACACAGTGATACATAGTGATATATAATGATACATAGTGATAGGCAACGGTACGCAATGATATTTAACAATACGCAGTGATACGAAGTATGCACGTACCGTAAGGCTGAAGTGATGTCCCTTTCATCTCGTATATTCCATCGGCATATTTATCTGTTCTATTCTCTTTAAGCGCTGGTCCCCATTGATCTTTCGGACTGTTGTTATCACACAGAATGCGGAAACCATCGTTCTTACATACATAAGCAATAAACCACACTGGTATGCTTATTATGGCACCTAACACAATCATCCACCAGATGGCGTCACCCCACCACGGGTAAACATCCGGGTCACTCACTTGTTTCGGTTCGTATTGAATGCTTTTGAACACAATGACTGCCTTTGAAATAAATGAAAACAAACTGGATTATTTAATACATGTATTAGCATTACCAGGACATAATACATGTTGACAGTTTTATAAACGAAAAGTGAAACAAAAATAATTTCAGCACTTTAATATAAAATATACTGGAAATGTGTTTGGCTTCCGAAGAAATATTCTACGTTCTGCTTAAAATTCAATAATTTTCACTCATTTATATAGGAGGCAATGAAATTATTAATGAGGCTTTCGTTAATGCGATGTAACAATGCTTAGTAAGATTGGTTACACCAAGGTAGTACCACCGCCCTTCCGTTTTCTAGCTCATTGGTTTCCTCATACGTGCACGTGTTATTTTGTCACGGGTAGGATTCGAACTCACAGCGGTGTTGGCTGTAGGTTTTTACGAAAAAGGAAAAAATTGATGTTAACTTACCAATAAACATAATGGTGTCACAAATAGCCACATTGGAGCAAAATAGAAATAGTAAGTAATATTGGTGAACATTCTCAACAATGGCGTCTGTCCCAACATCATTAGGATATCTTTTCTAAATCGAACAAGTCCTGTAAACGGTAATAAACAAATATAACACAATAAATCAAACAGCAAGGCAAAAGTGTTTTTTCTTCTATACATATAGGGGAATTTATTTCCATGACCAATGTTACAGTCACACGTCTTGGCAAATCATTGTTGAAACAAAATTCTGTTACCATATATTCAAACATCATCGCCTAGAAATCACACCAACCGAGTTTTCAATGCGGTCATCAAGAAAATCAAATATCGAAAGGGATTTGACATGAATTCGATGGGCAATATGATATTTAATGAGTTACTAGTATTCGGTTGGTCAGAGTCACAATACGATACGATCATTGTCCAACATCAATTAAAATGCACTCTCCCTAGACTTAGATGACGTCTGTGAAAATCTGAAATAGTTCTCACGTGACTTAGTTCCTTGATTTTTTTGTATCTCATATAAAAAATAATCTGTTTGTTTCTGGTGACATACTCATTAAAAACAGGTAAGTGGATGGGGGCTTCTTAGATCTAGAAATCGTGAAGAAGTTGTTAAAAACGTGTGAAAGTGAATGTAGCGTTCCTCGGGTCTAACAGAAAGTCTAGGGTCGCGGGGGAGAATAGGGTAGGTCGGGTAACTAGAAACAAATATGTTTTATGCCGAGTGGGATAATCTTAATATTGAAGTGACTTAAGTGAGATGTTTATTGTTTTCAATCATGGACCGTGGCTGTGGTCCAATGGTTAGTGCGCTGGATGTGTGTCCCGACGTAAACAGAAACAAACGTTTTTAAGTAGACCAATGAAATGAAGCTGAATAAAGCAAATATGTTTACCATAGATGTAAATGATTGCCACAACTTCGAAGAACCCAACAAAGAGCAATGGGAATCCTCCGGTGGCATTGTCGACTAAATCTAGAATATGGAAACCGCACTGAAAAAAAAGACATGAGAGAATTATAAATCTATTATTAAAACCTTCGTTCGTAAACTTGCCGGGTAGCTACAATGTTGCTTTAACTAAATAATAAATATTAAAAGCTTTGACAGACCGAAAACTGAAAGCATTTCTTAATAAGACATAACAAGTTACTCGAAGAAAAGATGAACATGCATAAAACATATACATGTATACAGAAACTCTCATGAAAATCAAGAAGTAGAAGATGGTACAGAAATTGTTAACATACCCCTGTCACCATTGGAAGTCCCAAGACAAACCCAAGAAGACAATAAGCGGCACGAAATAAAATTGTTTTTAATTTTGATTTATGGATCTGTGGAAAATCGTCCAAGACACCGGTAAGCACGGTCTCAACAATGGAGAACTGAAAATATAATTATAAATATATACCACATCGTGTTACGTCAATGTAATGTTACGTCCCAAGAGCAAAAACAGTGGATACACGATTTTAAGTCAAGCGAGCATAGATACTTATGAATGAAACTTAGTTTGTAGAAGACAGCCATTGTTTAAGACCTTTTTAAGGTACATGTTGTGTTACATATTACGTGACTGGTAGGTCATTCATCTCTTATGGACACTTGTTTTGAAGATATGGCAAGTTGCTATGAATGGAACGTACAAACAACTGTTGGCATTGCAGAAGCACCTGGTGATACAAGTCACCATTGTACATAACTGAAGTATTGTTAATAAAAGCCGTATACATGATACTATCACCGGACAAATGCAAATAAAGGATAACTAATAAGGCTGTAAAATGTAGTAAAGTAAATTATGAATGAAGAAACGTAAAATATATGCTGAAAGGCTAATTACAAGTCATGTTTAAGGTGAGATGACAAATAAGGGCAGGTAGGTCGCCATTTTCTTTTGTTTTCTTTTTCTTCTAAACATACTTTACGTACTTCGGAGGTACGATTCTAACAAAATGTTTTCGTACTTTGAATTTTGCTGTGATAAACTTTAGGATAGGCGCCAAAAAGTAGGGTCACTCGGGTAACATAACTATTCTTCTCGGGCCTAAAATGGAATTTCACTTATCCTGATTTTATCAAAGTCTTACCTCAGAACTGAAGCCGAGCATCATCATCATAAGAAAGAACAAAACAGACCAAGCAGGAGCTCCGGGCATCTCAGCCAGGGCTTCTGGATAGGCAATGAAGGCTAAACCTGGACCTGTGAAATTATTAAATGTAATGTTTAGTGTTTAGTTTTAATACCAATTATGGGTAATGGTACAGGATGGTGGTCCATGACAAAATCTTTTCATAACGTCTAACATTAATGCTCAATGCTTTTAGGACAGAATGTCAAACACTTAGATAAGGTGGATTATTTTTAATATAACAAATACAAATGAACTTGATATTAGATATTTCAATAAGTTCAGTTACCTTATGTTTACTATACGCATATCATTACCAAAGTTCTGTACTTACCTCCCTTTGCGACATCACCCACAGATACACCTTTTCTGTCTGCCATGAATCCAAGAGAGGCAAATATGACAAACCCTGCATAGAAACTAGTCAGACAGTTGATGATTGGTACTAGAAAAGTGTCTCTGAAAGTAGTGCAAGATAGTATACAAACACGGATCACATGGCTCGACGTTGTACAGAAGCAAACCACCCATTAACATAATCGCATACATTGACATTCACTTTAAAGACATTGAACAGCTACTATATAAGTGACCCCCCCCCCCCCCTAATCCACATGTGGTCTAATCTCTTAATTGTTTTATTGCCCCTAATCAGATAAAACCAGTCTGGTCACGGTCTGTAGACTTGACACCTAGTCAAAAAGTGGGGTAATAAATTTTATTGATTTACAGTGATAATAAGTTTATGACTAAATTGCTTTTGTTTTTATAAGCATAGAGTAACAGATAATGTAAACAGGTGCTAGTCTATCAATGACCCTGTCTGTTTTATTACCCCCTACTGTGGAATTAGGGTACTTTCTGGTCCATAAGTCACATGCCTCGCATTCCTGGTTCAATGTCTTTAAATTTAATAATATTATTATATACTTAGTTTTTAAATTACACAGTACGTGTTACGTCTGGCCTGACAAGGCATTCGCTCAAGAGTTGGCTTAGGTAATTTATTCTAGCATTCACCATTGCTATGCCAATTTATTCTGTATTCAAATACATGTTTTCGAACCTAGACAGGCAACTTGCATTGCAATAAAATTAGTATAACAAACTGTATTATCTCCGATTATTTTATTATTGTATACATGTATGATTTACTAATTACCTCAGAATGTTATTATTGAAATTATTGTAGCTTGCCATAGCTATTAGTCCTCCAGAGCAAGCACTGAGTGAGTAAAATATCTGTACAGCAGCATCAGACCATACCTGACAACAAAGTACCACGTGATTAAAAAAACATGGCGTCAAGTGCCTAATAACAAAACAATATCCATGAATAAAGTAGGAATAAGGTATTTATTAGAGTTATAAATTAGCAATTAACAAATGGGGCGATGTTTTGTCATCCTTTTAGTGTATGTTTTGTATGAGTGCAACTTGGGTTTGGGGTTGGCGGGCTTTTGGTATGGTGGTATTTTAGTGGGAAATTGATTTGTTTACATATAAACCGATGCATTAGCAGTCTGGCTTTTCTTTTTCGCCATTATTGTTTACTCTTCTACATTTTTAATAAAACCTTTCCGATAGATGAATATCAAAAATAAAAAAATAAAATAAAAAAATGTATATAAGAAATGGTTAAGATCTTGACGAATAAAATCTGCGATAGCAGAGATCTCTGATACCTACAAAGGAAGTTGGTTTTAGGAATGAAGGAATTAAAACACGACAGGAATAGGACTGAACAAAATTTAGACGTTACCGCGGCATCAGCAAGTTTACTCAAATCGGGTGTTAGATAAAAGTCAATTCCAGCCTTGCTTCCTTCTAATGTAAGTCCACGTATTAGTAACGCTGTCAGCAGAATATACGGGAAGATTGCCGTGACGTAAACAACCTGAATTGAAGATTTAATATGGTAACGTAAATCATTAATAAAGTAACATAAATTATTAATAAAGTAACGTAAATTGTTAATAAAGTAATGTAAATCATTAATAAAGTAGCGTAAATTATCAATAAAGTAGCGTGAATTGTATGCTGTAAGCTAGAATTATAGTCATGTTTACGGTAACTTGAAAAAAGAGACTAACAAAAATGCTTACATACATTTATACAACAGTGCAGAATATGATTTAGAAGTTATATCAAATGGTAGAATAATGAACACATATGAGCAGTATTTATATATTATCAAGTAAAAACTAATTATGCCTCTAGACAGAGTAAAAGGTGTTCCTTTTCTTATCTTCCGACCGCACATAGTTAAATATGAATGTGTTACTGTTTCCCAATTTACCTGTTTTGTATGGTTTTGTCATTCAGAGATGGACAATATATCAGTTTTCAAATAAGTATTGTCTGTAAACAGGCTACATTCGTTATGTAAACAATGTTAAGTGTTTTCTTATTTAAACATTCACTTGTCACGTACCTTTCCAAGTGTCTTGATACCCTTTGTGAGTACCAGGAAGACAATAAGCCAGGCAAGGAGTAAGCAAAGAACTAGTTCCCAGCTTATTCCGCCAGTCTCCTGCAGACTTGATGTTTGGTGTAACACACGATTACTGAAAACATTAATTAGATATCAATATCATTCAAGTAATAGGCATGCAAATAACATTTTAATTGACATACAAAATTAATAAAAATCACGTGCATATTAGAATATTCTATGGGGGTTTATAAGTTTTGTTCCGTTTATAATATAATCTACTTGTGGCATGATGTTAAACTTACTAGAAATATTCCTCACTCGGGTTCTTCACGTCGCTTTCATTAAACGTGTAATCCACTGAAAAGTCAAAACATGATTGAAACTTATATCTCCACCTGTTTGTGTTAAAGGGGCATACCCTACAACTGACAGACATTCTGTGAAAGTGTAAAAATGTGTTAGATGTATATGTAAAACTATATATTATGGATAATTGCAAGAAGAACTTGGGTCATAAAATGACTAGTTTACTAATAGGTACTAGCCGCAAAAAATCATAGCTATGAATAATAAATCACTTCCACTCAAAAATTGTACAACACATTCCAAAGAGTTTCCGATCTTTTATGGAAACTAATATTTTTTGTGATTTTATTTTTAATTGGATGAATTTTTGGCTGAAACTTTCTTTGTCGGCTTTTTTCTTTACAAGCTTCTAATTTATCATCATTTTGCCTTGATTCTAGATGCACCAAGTTATAGGGTATGTCCCTTTAAACTAGTTAAATCCCACCACCATACTGCACACAAACGTGCGGACGGATCTCCCATAAAATACTGCATGTAATTACTGAATATCAACGGAGATATGTAATTATGACAACAAATCAATTCTGAACGTTTATGCATTTTCATCATACTAGTACATGGTCACGTAAATTCGGATTCTCAAAATGTACAACTTATAAGACAAGAGTTTTATTTCGATACGTGAAGTTGAATACATGTACTGTATGTCCAATGTTAAATTTTACTCAATCAAAAGATAAGTAAAAGATAAGGTGTGACTTTGTGTTATTTTCAAACTTCATTTAATACTTACAACAATCCAGACGAGTTGAGTTCCACGGATCAGGGTCCGATTTGTTCATCGTTGAATCCCTACACATACAAGAAGACCATTCTGGATCACACGTTGTCCATAGCAACTTAGAGCGCATGCTCGCGAAAAAGTAGTACACACAGACGGCGATAATAACGTTGTAATATAAACTGATCAGCGCAGAAACTATTATCATAGAATAACCAAGACCTAAAAAATATATAAACAGTAATCGATAAAAGAGAATATTTAATAAATCTTAGCATCTGATTGGTTGTTCTAGTCCTTAATCTTGCTATAGACCAATGGGAAGCATTGGTTCTGAGAAAGCTAAAAATTCAGGTTTACAATTTCAACTGTTAGTTTTTCTTTGCCTGTAATGAGAATCCATTCGTTCTTTGACTCTATTTGTTTCTTGAGTTCAACGTTAGTAGTTTAGGGAGAATGTAGTAATTTCGGGAAGCTGGGATTGATCTTATTTTCTTGGAATTCTTTTATCATGCCTGTTCGTATATTTATCCATGTCCTATAAATGTTTGAAGGCCGAAAACATGTATGCATAACTACGAGTGTAAACAGACATTTCTGGATATTTTCAAGTTTTATTAAACAGATAAATCGTATTTTCGGGCTTTTCGTTGTTTTGCATCTTTCATTTCCAAGGACGGCTACTTGATATCTTTGTGACCCACCTTTCATTGCTGGGTTGATTATCCAAATTTTGACAGGTCCCAGACTGGCAAACTGACCAAAGCATAACTCCAGGTAAAACAAGGGAAGTCCCATAATGACCAGACATATGAAATATGGGATGAGGAAAGCGCCTGAAAATACAAAAGAAATACATGTATATGTATATAGATTCAAATCCAAGACTAATGAGTGTTAAAATCAGAGGGTCTATGCTAATGTTTCCACTTACAAAGATATAGGTTCAATAACTCTCGTATCATAGTGCAATCAATTGTCTCTTAAAGAAACATGCAGCCCAAATCCGGTTTTTTTTGTCGAAATGCAATGTGATACCATAAAAACTGCTGAATATCTATTTGTTCTTGGTTTCACAAAAACAGATAGATTGCACAAACGTCGACCATTCCTTTTTAATGTTATCTTCCAATGAATATGTAAATTATGATTCCCATTTACGATATCACTGTTCTGATCGGGTTAATCTACTGTGATAAATAACACTCAATTCTGTCTAATGTCATGAAGAGATAACATAGCAAATGAAGATAGCGGATGTTTTCCAAGGTCAATTATACCACTTTACTTACCCCCTCCGTTTCTGAAGCACAAATATGGAAATCTCCAAACATTGCCAAGACCAACAGCAAAGCCAACCAGGGTGAGAATAAACTCTACATGACTTCCCCAGCTTGCTCTTTTTCTATCCTGAATATAAAAGGTTTTGATTAATAACGTGTCATCCATATTGAAAGGGCTAGTCAAGTTGGCTTATGGGACATCTATATTATGTTCGCACTGTACCTCCCGAATCACAACTCCTTTTGCCGGGCGCCTGGCCTACGGTAACCATTATTTAACTAGCTTGCGGCTCACCAACCGCCCGCATCATAGTCTATCAGTTCTAACACAGTCTCCGCTGGGGTTCTCCCGATCCGAAGGCCGACACCCTAACCACTCGGCCACGGTTGTGGTTATATAATAAAATACGTAGATAATATAAAATAATAAATAAGATAATAAATCAAATATGAATAAACAAATTGTTGAACGCAAAACACACAAAAAATCCCATTCCTCCCCAAAGCCCATCCAACATTTTTGTGTCGAAGTAACAATAATCAAATATTAATGATCGATATTTTGTAAAAATCTAGAATGCTATGGGTACGATCAATTTAAGTATTATGCTGGATGGTCGTAACACGAACCGCACAAGAGAAATGAATTGCCATTCAAAGCAACAGAAGAAAAAACTTGTTGTTTCTGAATTTATCCATCACCAATGTTAAGCATTGCTCTAAATAAGATTCAAGTTATCAACTAGTCTTCCATTCATGCTAGAAGTTCTTTGATGCCCTTTGTGCGAATAATGGTAACAAATCTGAGTTTTTTATGACGGACTAGCCTACGAATATAAACTGACCGTTGATAAGAAATTAATGACACATTCTCAACTTGGGTGCGACTGGCTTGTCTCAAAATTTGCAATAGCACGAAATTATTCATTTCACTGTCAATCTGAGGTCATTAGACACTAAGATCGGGTTAATTAGTATTATATTATAATTAAACATGGTTTATGCATATAATTATGTGTTGGTATTTCGTTCTGCTTAATAACTTAACTGACTTCAGATCACTTATTATCGTGTAATGGTTAAGTTTTTACATTCTTGGTTAGAAGGCATTCTTCCTGTTCTCTTTAGTATATTTTATAATTTACAGTTTCTCAACTCAAATCATTTCCTGAAAACAAATTTGTAAAACAAACTGTCACTTCCTGGTTACATGCTCATTAAAAATAGGGTAGGTATGTAAGTAGGGGATTTTTTGGGGGGCTATTGAAATAGCAGAATGATAGGATAGTGATAAAGTGGATGTACCGTTCCTCTCTAATAAGAAATATATGGTCCCGTGGAAAAAATAGGGTGGGTCGGGTAACTGGACAAAAACAACATTTTTTACGCCTGGAAGATTTAACACGAGATAACAGACGAAACAATGCTTCGTTTTTGGGTTATTATACGAAGATTTCAGACTACAATCCGTGTGCGACTTGTAATGCTTATAACATTTGATTGATGTCGATAGAATCCGATAAAAATATCATAATGTGTATCATATTTATTCTAGAAATTTTATGTACACCATATCCCCACCATAACACTGGCATACGTTTTAACATAGTCGCCACAAACTTCACCTTTTGAAACTGGCTTTTCAGAATTATAAAATACTATTATTTCACTTATGTTTTGTTTAAGTTTTACGCCCTTCTTCAACAGTCAGAGCGGAGAGTTCACTTAACCATCGTTCCTGGGAAGAACCAGTACTAGACTCCCATCCTCCGTAATCATAATATTTCACTACGAAGTTTAAATGTGAAAAAAGGACAAGTCTCTGTTCTTACAATGCAATATTTTCGTCATGAAGAAAACATTCAATGATTCAGTATTATTAAGTTCTACAACAAAAAAGCTGGGACGTGTTTACAAGAAGTCGAATGTAGGTCAAGGTCCAAGTCAACAAAGCAACGCGGAAGAATTGTTCGTACCAAGAACAAGAACCAGCCAATAATATGCTTCGAAAGGATTGCAGGAAAAATCGGGTACCAGTCAACGAACATCGTTTTAGAAGAAGTCATAAATAATGCACTTCAAAATTGTCTGCATGTCTGTTGACATTGACGTAAACACCATTTTTTGTGATCTAATTATTTTTGCTTATATTTCTTTAGTATAGCAGATTTGTGTTAGATGAAGAATAATGATTGTTTGATTTAAGAATTTTGTCTTCTTAAATGCCCAAGTACAGTACGTCAAACCTGTTAACAAAGGCGTACAAGGGGAGCAAAAATAAGTAAAGTCATTGGCGTAAACACAACAAAGTTGTGATCTATTTTTCGCTATATTTCTTTAGTTAAGATATGGCTATTTTGCTATGGTTTTACTAGTATTTGAGAATTTGTTTTCATAAATTTCCAAGTACAACCAAACCTGTCGAAGTAACAATAATCGAATATTAATGATTGATATTTTGTCAAAATCTAGAATGCTATGGGTACGATCAATTTAAGTATTGTGCTGGATGGTCGTAACACGAACCGCACAAGAGAAATGAATTGCTATTTAAAGTAACAGAAGAAAAAAACGTGTTGTTTCTGAATTTATCCATCACCAATGTTAAGTATTGCTCTAACTACAAGGGCGAAATAAGATTCAAGTTATCAACTAGTCTTCCATTCATGCTATAAGTTCTTTGATGCCCTCTGTACGAATAATGGTAACAAATGTGAGTTTTTATGACGGACTAGCCTACGAATATAAACTGACCGTTGATAAGAAATTAATGACACATTCTCAACTTGGGTGCGACTGGCTTGTCTCAAAATTTGCAATAACACGAAATCATTCATTTCACTGTCAATCTGAGGTCATTAGACACTAAGATCGGGTTAAATATTATAATCAAACATGGTTTATGCATATAATTATGTGTTGGTATTTCGTTCTGCTTAATAACATAACTGACTTCAGATCACTTATTATCGTGTAAAGGTTAAGTTTTTACATTCTTTGTTAGAAGGCATTCTTCCTGTTCTCTTTTAGTATATTTTATGATTTACAGTTTCTCAACTCAAATCATTTCCTGAAAACAAATTTGTAAAACAAACTGTTACTTGTTGGTTACATGCTCATTAAAGATAGGGTAGGTATGTAAGTAGGGGCTTTTTGGGGGGGGGCTATTGAAAGCGTGCAGAATGATAGGATAGTGATAAAGTGGATGTACCGTTCCTCTCTAATAAAAAATATATGGTCCCGTGGAAAGAATAGGGTGGGTCGGGTAACTGGACAAAAACAACATTTTTTACGCCTGAAAGATTTAACACGAGTTAACAGACGAAAAAATGCTTTGTTTTGGGTTATTATACGAAGATTTCAGACTACAATCCGTGTGCGACTTGTAATGTTTATAACATTTGATTGATGTCGATAGAATGCGATTAAAATATGTGTATCATATTCATTCTAGAAATTGTATGTACATCATATCCTCACCATCCTGACCACTGGCATACGTTTTTACATAGACGCCTTTCAGAATTATAAAATACTATTATTTCACTTATGTTTTGTTTGTTCGGGTTTTACGCCCTTCTTCAACAGTCAGGGTCATCAATGTGTACACTACGGTAGTGACGTCACGCTATGTATAGAACGTCAGAGTCACGTGAAGCGGAGAGTTCACCTAACCATCGTTCCTGGGAAGAACCAGTACTAGACTCCCATCCTCCGTAATCATTATATTTCACTATGAAGTTTAAATGTGAAAAAGGACAAGTCTCTGTTCAAGACATTACAATGCAATATTTTCGTCATGAAGAAAACATTCAATGATTCAGTATTATTAAGTTCTACAACAAAAAAGCTGGGACGTGTTTACAAGAAGTCGAATGTAGGTCAAGGTCCAAGTCAACAAAGCAACGCGGAAGAATTGTTCGTACCAAGAACAAGAACCAGCCATTAATATGCTTCGAAAGGATTGCAGGAAACATCGGGTACCAGTCAACGAACATCGTTATAGAAAAAGACATAAATAATGCACTTCAAAATTGTCTGCATGTCTGTTGACATTGACGTAAACACCATATTTTGTGATCTAATTGTTTTTGTTTATATTTCTTTAGTATAGCAGATTTGTGTTAGATGAAGATTAATTTTTGTTTGATTTAAGACTTTTGTCTTCATAAATGTCCAAGTACAGTACGTCAAACATGTTAACAAAGGCGTACAAGGGGAGCAAAAATAAGTAAAGTCATTGGCGTAAACACAACAAAGTTGTGTTCTATTTTTCGCTATATTTCTTTAGTCAAGATATGGCAATTTTGCTATTGTTTTATTTGAGAATTTGTTTTCATAAATTTCCAAGTACAACCAAACCTTTCAACCAATGCGCCTAAAAGAAGTCAAAAGGTAAGTCTTTATACACAATTGATCTGTATTCTGCCGTGTCTCTTCCACAAACTGATAGTAAGTTAAGCTTTCCTCAGCCTTTACTCAAGTGGCGCGCATGAATTTTGATGGGGACCAAAGTACCACGTTTTCAACACCCGCCATGGAAGTTAAACTGGTTCCCGATCCATTGTGATGTGCAAGTCTATGTAAGGTTAGTTTCCATGAGTACTTTCTGTACTTTGATAATTCTTTATCAACTAGTGTGTCCTTTAGAATGGATGATGTTAGTTCACCTAGAAGTTTTTCATTTAAAGATGGTACAATGTATTAAACTCGAATTTTAAAATTTGTTTAGTTGTTCTTAATCAAGATAAAAGTGATTAATTATTTACGTAGGCTAGTGAAACATAACTTCAATTTTGTTAATTTGGCTTAAGCTAAAGCAGGTCTATGCTACAACAGGCCAACGAGATCGTCCCGATAATAATGTAATTTGTGTATAAGACCATTGCGCTTAAAATTAAGTAATATCACTTTAAACGAAGAACAAAACAACCAATTTCACTTATGGAATATTTACAGAACGGTCTGCGTCTCCTATAATGTAAATAATAAGCTACAAATTTCACAAATTTGAAAAAGAATGTCATTTTCTTGCCGTTACCAAGTCCTATTTTATATAAACAAACAGAAGGTACAATCTTCCATTACGCCAGAAGATTATTATGTCTTTGTATGTAACATGCTACATGCATGATCATTTAGTCATTTTTTCTTCAAAAAAACATTTGTCGCCTAGATCTTGTGTTTGTTTACCTTTTTATACGTGGTTTATGAATAAAGCCTAAAATGTCTTAACTACAACCGGCTAGCTGATAAAATTCTTAAGTTTCCAAACAACAAAATGCATTTAAGAAATCTTGCGCCCTCTGATAAAACGTAAACACTATCATATATTTTATCAGACTAAAAGAAACAATCAACGACCGTGTTTTTACGGGCAACCTGTCTTATAAATGGAGAATGAACTTTAATTTCGAAATTTTCATCACAAACCTGTTATCTAAGGTCAAAATATGCACTTTACTCAATGTCTGTATCGATAGGAATTGACTTCACTTGTCTTGAGTTTGTGCAAGAGCTACGAGGTATATTTATCACGAGAAAATGACACTCGTACGTTTCATTGAATGATGCAATATCCAACGAAGGTACTAGTGAGGTAACTATTTAGGGACGCATCTTTGAGATTGGAGGACTGACTGACGTACTATATGCAAAATTCTCGTAAAAACGGTCATCAAATGACTTATCGCATAATACTCGTGACTATACCCGTCCTCTATTAATAGCGCCGCCCATAGCCGTACAATCGGTATTTATATTGTTTGCAGACAAGCAGTATCTAAAATACCAACATGCATTTCTCTTTTTATTTATGCATTTCTTTCAAAATACACAACTATAACATAACTGCTTCTACAGTCGTTATCGCATGGCGTCGAACGAATCATTACCGCACTTATGAGAGTAGGCAATACGGGACGTGACCATAAAGGTGATGTCATCACACACGTGACCATCCATTAGCCTATAGTGATCGATGTATCTGAAGAATCTCCTTGTACAATAAGAGTGGTTCATTGTCGAGCTTTGAGACAAAGATTGGGAATCGAACAGCGACTATACCCACATAATATGACAGATTGTTAACGCCGTTTGCCAGCAATATATCAGTGATATACGACGGTCAGTTCACTTAGCCAGTTTTCCAGGTCTGTATTCTAACTATTCTGCAAATAGCCAGAAACAGTAAATCGGATCACCGGATAACCAGTCCAGCACACTAACTACTGGACGACAGCCGCGGTGTGAAGATGACATATACAATTGATGACAATTAGAAACTGGTGTACGATTCAACAACGGAAATAATTGATATGATAATGAATTACGAATCGTATCAAATTTGATGACAAATTGAAGAAATTGTTGATTGAAATTAGAACGTGTCTTCATTTGTATGCATTGGCATGAATTACTAGTAATGGTACACGCTGATGTATCCATGTGTCATATAAACGCATGATAAATGAGTGAAGTTCATAAGTATATTGAACTATCATGTCTCCTAAAAGTGAAGCCGCTCCAATTCGAACATGTATTGTTTGGACAAAGAGATAAGGAAGGTTTTTGTATCGTTGAGGTGTTGCAGCACAAGTGTTTCCGCGGTCGAGTGTTTATGGTCTTTGGCTAGTAATCGGTAGCCCCTCACCATTGGCTAGTAATCGGTAGCCCCTCACCGTTGGCTAGTAATCGGTAGCCCCTCACCGTTGGCTAGTAAACGGTAGCCCCTCGCCGTTGCGAGTACGAAATACATTACATACTTGATTAATTTCACATATTAGGAAGCTGTCCAGCTAGATTGCGTAAGATGTGCGCATAGAGTTTTCTTCCAACGTTAAAACTGGAACATTTGCTACATAGCACTGGCTTTAGGTGCAACGATAAACAACAGAGAAATAAAAGCAATGTACATTACTCGAATTTACCCATCCCACTTACAATTCTGTTATACGTGAACATTTAAAAACAAAATAGAGATTGCTGCATTCGGACCAGAACGATTCTCTGATTAAAGGGGTTTGTGATTAGAGGGATTCGGAATACGGACCTTTCAGTGTACTTGTAAGGTAAACCAATGGTAGTGTCGATATAAAATATCTAGGCTATAGTGGTTTTGATGCCAATGGGTATATAATAATTATCTAGTTCAGTTCAACCGTTTGTGTGACCATTTGCCTCCTAGTTTTTTTTTAATTTAGCGTGAGTATTAGGCCAAATTAATTAATCTATATCTCTAATGAGTATGAAAATGACTGCATATAAAGATATATAATTATATAAGGCCTGAAAAATCATGTTTCCGTTTACTCGACCAAAAACTAGTTGTGTAGGTAGGTAAACTTTTCTATATTTTCCTTAAAATACCTTTTGTACTTTTGATGTACGATTTGTCCCCTAATTAATTCGTACTTTGAATTTTGTAGTTACAAACTGTAGGTAAACATGAGGGTTGGCCGAGAAACCATTCGCAGGATTGTGTTGTCTGGTCTAACGTACATTATTTGAGGATGGATTAGTAAAAAAAAAAGATTAAATGATAAAATATGACGTTATAATCGTATCTATGGCGTTACTAAGTTGCACGTGAGTGTTTGAAAGCCGATAACAAGTTCATTAGTACATGTGTAGTGCAAAATTGTATATAAAATCAGAATAAAAATAATCAGGTCGAATTCATAACTAGATAATTGCGTGGGTGAAGTGTTCAGACTAATGCCCGTGTTATACTTTTATTTTGTTGACAAACATTCGGAGCGTAAACAGAACTAATTGAACGCCCATGTCCAATTTTACGATAAAATATTAAGTATTTGATAAACACTATTAACGTATTGACATTTTTTTCAATACCGTTTATCACTAATGATAAGCTAGATACTAGTTGATGTGGTTTCGTATAAAAGCCACTTCAACGTCGTGTTTGTTTTTGAAATGTTTGTATAACAATATTGTACGGCTCAAACGTCTTTTACTGAGTCCATTTAGGTAAATGAAATACTCTAAGAGATAAGTTCTATTTCCAGTCATTGATTGCTTTCGTACACCCCAACCCTTGAGTGGTGTTGAAATATTTCATCATATCTCGGGGTATCAATGAAATAATTTTTAAAAAGTGCGCAATGTCTACTACTATAGTCACAAAAGCGTAAGCGTTGCTATAGCTTTGGTGTGAAAGAAACGAAGCCAGTAAGTCACAGTCTCATAGTCATGCTCACGTGACCAAATGATACTTAATGCGTTCTTCCTTTCATTTGTTTTGTTTTTGTTGCCTTTTTTGTTTTGGTTTGGTTTTGTTTATTTTTGTTTGTTTTGATTTTGTTGTGTCGTGTTTGTTTTGATTTCGTTATTGTTTTTTTTTGTATGTTCTGTTTTGGCTTTTCGACGACATGTGTCTTTGTTTGGTCTTTGTACAAGGCCATGATATACGTATGTAATGTACCTTTAATCTGAATCATTATTTAGTTATTTACTTTTTGAAGATATCTTAGACTGGACAGTTGGGTTTGGGGATTAGAAAGTTCGGATATCCAAAGGATAAGAACAGATTATATAAATAAAATTAATTAACTAACAAACTGTAAATTTTGTCTTTTTTTAATTTACAAAGGGCGTTTTTTTTTTGATTGATTTTGTTGTTGTTGAGACGGATTTTATTTAAGATAGTAATACAGTATAGATAAAAAGGATCAAAATGTCATTAGGTAGGTTTGTACGTATATTTGTTTTAACCTGCGTTAAAATGGCCTGTTTTTTACTTATTTATATCAGCCTACTCGCAACCAAGCCCAGATAGCGAGGTATTTTGTACACAATTTACACAATTCGCGATTTAGATTAATGACATGCTATCGCTTATCCGCGTGAAAGCGGCGTTCAAAATCAAGTCTACAATACGATAAAGAAATAAGCCATACAATCGATAAGAAGACCTTCTAAGTAGGTTTTCTTAGCTGAATGCATAACATCCTTGGTGCCAACAAAGAAATAGTTCTGAGCTTCGAGGACCAGCCCAAGATTGTTGTCTTATTTTTAGCCAAAGGTCGAGCTAATCATCACTGCGCCATCTGCGTCTGCGTTTTTGCAAAACCTTTATTGTAGCTCGTAACTCAGAAACTGTAAGAGGTAGCAAGATGAAACGTTTAATGTGGATAGGTCTCGCAGACGAGCATTGGCATCGCTCGCTGTGTCCATAGTTATACAATGTGTTGCCATTAGTTGTTAACTAATTGCCTTCAAGTTTTTTTATATTGGTAACTTTATTTATCTCGTTAGTAACAGTAACACTTGAATAAGATAAATCGATGCACGTGTAATGCACATGCAATTTTATCGCACTAAATTAGATTAAAATGCGTGTCGTAAATATAGATATGGTCGAAGTTTTGAACGAACCCACAAAATGGAGTTAAAAAATGGAGTTAAAAAATGTGCCTTTGTTGATGTGCTTATTTTGTATATCATACAGTGAGACACGGACATACTAAATCAGGTTAAAAGTGAAGTATTAATCTATCATTAATTGATATAATCAATCAAACAATCAATTAATCATGATTTTATTTATGTTTTATCACACACAATTCATTGATAAAAATAGCTGCAGATTTTACCAAATCGCTCATTCACTCAGTGTAGGTTTATTTAAAATATCCTTTTTTCAAAAAAATATTAGGACTTCAGAAAAATGCATTCAGGAATATAAAAAAATACCTCGACATCCATGATTGGTGATAAATCCAGCCACAGAAATATACTACGTTGTGAGGCGTTCAGTTGGAAGTAGATTGGTCAAACTTAAACAAAATTATCTTCACTTGTACTCACGGCGCATGCGCAATCGTAAGTTGAAAGCAAATGACTTCGGGGAGATAAAGTATTGGCTTGTTTTACACCCACACTGTATTTATTTACTTATTTGGTTTTAACGCCGTTTTTTCCTTAAAGGGGCATGCCCTGGAACTTAAGGCGTCTCGAATAGCAATCAAATTGGTATCATTTTAATGCCTAAAACAATTAATGAAAGTCCTGTAAAATAGTTACGAAAATATCCCGCTAGTTGACTCAAAATACACATTTCAAGATTACCAAACCTGCCGATTTCGGCCTCAGAAAGTATTCGTCATTTTCACAACTCGACCCTTTCGAGATCTGTCAAAACCGAAAACATCGCGGAAAAAATGTCAACAAACTGAAATGGTAAGTTCTGCTCATGTTATATTCACTTATAAGGCAGCGCACATGCTCAATTAAACTCTCAGATGAATCGGAAATATCGCTGTCGTCAATAAAAGGCTGACAGTCTTTTATTCAAACCGACATACAAATACCGACGTGCGCGTTATAGGGTCATTTTTGAACGCACATTATTCTTGGACTTTTCGGTAATAAATGGTTTTACAAGTGACAAACGCATTTTGGTGTACGAAAAACAAGACACAGCAGTTGCTGGGCATGCCCCTTTAATGTTTCAGTTATACGGCAGCCGATTCGGTAAGCCAAGTTTTCCTGGACGGTATTTTAACCGGGTCCACTAAACCCACACTGATGATAAAAAGATTTGATCTCAAAGTGTTAAGTCATTTCTTGTTTATGTCTTTGTTTAGAAGATTAATACTTAAATGTTGATCGCGTGAATAGGTTTCTTACGGCAGTCAGCGGCCAATATCGTCTTTGTTCGAGATTGTACTATTTAAAACACGACCATAGATATACGGTGCAGTACAACCTGTCAAGAACGACCCTCTCTTCAGCAACAACCTCCCTTCAACAAAAGCATGGTTTTACCACTGCACAATTTAACTACCAAGTTTACCTCTCTTGAGCAACAACCTATCAACAAGAACATACTTGTGCTGCTCACAAAGGGTTTTGCTTTGAAAAAGTTGCACTGTACCAGACCTACCTGAACAACAACACCAAGAACATCGTAATTACCCACAGTGGGTTTCCCTAGTCAGATAGTCATACAAAAATGACTGTTGTAAGGAGGTGGCTGTTGTTGAGAGAGTGAAAATAGAGTAAATCGTCAATATGGGTTGCTAGAATACTGGCTGTAACAGAGAGGTACGTGGTTCTTGTTCGGACGTGATCGTTTATGGGGGTTACACCGTACATATTTCATAAACTGGTTCCTTGTCGTGCTTTGTGTAAAGCATTGATACACGCCACAACCCTTTCCTGAGATTTTTTAAGAACAGTAGGTTGCTCGGTAGTTTGGATGGGGACACTGAAAGGCGGCCCTGAATGATCAGTGGGCGGATTCGAGATTCGAACCCACAACTTATCGGTTAGTAGCGCATTACAATTGGACCACTGATCCATCACTATGAACATGTATACAAACATACAATGTGTATATACAAACATAATGCATTGTACCATGCTGCAATACATTTATAAAATGCGGTTAAGGCAAATCAAGTCAAAATACAAAAAAATAATAGATATACAAACGTACAACCATAACAGGGAAAGATAGAGCATATACCGTAGAATCATTAATTTTCGTTGGGGATTTAATTTCGTGGATTTCGTGGGTAGGCTTTTCCACGAAATCAAATCCCCACGAATTTAAATGCAGAGATACGGCATTTCTTTTCAAAAATCAAAATCCACGAATTTATGTCCCCACGAAATAGCCATTTTAGTAAAAACCACGAAAATTGAGCCCAACGAAAATAAATGAAAATACAGTATATCAACTACATTTGATAATAATATGGGATTCTTTTACATGACGTTTAGATCCAATCCAAACATTGAACATTGTCCAGATACGCTGTCTGTCCGTCCGTCCGTCCGTCAGATAAATAAGACGTGATGAGATCCTTCTACATACAGATACAATATGTTGACTTTAGATAAATACTGAAATAAATCGTGTTAGACTAACAGTACAACCTCATTTCAACAACGGCATGATTTTCCCACTGATCGATATAGCTATTGATTTAACCTCTCTAGAGCAAAAACCTCTCAACAACAACATAATTTTGCTTTTCCCAAAGGGTGTAGCTTTGGAGAGGTTGCATTGTACAGTAAAACCCGTGGAAGCGGCTACCTCCAAATAAAGGCCACCCTGTGAATAAAGACCATATTTTGTCTTTTTGCAAGGGTTCCCTTTGTTCACACGGTTGACTATACATGCGGTTTATAAATATATACTATCTTTGCTCACAGACCATTATTTAATTACCTTACTTGTGCTGAAAAAGCGCCCAAGCCAATTTTAAACCTGACCAGTTTCTAACTTAATTCAATAAATCTTGGGTCAGTTTTGAAGTTTCTTGCATTAATTTGTGATCAAGAGCATCAAGGACTAAAAATGTATTTGTTTTTCCAAAAGAATACTGGGTCTTTTGTGCACAGTATATAGATACAGTCAAAGGCCACCATAAGGAAAGACACATTATGGCCTTTATTGAAGGGTTGTCTTTATTCGAAGGAAAGTTTGTTCTAAGTATTCGATGACGATTTTCAAAAGAATGGTCTTTATTCACAGGGTGGCCTATATTAGGAAGTGGTCACCAACACAGGTTTGACTCGTATATCAAGAATTTCTATAATAAAATACATTAAAAACTTTCCCTAACAAACTAACTTCTCCAAACCTATTCACGAAATACCCACCCAAGAAAGGTAAACACATTGTTGACTCTACTGGTAATGAACCAAGTTGACATCTACGGTGTTTTTATTTTCAAATACATTCTTTCTTTCCTTTGCACTTTAATATTTTATCTTAACCAAAACAAATAGGTAATATCTTTATCACCACTGGGATAAGAGCGATTGTAAATAATACGAAAGTATTCTTTCCCAAAATTGCTATGTACGTCACACAATGTCATAATGTCTGCTTCCGTGATCATTCGTAACATCTCTGACTCTCCTCGATGTATTGCATGCCCAGTCTAAAAATAGATCGCGGATGTCCCGAGTTTTATCGACTATATACAGCATTGTGTTTACAAAATGCGTGTAGAAAGGAAGGTTGTTGTCAGAAAGAGCATTTATCTCGTCAGGTCTTTGTGACACGTTTTGGATATGATATTTCAGAACTATTGAGACTGTATTAACCTGCTTATCGGTGATTTGATTGAATAGAGAATTGCACCGTGCGATTTATTTGAAACATGTTTGTGCGAATTTAAAACTATCAAAATATTCGGTCCAAACTGATAACCATGCATGTAAAATGTCAAAACAAAATTTATTAACTGTTAGTTTAATTCTTTCAGTTACGAATTCCAGAAGAGACCACATTTTGGATAGTAAATATATTGGGATAATTTTGGCACTAAATAGCCATTCAACTCAAACAAACAACTGACAATACAAGTAATGTTTTTTTAAGAAGCAATATAAAAATAGCGAATATTTTAACGATATGAATTTATCAGATACTACTCCAAAAGGCAAAAGGCTGAGTTATTGTTATATATGATTTATTTATCACATATAAATCATTGATGATTATATGAATGTGTATTAAGTTTAAAAGTTTATAGCTAACTTTATATATTTATGTGTATAGATGTTCATGAAATGTTCTAGAAATGATGTTCATATTTATCAAATGCATAGCTTTGTAGTTAATTTTGAATTGGAAAAAAATTATATCAGGAATGAGGCCCAACATTTGGCGACAGACAACTGACAACTGGGCACAGTTTTCCAGAGTAAAAATCTCTGGTTTTTACTGGGCGAGTCTGATCGCATTCTGATAATAAGAAACACTTGTTTATAAAATTAATGCGTGTAATAAATTTTAATGTTTATAGCTAAACATGTTATTATGTTATGATTTATTATAAAGTGTAATTGTACATTAAGTGTATATAGATGTATGTGGATAGAGAAGAGAATATACTATATACAGTCAGTCTGTGGTTCCCACGGCTTATACCAAAAAACATTTGTTTGTTGGTTGTTATTTAATAAATGTTCTAACGAAAGTGTAGTAATGAGGGAATATTTCTTCCATTATACATACATGTACTGAATTGCGTTTACCATTGTTGTATTTTAATATATAAAACGTTAAATGGACAATTTCCCCAGTATATGAAGGAGATAATTTCTTTTTCAAATAATGAAAATCACTACCTACAATCATCGACAAATAAAGACATTGCCATAAAAAATTCAATATTTAACTCAAACAATATTCATTTTAAATCCACAGTAGGTCTGTTTGGAACAGTTTACCTATCACAGTATGCTCTGCAGTAACAATTAAATCTTTTAAAAGAATTTGCAAACCTCATTTACTTCAATTACTTAAAACATTGTGCTTTTTTCTGTGGGTAGGTTATTAGCTGAAAGCAATTGAAATTTATAGTGTATGTATGTATATATGTTAATGCTTTTTCTTCTTCTTTTTTTTAACTTATAGTTATTATGTTTTGTTATAAATATTTTTTTCATATTTTTATGCCTTTTAATTCTGCTTTTATAGTTATCAAATTACATGTATTTTAACTAAAGGCTATATTGTAAATATGTTTTATACTTTATATGTTACCTTCAAGAAATAAAGATTTTATTATTATTCCGTCTTTGACTTCTCATCTTCCTATTCACAGACAAAATCCATTCCTCAAATAACCTACCATTCATCCTGCTTTTTTGTTGGCACAATATGTCACAGACAGACTATGTCACAGTAGATATCAACAATGCTAAGAGCAAATCTCTAACAGTACAATATAACCTTTGTTTGGAATACTGCTAAGCATCACTTTACTTTTACACAATCTACCATATGCAATCAATGCAGAGTATTTATTTCTAGAAGTTTCTGAAAGCTGCATGCCCCAAGTTTCTAAGAAAATTATATCAGAAAGTTTGTAAAATCAACACAACATTCTCAGCAGATTATTAGGAGACGTCCATATGTGTAGAAAGTTGTTGTTAAATGGCATTGTTTGGAATGGAAGGCTGCATCCTATGAAGTATTAAATTCAAAAGATTTACAGCAAAACTATGAGAAGTTTTTTAAAATAAGTTTTATACAGATGATTCCCAGTAAAGATATCTAAAATGTTTGAGGAATTCATTTTCAATTCCTATACAAATCAGTTCTCTTAAAAGCTTGATGACTGAAACATCATTATCACTTCTTGTTATCTGTGGCTCAGTGGGCCTGCAAACGCAGCTATTTATAAATTTATATAATCAACAGTACCAAGATCTTATCATCATGTTGCATTTGACTGTAATGGTTTCCTCGGTATCTATGAAGAGCACAACAGGTTCTCCCATCTACTACAACAGAGTCAACTTGCACACGCAACTCCTTTACAGGTGCATCATACATCTGCAAATAAATAGAACCAATATTATAGGTCATACAGACAGAGTAAAACAGGAATGAGCCAACTTTTTCCAGTTATACTTAACACAGGGCATAGCTTTTGACTTCTGATGCCACGTTTTGTAGCATCTTGTGATGTGAGAAGTTATTCCAGACAGTTTAAAGAGAAATGATTTCATTACGACAAGACTGGGGATTTTTAACCAGTCAGGTCAGAATTGATATTGTATAAAAAAATATTAAACTATGTTGTTTGTAATAGGTCCGTTTCGATAAATAAACCGTCCCAAAAATTATAATGTAAGTACGTCTGAGGTTTTAAAACATCAAGGACTCAAAGTAATGGAAGTAGTCTATTAAATACGCGTAGTTCTTAAATACTGACTGTAAGTGACTTAATCAAGGGAGACAACAAAAACAGTATTGCGGGTACTTTTACGACAAAAATAGTAACGGTTACCAAACATTGACCGACAAGCAGGTGTTTTTAGATAGTTTTACTGGGGAATTATTTTTTTTTGCATAAAATTATATAAGGGTGAGACATTTTAAAAAATACCATTATTTACAATCTAATGTGATCTTTGTCCGATATGTTGTACATAACGTGTATTCATTGAGCATTTATTGATGTTTATATGATTCTGGTTTCATAAATCAACTCTATTCAGCGGCTATGTAGTAGGGATAGACTGTTGGTGGATAAGTATACTAGTTTATATATTTATATAATGAAGTTATGCCTTTATATATTAATGTTTTATCTTTATATAATGAAGTTATGCCTTTATATGTTAATGTTTTATCTTTATATAATGAAGTTATGCCTTTATATGTTAATGTTTTATCTTTATATAATGAAGTTATGCCTTTATATATTAATGTTTTATCTTTATATAATGAAGTTATGCCTTTATATATTAATGTTTTATCTTTATATAATGAAGTTATGCCTTTATATGTTAATGTTTTATCTTTATATAATGAAGTTATGCCTTTATATATTAATGTTTTATCTTTATATAATGAAGTTATGCCTTTATATGTTAATGTTTTATCTTTATATAATGAAGTTATGCCTTTATATATTAATGTTTTATCTTTATATAATGAAGTTATGCCTTTATATATTAATGTTTTATCTTTATATAATGAAGTTATGCCTTTATATATTAATGTTTTATCTTTATATAATGAAGTTATGCCTTTATATATTAATGTTTTATCTTTATATAATGAAGTTATGCCTTTATATACCAATGTTTTATCTTTATATAATGAAGTTATGCCTTTATATATCAATGTTTTATCTTTATATAATGAAGTTATGCCTTTATATGTTAATGTTTTATCTTTATATAATGAAGTTATGCCTTTATATATTAATGTTTTATCTTTATATAATGAAGTTATGCCTTTATATATTAATGTTTTATCTTTATATAATGAAGTTATGCCTTTATATATCAATGTTTTATCTTTATATAATGAAGTTATGCCTTTATATATTAATGTTTTATCTTTATATAATGAAGTTATGCCTTTATATATCAATGTTTTATCTTTATATAATGAAGTTATGCCTTTATATATTAATGTTTTATCTTTATATAATGAAGTTATGCCTTTATATATTAATGTTTTATCTTTATATAATGAAGTTATGCCTTTATATATTAATGTTTTATCTTTATATAATGAAGTTATGCCTTTATATATCAATGTTTTATCTTTATATAATGAAGTTATGCCTTTATATATCAATGTTTCATCTTTATATAATGAAGTTATGCCTTTATATATCAATGTTTTATCTTTATATAATGAAGTTATGCCTTTATATATCAATGTTTTATCTTTATATAATGAAGTTATGCCTTTATATATCAATGTTTTATCTTTATATAATGAAGTTATGCCTTTATATATCAATGTTTTATCTTTATATAATGAAGTTATGCCTTTATATATCAATGTTTTATCTTTATATAATGAAGTTATGCCTTTATATATTAATGTTTTATCTTTATATAATGAAGTTATGCCTTTATATATTAATGTTTTATCTTTATATAATGAAGTTTTGCCTTTATATATTAATGTTTTATCTTTATATAATGAAGTTATGCCTTTATATATTAATGTTTTATCTTTATATAATGAAGTTATGCCTTTATATATCAATGTTTTATCTTTATATAATGAAGTTATGCCTTTATATATAAATGTTTTATCTACATATATGGAAGTTATGTCTTTATTGTTTTGCCATTGTATATTGATTTTTATATTTATATATAAAGATTTGGCCATTATATAGTGGTCGCATGCATTTATGTTCATCGATATTGACATTATATCGAACTGTTTGGTAATATAAGACAGTTAAGGCGTTCCATAGTCGGAACATTACTATACTAAGTGCGACGTCCAGGCAACTAGTACAATTGTCCTAGTACCATATTTTATACGTGACGTCACGCAATGATTAAAGTATCAACCAATGAGAACA
Source organism: Lutraria lutraria (assembly GCA_964023205.1). Lineage (NCBI taxonomy): Eukaryota > Metazoa > Mollusca > Bivalvia > Venerida > Mactridae > Lutraria > Lutraria lutraria. The sequence continues at coordinate 7,169,315 of OZ026851.1, read as the reverse complement.
AGGTCTCAGAAAGTTGATTTGTGTTCTAAGCATGCACTCATATGATGAGTGCTACTCTATCATTGTTTATTGTTGTTCGTGTTGTTTTATATTTTCATTTGTCACACTTTGTTGCTTTCGGTGCTGTTGTCGACAGTGATGCTGGTCCAGGGAAGTTGATGTTTCCGCTGTTTTTATGCCCCCCCCCATATTGATAGATCGTGGGGTTATATTGGCATGTCTGTTCGTCTGTCTGTCTGTCTGTTTGTACCAAACTGAAGCCTTGCCTATAAAATCAAAATGCTTCCACCTACAATCATCAAACTACATAATTATGTCGGTTCCTCATGACAACCTCTACAGGACATAAGCATTTTAAGTTCAGTTGGTCAAAAACACATCTTGTTAATCATGGTGTTGTTGTTCCTATTGTTGATGGTGTTTTTGTTACTGTTTCTGTTGTTGTTATAGCTGTTGTTTCTGTTGTTACTGTCGTTGATGCTGTTACTGATGACATTGTTGTTGTTACTGCTGTTGTTGTTGTAACTGTTCCTACATATTTTGTTGTTTATGCAAATGTTTATGGAGCTGATTATTTTGTTGCTGCTTCTGCTCATTGGTATGAAAAGATTATCAATTTGTTTGATACGATATGGCGTTTTATATTTCTATGACCAATATTTGAGTATATATGTGTTTAAGGTAAGACGTATCGCCATAAGTAAATAACCCTTCAAAATTCTATCAGCATGGACTGAATATGTACCTGAGTCTTTTTGTCTATGTTATTTAACCTTCTTTAGAGTCAGTACAAAGTTTTATCTTCGGCTTGTGTAACATTGTGTTATCTCTTCGCCAATTCAATGTCATTGAAGATAAGCCCCGGTTTGACCCTTTCCGTTTGAAATTCCACTAAATTATCAAGCTGATTTCGAAGTATTTGCCGTAACCCGCCCATATATAGAGGTCTATATGTCGGAATAGCTTCAATCTATAATAAGTGGAGCCGATGAAAATGGAAATTACATACATCAATATAACAGGTATTTATTATATTATCAGTTTGGTAACTCCAATTCATTTCGATGAGTCCCTAAATGAAACAATCGAATTTTACAGAAATCTAATCAAAGTTTTGTGTCGTAAAGGTGAGTGAAATGGTAAATGTTTTTGTAAAACGAATTTATGGACAAATTATAACAATGACCTGTTTTAGGACAAGTGCTAGCAAAAACAGCACAACCTTGTTTCTAATTGTTTTCGTATTGGTTCGTGCTTGTTGGCAGTCAGATGATTAATATCGCATCATCTGACCACCGAATTTTGTAACATCACCTATTAGAGTGGAGGTGATCAGGTCTAAACACATATATATCGCTTCAACCAACCAGACGTTACTGATTCGTTATTGGCAACAGGAGCATACAATACGTTATAAGGACCGCCTCGGTTGACCATGGGACATTTATACAATCCTTGCTGACAATGGGACACAAAAACTACTCTAGCACCAGAACAATACGGCCCAAGTACAAGAGCGACCACCTTTGACCATCTTTCTTTTTTTCTTTCAGTGTTAGTCAGTGCGTTCATAGGATGTCTTATGATCATTGGACATATACCAAATACAGGTCGGTGTTGAGTTTAATTCACGTAGACTTTATCATCTACAGCCAACCCTGTGCTATCGGTCACCTCCGTAAAATAACTCTTTTAAAACTGCCATATATTATTTCGAACAAATTTCAAAATAAAGGCCACGTGTATCAATTAAGGCCACATTGTGTCTTTCTTATATTTGGTACTACAAAAAAACTAAAACTACTATCTAAAGTCAAACGTTTAAAACTCAATGAACCATTGTAATATATGGCAGACATACGAAGGAGTAATAATAGGTCAGTCCGATCCGATAAAAGGTTACGACACTGTTTTCAAACAATTTTACACAGCTATATACTCAGATCCAAATATTGTGAGCCAAAATTGCGAGGATAAATTATCCCTATTACAAAGCATTCCCCAAATTAGACACTTTAAGCTTGATGATAGCAGAGGTATCCATGTAATCTTCTCAAAGAAATTTTCATCATTTCACATACCTTAAGTGAATAAGAGCCTTTGTAAACATGATTGGTATACCGATGCAAATCCTCAGCTATATAATTTATCACCAAAAACTACAGGTCGCCGACAACATACGGAAGACTTTAGATTACATAACTAGCTATAGTTTCTTATTTGGTTTAATGTTTTTATATTAAGAGTTCTTATATCGTTAAGTTAGAGGGCTTTTAACATTAGAAAAGTCAACGAACGTTGGTTCCTTGACTTGAACTGCTTAAGTACATGAACTTAGGTGCTTGACGTCTGTGTTAATAGATGTATCTTTTATTTACAGTGGCTATCGATTGCTACAATTGCACAAACGTACCCAATGCCTCGGAATGTCACGCCCTGATGACGTGTGGTCCATCTGTAGAGGTAATGTTTAAACATGACTTTTAATGTACAATAGTATAAAAATCTAAAACTATAGAAAGGTCGACACACCCAGCAAGGTCTTATATTCATACACTATGTGAATATAAGTTCCTGGCCACACTGTCGGGGCTGATGAGGCCACAGGTCACCTGACCCAAACAATTTTGCCTCGATAATTCAATTTGGCATTGAAACTACATTGTACTTCAATATTAAGAAAGCTTTTCTTATCCAAAAGATTATCTTTAAATGGGTTTTTACTTTAATTGTTCATTAACCATTAGCACTGTTGTTACAACTTAACATACTTGAAATCCATGTACAGTACAATCTCCCTAAAGCAACACGTTTTGGGAGAGAGGTTAAATTCATAGTTAAATTATGCAGTGGGAAAAATCATGCTTTTGTTGAAAGGAGGTTGTTGCCCTAGAGAGGGCCATTCTGGAGAGGTTGTACTTAATGTACTATTGAATTTGTGCATTTAATATAGATTCACATATCTTACAGAGTTGTGTTGTGTACAGTGAGGGCACGGGTGACAATAGAACATATTCATTAGGATGCAACGACAATGACGTAAGTAACCATAGCAACGTGGTCGAAATAAACGGCTTTACATGAGTTAAGTGAACCAAAAATGCAAAAATGACAATCAAATGGAACTTAATAAAATTTTGCTTATTAAATTCTACAATTCATATTACATATAAACCGATCAGAGTCTGATATGTTGATGTTAAACTGCATGTAAAGAACATTGATTATACAGTAAAATCCCTGAAACCGGAATCTCTGAAAACCGGACTCCCTGAAAACCGGACTCCCTGAAAATCGGACAATTCTCCAAGCCCCATTTTTTTCGGATTTTTATAAAAAACTGTGAAGACAGGAATTCTCAGAAAACCGGATGTTTGGCACAGTCCGGAACGGGTCCGGTTATGTGGGTTTTACTGTACCCTCTGCCAAATATTATGTTTTGTTTCCTCCATTCTGACAATGTATCCCAGAGTTTGCTTAACAAGAGCTTAACAAATGCGTTTGTACCATACATGTCGTTATAAACCGTTCATACTTGAACAATGAACATTGAGGTTAGATAGTGTCCTTACAGTTTGCTTTAATGCGCTTAACCGTTCATTCTGTTTACTTCTGAAAAGATGTGTAAAGAACACGTTACCATGACAACACCGTTGACAACCATGGCAACAACTATATCAACTAATGATACAGATTACAATACTACTGAAGCTGTCAATACAACATCACCAAGTACTACAAACTGGAAATTGACAACACCAGTTATGGCAACATCAAACATGACATCCTTTACAGTTAGCAGTAGTAGCACAGTTAACCAAACAATGTCTACAACGTCTACAGCGCCTGCTACAACAAAACCATCGCCAACTGGACCAGCACCAGTAGTCGGAAAACGGTAAAGTTTTCTGTGTATATTTTTGTTAACAAAAGTTTATTGAATTTGTGCAGTGGTCTGAAGACTTTGTCAATGCTTCTATGTTACTTAACTGTTCCAATAATTCCCCCATTGCATCATCGAATGGATTCTTTTTATGCGAAGTACGTTCAAAGTAGTTTGGAACGAATGGCCTTGCTCGTTATACCAAACACTCAACGTTGTGAGTTTATGCCTCTACACCAACGAGAGGTCTTGCCTCCACATCAACGAGAGGTCTTTCCTCCGCATCAACGAGAGGTCTTTCCTCCGCATCAACGAGAGGTCTTGCCTCCGCATCAACAAGAGGTCTTTCCTCCGCATCAACGAGAGGTCTTGCCTCTATATCAACGTTTGCCTCTATATCAACAAGAGGTATTGCCTCTGCATGAACGAGAGGTTTTGCCTCTATATCAACGAGAGGTCTTGCCCCTACATAAACGAGAAATATTTCCTCAACATCAACGAGAGGTCTTGCGTCTACATCAACGAAAGGTCTTGCCCCTATATCAACGAGAGGTATTGCCTCCACATCAACGACGTGTCTTACCGCTTTATAAACTAGAGGTCTTGCCTCTACATTAAGGAGAGGTCTTGCCTCTACACCAACACGATTATTCTTTTACTGGCTGCATATTCAATATTTTTCTTTGCAGGGCAGCACCCACAGCAAGTTCTGATAAGTGCATGAAGTGCTGTAATACAGACATGTGCAACAAACACCAATGTGACGTGGAACCGATTCTTATACGTAAGTGCAAAACTGATACAGTAAAACCTCTGAAACCCGGACTCCCTGAAAAAAACCGGACTCCCTGAAAAAAAACCGGACTCCCTGTAAACCGGTAATCCCTGAAAACCGGACTCCCTGAAAACCAGACTCCCTGAAAGCCGGACTGCCTGAAAACCGGACTCCCTGAAAACCAGAATTCTCGGAAAACCGGACTTTTGTCTCAATCCGGTAGGGGTCCGGTTTTCGCGGGGTTTACTGTATTATGCAATAAAGAAGGGGAAAGAAAATTATACAATTATATAATCCGTTAATGACGTCAATTGGTTGAGCCTTGGTTGGTTCAAAATCAAGTTCTTCACTTGATTCGGTTTGCCCAGTTTTACGTGTTACTGTGTCTAAACTCGTGACAAAAAATGTCTACATTAAAACACGGTTATAATGAAGATTCTGATACAGTGATGTACATTACATATATTTTCCCTGACGTGTACTTCTTCATTTCAATGTTAGTGATAAAATGAAGTAAATATTCGGACATCTAGGAAATCATTATGACCGTATTGTACTGTATTTACCCGTTTGAATACTGGCCCCGAGGTTATAAAACTTGAGATCAGTCACCAAGCTCAAATCTTTTATCTTGTCTCTCAATGTTTTAAGATAATTATTATCAGACAATACTGATATAACTGATACAAAAGTCTGACAGTATAATTTATCTAAACATGTATTCAAACATAATCAGCTCTATGTTTTCAACCGTAATACTTTGAGAGTGAAAATGATATTTGAGCTCAGAGACTGTTCTCGAGTTTTATATGTGTTTTGTCCTCCAATTCTTGTACGTTCCTATGAGTTCCTATGAGTTCGGTGGGTCGATGTGGAAAAATTTTACTATTTTTTTAGGAATCCTTTTCCAATAAAACATATGAACAAAGACCATCCTTAGGAAAGGTAAAATGTGGCCTTTATTTACAGGTGGCCATTATTCGGAAGTTATTTTGTTCTAAATAATCATGGAGGATATTTTAAAAGAGTTGTCTTTATTCATAGGGTGGCCTTTATTCGGAGGTGACCTCTATCACAGGTTTAACTGAATAATTATGTTCACACAACAGAATGATTTCTCGATGGTCTTATGATAACCTTTTCTGTATATAAATGTTTGTTCTCGCTATAGCAACACATCCAGCTAACGCACACCCCTGTACGGACCAGAAAGGAACTCAATTTTGTGAAGATGCGAAAAAATACTTCAATGCCTGTGACAACATAACAGTCGCCAAAACTATTTGTAAGAAAACATGTGACTTATGCGAGCTAGGTAAGTTATCGTGATATTATCATAATTATGGCGTAAAAAACTTGGTTTCCACCAATCGGAACTCTTCGGCGTTTGTCTGAAGTATTTCTCAGTTGCGGAAATGCTCAAGTAGTTCCGCTTGGGTTTACGCTTTCTCGACCGTCCATATTTTTTCATGTCGATGTTTAACTTTAAATTCCCATATAAATCGTTCATGAAGTATGGATTTGACAGAGGTTAAAGCTTGTTTTGGGGTAAACTCTTTTTTTGCCGATTTTAAAGCAGTAAACCTCTCACTTAGCGACCATCTTATTATTTCAATCATCTTATAATCACCTCATATATTTGGACTGTTTTATTCAATTATATAATTCCTGTATATTTGCACATAATAATGAGACCCTTATCGATATCAAGGCCGTACTTCAGGGTACGAATGGTTGGGTTTAACAGTAAAAAGGAATTTAGTGTCCTCATACGCGTTGAAAGAGAGGTACATGCTTTGTACATCGTTCTGATTTCAAGCTTTATATCATTCCCAAAGTTGATGGAAACTGGTCCTCTTGGGGAAACTGGAGCTCTTGCGATGTCACTTGTGATAATGGTACTCGAACACGCATGCGCGAATGTAACAACCCGGAACCTAAAGCAGGGGGAGATAATTGTACCGGAAGTGCTACCGAATCGGAATTTTGTACAGAGAGGGATTGTCCAGGTAAGTATTATAATACTACAATACAAGTAATAGTTCAGTTCCATAGTTTAAGCATGTACAGACGAACACAGTTATTGTGAATTCCATGCAATACGAATAATTACTTAATCATGTCTATGCATGTAATTCACTACGAATACTCGTACATAATAATAATGTGATAAAGTACGATTTCAATAAGAATATGGTTCTTCACTCTTTCCGAATACAATATAACCGTGCTTTATGACGTGTATGTTCAATTTATCAATCAATCAAAAAAAAAGGCTATTAAACCTCACAATAAAAAACTTCGAAAGCTGTATTGATATTTGTCGTACGCTTACTTCAGATATTTTCGCTTGTAAACCGGCGAGCCGAGTAAGAATCTCTGCCGCGGTAAGTCTTATCCTGTGGAGAAGTTGACCCCTTCTTGTGGACGGGTAAGTTAGTACTGGTTAGAATTCAGCCCAGGAAAACTGGTTAGTTGAAGTGGCCTCCGTATATATATATATATAACTGATTGTCCTTGAAACAAAACGGCTGGTAGCCGACAGAAACTAAATAATGTATTTTTTATCATAAAACAGTCGATGGCGATTGGACGGACTGGTCTAAATGGTCTTCCTGTAGTGTGACTTGTGGCGTAGGTTTGCAGAAAAGACATCGAAACTGCTCCGACCCTTACCCTGATGCCGAAGGCTTGTTTTGTTTAGGGGATTCAGTCGATGAAAAGATATGTTTTGAAACACATTGTCACGGTAAGTGACAGATTAGAATTACATCCAATTATGACTGGGTTACGTAAATATACAATGAAACGCTCGGAAAATTGCGTTACTTTTTGTGTCCAGTATACTCTGAAATATTCGAAAAGTTGCGTTTCTTATTGTGTACACTATACACTGAAACAACACTCGGAAAATTGCGTTCCTTTTTGCGTCCAGTATGCTCTGAAACACTCGAAAATATATTTAGTATATAGTTGCGTTTCTTTTCGTGCACAGTGTACACTGAACAGTAATGTATGGATATTAAGACCATATTTGGGACCTAAATAAATCGACATGATATTGGTGATGATTTATAGATTTGAAATACGTAGATGTTGAAAACTGGTCCAAAAATAATTTATAATGACATGTTTGATCGCGAAGCGAGGTTTACCTGTTGTTGTCTAGTTTATATTATCAGAAGAACTTCTTGGCTTTTTATTACAGACGGGGAATGGCAGGACTGGTCACCATGGACAGAGTGTAGCGCCTCTTGCGACACTGGACTGAAAGTTCGATACAGGAACTGCTCAGAAACGTCATTTTTTGGACAAGCGTGCGTCGGTGACGCGCATGAGACTGAGTTGTGCTCGGAGAAGAAATGTCACGGTAGGTCTTCTGGCTTTCTGTTGATCATATTGTTTGTATACTACAATAATTTCTGTGTTCTTGACACTGTTGTTGACTACATGACTTATAACACGTCTAACAATATTATAAGTCTAACAATATCCAAAGTCATCAAACCTCTCTCCCCCACATACCACTGTCACTATTACTGACGCATACGTCCCTGTGGAAAGCAGGCAGTGACTCACGAATCATAATATGTCTAGTTAGCAACGATAAGCACTAATAAGCACCTAGGAAGTTGGAACAGACTGGCGGATATGCTCGACGTACAGTACTTAACTTATTTATGATAATTTACTTACGTTAACCAAATGAACGAGCAAATATATAATCGAATGCATAGACAGGCGAACAAACAGACAATTAACAGAAAGAAAAATAATGAAATATAAAATTGTTATTTTAGGCGATGTAGGAGGTATAACAATTGGTGACTGGTCATCCTGGGAAGGTTGGGGAGCGTGTAGCAAGACTTGTGGTGTAGGGATGAAGATTCGAACCAGGGACTGTAACGATACCGTGTGTGTAGGGGACTCTCATATGTTTGCTTTATGTGAACAACAAAAATGCAAAGGTTTGTTTTAAATGATACAGTAAAATCCCTAAAAAACAGATAATCTGAAAACCGGAATTCTCTGAAAATAGTCCGCCATATCTCAGGAAAATTATCAAACGTTCTCTTAAAACCGGAATTCTCGACGGAAAACCGGACTTTAGACCCAGACCGGAATGTGTCCGATGTTAAAGGTTTTTACTGTATATGAAAGTGTTCATATTTATAACTATTTAATATGCTGATACATAAAAAAAACATGAATAAAGTTTGACATTGAAAGCATGCACATTGAATTTCATACATGATAAAAATCCAGAAAGTGTCCATGGCTGACAAACTAGGTAAGTTTGATACAATTTTATCAACAAACATGTTAATTGAAAGGAGATAAATTTCATTTAGTTGTGGATAACTTGTTACAATGTTGACACAACAACAGTCAATCAATATGATTATTTTTATTACAGAAGAAAGTCCGGCTTTTTTGGTTACGGGTGTTAGCAAGAGTGGTCCGGATAACGGAACTATAGTACTATCTAAAGTGATCACGAATGTTGGTGACGTATACAACACAAGTACAGGACAGTTCGTATGCGAAGTTTCGGGGATATACAATTTCTTTATCAGCATCGAAAAACAGCCTGACGTCAATCAAGCCTACTGCCATCTTGTGAAAAACAACGAATCGACCATATTTGTCGGATCAAGGTCCGCTTTTATCCACGACTCAGTATACCAGCAGGCCAGCAATTCGGCTGTGCTGGTCTTAGAAAAAGGAGACATTGTTTATTTAGGGGAATGTTCGGATCCCTCGACCTTTACCGTTAAGACTACATTTAGTGGCAGCCTGATACACTAAATATATAACATACAGTCAGCCAAGTCTATACGACCACTTGTGAATAACGGCTGCCGTGAACAATTGTAGTACACATTGAATGACGTCATACAACATAGCGCTCCAAATAAAATCCATGTGTTTTATAACGGCCATATTTTGTTGAGACTTTTGTTCGCAGGTTTAGCTGAATGCGATATAGACTGAATTCCTTTCTTTATTGTTTTATACTTTTCTTTGAGATTGGTAAACACCCGTGACCTTTATCAATCTACCTTGCTTACTTACCACAAAGACCGAGGTTCTCAGAATGACTGCAACCGGAACTGACGTGTTGCTTATCATGAGTTCAAAATAATAAACAAAACCGGTATGCAACTTAAGCTTTTGAAACAACTTGTCCGAAAACGTAGAAAAAAACTTATTCAGATTATTGTTTAGCTATGTAATTAAAATTAACTGTATTTTTACCCTGGACAAAGGTGTACATCGGAGGATAATCACGTCACAGAAATTTTATTCAACACAAAAAACCTGCATATGAAGATGTAAGATTTATCTTGGCACCGATTATTCTATATGTAAATAAAGATTTGTTTAGACATTGACATTTAAATTGTTGTTTAATTACTGATTAAATACTTCACATAAACATATTTATCTACCGATATATTGTACATGTATATACACTGAGCCGAATTACTGAAGACATTTGGCGACAATTCCAGTTTTAACATCGGGGGAAGACCCCAAGTGACATCTTGGAAGAACCATGCACTGACTTTCACTACATGTGTAAAGTTTCGTCCCTGGTGAGCATCGGTGAGGGGCTGGTGAGTACTAGACAGAGGGGTCATAACTACTCGACTACCTAGACACCAGTATGTTAAAACAGAGTGCTAACAAAACAATTGAGCAATATGTCATTATTCTTATAGATACGTTCAAAAGTCACAGAAATAAGTTAAATAGTTTTATGTATATTTCTTGCTTTTTATACAAAAAAAGCTTAAAAGGTTATGGGAAATAATAGACAATGTCCTTTCCAGTTTGTAAAACAGCGCGTCCTGAAATAGTCACTTAAGAACACTTCAACGGTAAGACCAACTCGGTATGATGTTTTCGATGTATCGTCTACATCGCGAGGATGAGACCGTCTCAATTGTAAGACCAGTTGGTTTGGTTACAAAGGTGATCTTGATATTGAGTATTGACGGTATTTTTTGGCTGGTATACGATTGGACAATGTTTCCAAAAACACCCGTGCTGGCAATACCCATTGCTGTACAAAACCACGTGTTTTTCCTCCGAACACAATCATGCTGCTGGTATACATGTTCGTTCTAAATTCCACCATTAAACATTCAATGTGTAGTGTGGTACTTCGAATTTGATTGAAGAGCTGAAATTTGTTGAAAGAATCGTTAAAAATGTATACAGTACAGCTCCTCCAGAGCGGCCCTCTCTAGTGCAACAACCTCTCAACAACAACATAATTTTGTACTACTCTAAAAGCGTATTGTTTTGGAGAGGTTGCACTGTAGTGCTTGGTAATAAACTATAGTTCGCGAATAATGAATACTAGCGTATGAATCTTCTCTCAAAATCGCTCAAATTGATAAGGAACTATTTTATTATCACTCAATGTAACTTACTATTAGATTTTTAACTAACATGACCGTAAATCAAGAAAAAAATATTAGTTAATAAAACATATAAGCTTTATTATTCTTGCAATTAATGCTATCCCATCCAAAACACTGTCATGCTTTTTTGTTTATAACTTGACGGCCATTATTGCGGCCATTTTAAAAATGGCGGTGGTTTTGGAAAATACAAACACAAAGTGAGTCCATATCTGCCGTGTTTGGTGTTTTTATTTAAATAAAGAATAAAGTTTCACCATATTGCATTACTATATTACCACATGTTGCATTCATGTAACAACTACATGGTGACATTGTTACTTACCGCTGTAAGTAGTGTTTGTGGTGTCCCTCTGTCTTAGCGGCTCGTACGCCGATGTTTGTACATCAGATGAATTGGCTTCATTATGTATGGGTGTTAAATAATCCTGATGGGGACTAACGTCCCGGTTAGAATTTGTTGTGGGTTCGATGTAACCGTTAGAATCGTACGTGCAATGACGTGTTGTGGTATGTGACTGATGTTGCTGCTCCTCGCCAATGTGTTCATACGTATTCTCTGTCTGTGGTTCAACATATAAGACATCTTGTTCTTCTTCTATGGGCCTTGGACATTCGCCGTAATCAATATAATTGTATTCCGGTGAATAAATTACATTTAGAGTCGTATTCAGCTCCGGTTTCTGTGTTGGATTGTGCCTCCTTCTGAATTTCAGAAAAGACCATTAAATGCAAAAATTGATTCAGAGCTACTTTGAACCATCCATGTAATTATATACACAGTGCATATTATAACATATTCTAACATGGTTCGTAAAATTGGCTATATTTATACACACGTTATTCACACATAGTTTCATACTTAACTTTGTTCGAACCCCGGGCGAGGCTAACACTGTCCGTGACAAATTTGACGGCAGATATTTATACACCCTATGTTAAATTGTCTTCAACGCCTGAACTATGTCGGATAGCTTGGTAGTAGTGGATCGAATGTGGTTAGTATTGTCAGGGAAGCTGATTAAGATAACTGCCGTCATGATATAACATAAATAATATTGAAAAATAGCGTTAAATCCGATGAAAATAATATCATACTTAAATTACTTTCAACTTTTGTATGGACCTACATGTACATGAATTCGGATTGGGTAAGGCAGAACATGTGCATTTGTATTTTTATGCAAAGTAGCCGTCTGTTTGAAGTCGTTTTTCAACGTTAGTCCAGTTACATACGGCGGCTGGTTCACTTTCATATGAAAAGTATTCCTGGACTGTATTCTAACCAGTGCTAACTTAACCTTCTACACGGAGCCGTCAATTTTACACCATATATGGAAGATAATCAACATTTTTGTCAAATTTTCATAGAAAGTCTATGACCTGTCGCGTCCGGGATTCGCACCCAGATTGCTAGGTGTTAGAAGTCCAGTACACTAACCTATGGACCACTGTCGCAGTCTAAATAATGTCTGTGCTTTATAAATAAAAACCGATTAGAGAACTACGATTTGAGTATTACCTTTTAACAAAATATCCAGCAAAAGCTGATAAGATGAAAACAGCTACGCAGAGGCCTAGCCCTAAACATAAGTAAAGATACCAATTATTCTCTGCATCTCTGGATTGGATTGATTTATTGGTATCACCTTCCGACCTCGTATCTTCAGTGTCAGATTGTCCTCGGTCTTCGTTTGTCGGCTTTTTAGTATTAGGCGTGTATGGTCGAGCGGTTTGTATTGCAGGAGTAGTTGACGTAGGTATTGAGAAAACTGTAAATGTAGTTATTGTAATAGAGGGTAAAGCGGTATTGTGCTCATCAAAGAATGTTGGCCTTCTTGTAGTTCCTGTAAGAATATTGAACACAAAGCTATACATGTTATTATTCCGGATTTTTCATACATGCCTGGTCTGTTTTCTTATACTAGGGTGGCCAAATGTACTTTTATAGTAATACAGCCCGCATATCTTTGTTTATAAAGATTCATCACATATAAAGCATAGCCCGATATACTAGCTAGTACAATGTACATCTTTATCGCTGCCATGTATTGGTTGAGCACAATAATACCTCTATTTGAAAATATCAGCCAAACTTTAATGGAGGGAATTGACCTCATATTCATATAATTATGTTATGATATGAATGCTTATCGCTGAGGCCATTCTTAGAATAATGTTGGTTTGCGGTTATGAGTTCAAAGCATTTACCAATACGTAAGTAGATAAGCATTTAATTTTAGTAACAATGAATGCTTGTACTAAAAACGAAAAACTTCTTATATTTCTAATACTTACTTCTTGCACGAAATGTTGTCCTTACCCTCGCTGAACATCTTGGACCAGTGAATCCTTCCACACAGCCATACACGCATGTTCCTTTATTACGCTGACAATAGCTGTTAATGCATGTGTGTGGACAAGATTTGCCGCATCTAGCACCATACATTCCCGTAACACATCCATAGTAACAGGTTCCGTCAATTCGTGCGCATGTTTCAGTGGTATTGTCTCTCCGATAACAATTTGGACTGCAGCGGGTCTTGCATCGGTCTCCATAATAATTATACGGGCATTCAGTGCAGTGTGACGCATTGTATTTATAGCAAGCTTTACAATTTCGTGAGCATCTTAATTCACAGAAAGCACCTCTATAGCCATCGTAGCATTTACCTAGGCACACGCCATTATCATTGCAGCCGCTCTTGCATGATTTGGAACAAATACACGTGCCGTTTGCAAGTTCAAATCCAGGATTACAGGAAATACACATACCTGTTGATGAGGAGCAATTTCTGCAGTGTGGTATTCCACAAACATGTTCACACGTGTCACCGTACCTCCCATCAACACACACTGTGCAGTTTGAATAATGTGTACAGTCTTTACAGAACTTGGGACATTTGGAACAGGTTTCTGATGATTCATGCTTGTAATATCCAGATTCGCAATGTGCGCAACTATTTTCACCGGAACACATGAAGCATCCACGTATGTCTAGGCACTTCTTACATTCGATAATTCCACGGTAATTTTCTTCTCCATAATACCCGTCTTTGCAACCAAGTGTACATTGTTTCAACCCGCACTCACCATCCGCACATGTATCGCATTTGTATTGACACCTGTCGCCATAGAATCCTTGAGGGCATTCCTTACAGTGTCCAGTCTTGTCATCACACTCACTAGACACGCATGTGCTTGGACAATCTTTTTGACAAACTCGATCCCAGTAAGTTGGTTTGCAAGAAGTACAGAAGTCATATGCTCTACATGTCTGGCATCTTGGTTTGCAGCGTACACATTGTGATATGTACATAGTTGTTCCAGGTGGACACTTCGCTGCGCTACCTACAGGTCATAAAAACATATGGATTATCTACAAGATGACCTTTTTTTCGATTGAGGCAATGTGGTGGCTTCTATTTTTATTCGTAACCCTTTGGCGTGTGGTAATTTTTTAAGAAATCTAAATTTATCAATCTCTTGCATTCGAAGACCGAGCAAAAAAAGATGCCAATTATTACTGGCTTTAAAAACTGATCACGTGATAATTTTATAGAAAACGAAAGCAAAACAAACTATTAACAGGAATTAAGAAAAATATAAATGTATGTTACTTACATATAACAATGCAGCTTAAGGTAATGTACACCCTAATTATTAATTCTTTACCATCCATAATGGTTATGTTCTACATGTATATAATGTTTGATACTTGATAAATGACAGAGACATTGTAAAAACACTTATAAGCGTAATAAAGGCGTAAACAATGGTTTGTTTCTGGTAAACCCTATTTTTCTCCCCGACTCCTAGACTTAATCAGGCCCGAGGAGCGGTACATATCTACTGCCTCGCATTTATATCCTTCCGCACGCTTAAACAAGTAATCGACAAGTGATAAAAAATATATTCCCTAGCTACCATCCTACCCTATATCTAATGAGCCTGTAACCAGAAACTAACGTTTTAAGCCTTATATGTATTTGTACGTTTATCATGTCTCAATATCATAAGCCTCTTATTTCCGCTGACAAAGTGAACTACTTGAGCGGTCAGTCATGATAATTATATATGTACTTAGCATATTGGTGACGAATGAACTTTATGATTATCCCGAATACGGACAGTAACTTTAATTAGTTTTAGCGCAATTTATATACATGTACGACGGCTGTCCTTTCAGTAGGTAACTTTTCTCATAACTTTCATATTGTTCAAATTTCTATGACGTATAATTTAAACCTTCCTTGAACTTTGGTACAAATTTGAGTAGAATATAAAGAACATGTATAAAGTAACACTACATATTAGATTACATGTATATCTCCTACATCTACGCGGCGCCATAATGTCACTTTGACACTCTATTTGTACATGAGATAAACATACCACATACACCAGACTTGGTCAAGTCCACACTCTACCCATCGTACCCGAATATTTCTAATATTTTGATGGTAGATTGTTGCAAAGGCCGTTGCCGAAGCCCAATGGTTGGTGCATTTGACTTGTAACCCGGCGAACATGGTTCATATCCTGGTCGCGATAGGTCATACCCATTTACGAAACTTTGACAAAAATCTTGATACCCTACATGGAGAAGTTGCTCGCTCCTTGTGCAAATGGTAAATTAGTACTGGTTAGAATTCCGCCCGTCGTATGTAACTGAAATATCGTTGAAAAACGGCATTAAGTCCCATTAAAAAAACTCATGCCAACTGACCTCCAGGAATTGGATTTGACAAATGCGCATGGGTGAACTGTCATGGATGTTTTTGTCGAGCTTGATTAGGTCGTTTGTACTGGCTTGTGAGTAGACATTTCTACTAAGCTTTATTGGTTGTTCTGTACTAACTTGATTGGACTAGTGTGAAACGCCATTTTTAGTCATTTACGTTAATTATTTTCGTGGCTGTTAAATTAAGTCCCAACAGAAGGCCAGGCAAGTAATCAAATAAGACTCTCTTATGTTCGATTAGCCTTACTGAGAGGACTAGCAAAAGCTATCATTTTCTACCAATGCGTAAAAAGGTCTTGGTATTGACGTTACTTGGTATTGATGATTTATTGGTAAAAATTTCATTCACATTAAATGGACAACAAAAAATGAGAGAACCTTTCCGCCAACTTTTTATCACCCTCGTACATGGGTATGGGGTCTATGTTTCTGCCAGAGTGCCAGACAGTTGTTCGAGAGGTCTTCCTTTTGTGAGGAATCTGTACTTCTGTCGCAGCATCACTCAATATACATGTTGTATATACATTAAATTTTGTTAGTCAAATGTACATGTCTTAACGATTATTAACAAGAACAATTCAAAATGTACTTTCAGTATGATTGTCAAGAGTAGATTTACTGTATTTTGTACGCAATAGTTTTAATCCTTCGGTGTGAATCACTTAACAGTATAATACAAGTACTTTGCTAATGAATTCAGGAAGATGATTGCCTCCTTGTAGTTTTTCATAAATCGGTTTATTCTTATAAAAGCACGCCTACATATCTTATTTCTCAACATTACATGTAGATTTTAGAGGTCCCAAACATAGTCTAAACATCGAGGTTTTACCATAGTTCAAGGAAGACACTTCTTTACTTATATTTCTTCATAATATCAATATTTCTAAAACCAATATATAAAGTTTATTATTAATTCAAAACAACATCCGTTGCATCTTTTTCTAAAAATAATTGTATAATGACCCCATGCATCAAACTGCCACAAAGGACCAATAACGCAATTGTTAAATTAACCAATTTTATTAATAAATTTCTCGTCCAATTCATTTTAGATAATTTCCACAAACATTTTAGTATGTATTTACAGCAATGTATATCTTACACTATGCAAAATTATATAAAATATGTATCTTGATAATAACTATTGCAATAGTATCGCAATAGCTCCCAGCAAAAGCAATAGCATCACAATAGTTCTTTCAGCAATAGCAATAGAATTGCAATAGTCAAAACTGGCCGCAACAGTCACCTCTAGTAGATGACTAGACATAGAGATGCAATAATAGTATATACTTAAATAATAAATAGATAACAATACATAAACTTTAAACATCACAAAATATCACTGAAATCACATGCTTTGTGTTTGTATTACAGAAAGGTATTATCACAGTTTGAAATGTCAAGATAGAAATTAAGTATAACATACTAAGATGTAATCAAAATAATGTACAGTGACATCTCTGAAAAACCAGACTCCCAGAAAACCGGACTCCCAGAAAACCAGACTCCCAGAAAACCAGACTCCCTGAAAACCGGACTCCCACAAAACCAGACTCCCAGAAAACCGGACTCCCAGAAAACCAGACTCCCAGAAAACCAGACTCCTTGAAAACCAGACTCCCAGAAAACCGGAATTCTCTGAAAGTTGGACATTTCTTAAAGTCCGCCTTTTTCTCAGAATGTATCATAAGTTCTCTGAAAGGTGGAACTCTTAAAAACGGACTTTTTCCCGGTCTGGAGGGGTCAGGTTTTCAGGGGTTATACTGTGTGTATGCACTGTGCATCCGAGCAAATGAAAATTAAATAGAAGAAAGGTTAAGAAGGAAACAGTTAAGATAATTCAACAAGAAAAGAGAACCATATGTTTTCCCTACAACATAAATAATACATTAAGTACAGTACGTCTTTGTTTTTTATATTTAGATACTCGTCCAAATTGTGTGTGGTGTATTATTACCTTAGAACTATTTTATGAGCGATCACCGCGGAAGTATATATTGGTCTTGATTACCACCAAAGAAAGCTTTCGACAGTAAGGTTTGTACGTAGTACAGTCATTACAATGGAGAGGCTTTAGATCCTTCCGAAAACTGAAAGATATTATTTAGCAGCAGTTTTCAAAATAATAATGGTAGTTAACTTGGTGATGCAGGATGGCAATTTGTTCCAAAGTACTGAAATAATTCCTCCCGTGCCCTTTAACCTTTGTGACAGAAAATGCTGAATATAGTGTTTATGTATATATATGAATTCTTGGAATCCTGGGGAACAGACCTATCTGATATGTACACTGGAGATAACCCATTTTTTGTCATGTAGGCATTGGAGATCATAACAAATGTAAACTAAACGAAAGTTCAGCTTTCTATAGACGTCACTCGCTCGGTGCGCATGTATTTTGATGCGTACCAAAGTACTATAACGTTTTTGTACGTCCGCCATGCAAATGTTAAACAGGTTCCCGTTCAATGTTCCATAGCAAGCCTATATAAGTTCCACGAGTATTTTCAGTACTTTGATTATGTTTCACTCGTCGGACATCCACAGGTAACTGTATCATGAATAGATTATAATAATGTGAAAAAAAAAATGTGAAAAAAAAAATATTTATTACTATATTAAATCTATAGTAGATCTAATAAATATTTTTTTTTTTTTTTTTTTTTTTCATATTTTTATAATCTATTTGTTCACTCCATTACTCGGACGTCGTAGAGTACTTACTGACCATATCGTTCATTGGAACATAGTCTGTATAGTAAAAAAAACATAAACGCCACACATCCAATCCAGTCAACACTAACGAGAAATCTCGAGAATTGATAGAAATTCACTTGCGTACACGAATCCCAGTCAGCTCTGACAAACACCAGATGCGTACCTGGAAAATTGACACATATTGAGGAATTATGTTGTGTAATTACTCATCTAATCAACTACATAGACAATGTTATCATCAACTTAATTACTTCGTAAATCTAGTCAACTACGCGATGTGACACAGGCATAATTTAGTTCTCAATACTAACATAGTTCTGACGCTAACAAAAGAAATTACTACGTAAAGAGCAAGTGTTGTTGATCATCGACACGTGAATATATTTGTACTTAAGACCTTGTACGAGATATATAGTGACTGTGTACATGATCTTGTATATGTTCTTGTACGGGACCTAGTACTAGACTTTTCAAGTGACCTTGTACATGAACTTGCACGTAACCTTGCAAATGACCTTGTACAAGACTTTTAAATGACCTTGCAAATGACCTTGTACAAGACTTTTAAATGACCTTGTAAAGTAAATGACCTTGAACAAGACTTAAATGTCCTTGTAAATGACATTGTACGAGACCTTTGTAGGGACCTCGTACATATGAATCGTTCGACACTATTGTTATAGCAATTTTATTTAGAAAAGAAGTGTAGGTCATCGTGACTGCTATCAGTTTACCACAAACGAAGAAGATTAAAAGATGACATACCATAGGAGAGCCAACCTAAGGCAAATAACATATCGAGGGTGAAGTAAATAATTGTGAAAGAATTTCTGGCCGCTTCTTCAAGATGGTCTAAGAAACGGAAAAACAACACATAGCCCCATGAGAATAAAGCTAGCATAGCTTTCACAAATAGGAATACACCAATATGCCCCTCCAAACTGCATGCCGATTGCATTGTTACTGCACCTGAAAAGTGGTACACAACATTCATAAAAGTGGCATACGCTTAAGAATTCAGGGTAACTATTGAAGTGAAAAGCAGGGTCATGCGATATGTTCACATATATGTACATATACTTGAAACACTGCCCCAATAAACGCGAAAGCTTCATTTATTCATACAGCAGAGCATAGCTTACATTTCCCCCCTATAAATATTTTAGTTAAATCGCATAAAATACTAGAGTTAAGACATAACGTAGGACAAGTTGGTAGGAACATAATAAATTTATTTACTTCTTGACAATGAAGAAATCAGAAAATACAATCCTAACACAAGGCACTGTAAAAATATGGAAGGTAATTACATTGTACTTCCTAAAAAGTTCAATATTTTTTTTTAATATTCATTTCTAGACATGTAATCCAAGAATAATGCTGTCATTGCCGAACCATTCTGCAACAATGTCGTAACTCATATTGAAATAAGAACAAGTTACGACAGTGTTGCTCTAAGCCCTCGATACATGGTTTATATAGCAACATGTAGTGAAACATAACATTTCACAAACATGAGCATAGTCACCATGCCATGCACACCAACACCAGAGATAGCACAAAACAATGATGACATAACAAAGAGCGGCAATGCCATCATCAGAGAAGTTATCACAAGGTATTGTATCATATAATCATATTATAATTACTGTGGAATCATTAATTTTCGTTGGGTTCAATTTTCGTGGTTTTTACTAAAAAGGCTATTTCGTGGGGACATAAATTCGTGAAATTTAATTTTTGAAAAGAAATGCCTTATCTCCGCATTTGGATTCATGGGGATTTGATTTCGTGGATGAGTCGAACCACAAAATCCGCGAAATTAAATCCCCAACGAAAATTAATGATTCCACAGTATGTGCAAAATATTGTTGTTAACTTACCAGCTACGAGCCTCCCAATATTAAGTACAGACAATAGGACAATTATTTCTAGTAACTCTACAAAGATAGCAATAACATTAATAACATATAATTGGATAAAATCAAGTCATGAACATATTTAGTGGAACAATATAATAAAAGCGGCAATACCGAAGTGGTTAATAAAGTCCTTGCAATACTGAGCCTGATTTAAATGTACAGTACAACCTCTGTAGAGCAACATCCTGTGGGAACTGCAAATATTGGCCATTGTTAAGAGGTTGTTGCTCTACAGAGGTTGAATTTATAGTAAATATCAGCTTAGGGAAATTTTGTTGTTATAAAGAGGTTGTTGCTCTACAGAGGACCGCTCTGGAGAGGTACTGTAATGGTAAACTGAGTAGAAGATTTTAAACATTGTACATAGAGGTCTTCAGGACAATGTTTCGTCCTCAACAATGATAATGGTATATGCGATGTCATCTTGCCAAACTTAAGACAAAAGTTCACAGTATGGTGGAATCTCCAATTAATTTTTTGTCAAAGGGGATGCAGCCCCGATTCGCAAGTGGCCAACAACCAAATGATTGGACCAAGACCATATGTAATGTCTTAGCAAAGACCGTAATTTAAAACCTCACAGCATGGGTTCTTGACCACAACTGATTGTTACTGTATTACAAGAAATTTCGTACATCTATATTTCCCAGACTTTGAAAAAGACCACCCCGAAATTAAGACCACCCTGATAATACGGGCACTTTTAAAAAGAACGTATTTTTTTCTTAATGTTTTTTATCATGTCTGCTACTGTCTCGCATGAGTTATACTGTCATGTTGGTGCTAAGATATAACGTGAAGTCTAAAAACGTCAATGTAAAGACTCCTATTATAACCACCATTCATTATCAGACCGGTTCTCAATATATCATCTACTGTTCAACTTCATAATGTAGCGATCATCTTGGTATCAAGTCATTAAATATGGCCGTAATACGGAGGCCTTATTAAATTATAGCATTATGCAAATATGTTATATTTTACTTTTGTGATGCATTCCAGCCATATCGATACACAGTTCCTGCAGAAATAACCAAACTGTAATAAAAAAGTTTAATCGCTAATAGGATGAAAATAGGTAAAGAAGCTCACATAAAAACACATAAAACAATGTACAAGTACTAGTAATGATTTAACTATGGTCATTTTCTTCAGAAACATTTTTTGCTAAGCATTGTGACTTTCAACATAATTTACTTACCCTGTGCTACAGCGTTTCTACAAACTTGACGAGTAGATTGGCTGTAAGATAAAAAAAGGACACAAAATCAAAATGAGTGGCTATTTCTATAAAGGAAAACACAAGCTTAAATAGTTGCCATGACTCCTTTGTACAAAAAATATTCGTGTTATTTTTTTATTTAATACCAACAACTATAGAGTCAAAAATAAGCCAAAGCCGATTTTAAACCACAACCTAAAAGACAAACAGCAAGATGGTTCCGTTTCCTCCGTGGGTGCTACGTCAATCAACCGAGATATCTCGTCTTGTTCTGGTGCCCAGTTGTTCACCGTTGAAGACATTTCATCATCCTCAATTATATCTTCATCATCCTAGAAGGACACAAAGAGTATACTTCAAAACCCCTGAAAACCGGACCCCTTCCGGACATGGCCAAAAGTCCGATTTTCTAAGAATTCCAGTTTTCACAGAACTTTTTAATGAATTCCGAAAAATGAGACTCGAGTAATCGTCCGATTTTCAGGGAATTCCGGTTTTCGGGGAGTCCCGTTTTCAGAGGGTCCGGTTTTCAGGGAGTCCGGTTTTCAGGGGGTCCGGTTTTCGGGGTTTACTGTTCATGGTTTAAGCAAACATTCCCCAAAAAGCAAAAATATCTACGGTCGGTGGAAAAAATAGGGTCTGTTGGGTAAGTTGGAAAGCGGGAACTTTTTATGCCCAAGAGAAATGCCGTTCAAGGGATGTTCACGTAAACAAATGACATTGAACTAAGTCATTTATTGACCGATACCTTTACCGGATGCAGACACCTTCTCGTGACTTTTATGACATAAATTACATCTATAATATATTGGCTGAGAATGACAACCGTTCTTCACAAAAGACATTGATCGTTTTATGATATAAGAGGATAAATGACAAATGCTTTTATTATAAATGACCATGTGTTTTGCTATAAATGACTACGTTTTTGCTATAAATGGTAATGTTTTTGCTATATAGATGACAACGCTTTCGCTATGAATGACAATGTGTTTTGCAATAAATGACAATGTTTTTGCCATAAAGGACAATATGTTTTTGCAATAAATGACTATGTTTTTGCTATAAATGACAATGCTTTTGCTATGAATGACGACGTGCTTTGCTATAGTTAACACTGTTTAGTAGTGATTATAATCAGTCCATGAAAGCTTCGTTGATTAATCAGAGGCAAAAGTCAGTGATTAATCGATTATCGAAAGGAATAATCAAATATGTTACTATTGCATGAATTTTACATCCCTTACACCAATCGACTAGCACAAAATCTATAAGATTTGAAATATTCAATGATTTAACAGTATTAAGATGTTTGAGTAAACATCACATCAAAATATACTGATTATTACACAAACTACACTAGGCCAGAATTATGCTGCATTTATAGATACAGCTTGAACAGCATCATCTTTAAAGTAAAACCGTGTAAGGTCTGCAGTCATGAACGACAACTATGTACAGAAATCAACAATCAGTTGACGAAATGGGAGCATCGTCATCGTCACGTCAAAGACCATTCGTCAATGATTCGTTGAATAAATGATTAATCAGAACATCACTACAGTTTAGGCAGTATTAGTGTATGGTTGATACCGAATGCAACTGAATGTGTAATACCTCACGTCCGTGTTTCACGTGGCTAACAAGGCGGTCTATGTAGATATTGGGTGGTAGTGCATCAATACTTCTAACATTAAATCTACAGATAGGACATCTCAAACTAAAAATAAATGATAAACTATTCAAATGAAGTTTAAACTAAAAATTGAGTAGTCTGGATCCCTGCCTAATTAAACTGGTTCCCGTTTCACGTTGTAGTGCATCTTTGTACAGATGGAGTCAATGGGAACCATGGCGCAGTTTACACGTGGTGTCAGAGGCAGGTTATCCAGACTATCGATCATTTGAGATTGACACAAAAACATCAGGCCAGTAAAAAAATCATGTTCAGGGCTTCTACAACCAGAGACGTATAATACACGTATTATACGTCTTTGCTATAGCAAACAAAATAGGCCAGATGGGACGAAAAAATATATAGTTTCTATTTTTTCTAATCGTACCTCTGTGAGAATTCCAAATACGAACCGTCCGCAAACAATTAATGCGCACTACATGTAATTGATTTTGCTGTTAGAAATATTCGGTTAAGCGCATGCAAGAGTATTTTTCTGGCTTCATTGAGATTCAGAATTATCGACGTTTTGTAAATTTGCAAAATAAATTTGATGGGTATTTAAATACTGTTTTTCTGAAAAATTTGTATGAAGACAAACTATGACTGAATGAGTAAATCTCAATATATCTAATTAAATAATAGTTGAACGTATACAAAAGTGTATACATCTGATCTCAACACATATAAATAAATATCGATTGAACGTTTTAATCTCAATACAGATTATTAAATATTAGTTGACTAAAGGAATAATCTCAACATACAGTACACCTCTCCATAACGGCCCTCCCTTGAGCAATAACCTCCCTTCAACAACAGCATGATGTTTTCGTACTGTACGATTCAACTATGACTTTTAACCTCTAGAGCAACAACCTCACAACAACAACATAATGTTGTTACTCCTAGAGGATGTTGCTTCGAAGAGGTTGCACTGTATTCAGGGACCGTGTAATTATTCATCTTTGACAGGTTAATAAAATCGCACTATATAAATGTATAAATGTTTTGTTTACCTCTCTGTCCTGTTGTAGAGGGTTTGGATACAAATAAAACAGAATGTATGATGGCATGGTAACACCTTTGGGTCAACAAAGATTTCCGTACAAATGTCACAACGAAGATCATCTATGACTGCTTCTAAGTTTGTCGCCATTTTTATTTCAAATAATTACAAAGCTTATCGATGCAACAAACGTCCCACAAGTAGATTGGTCTATGGAGAATAGAAGAGATTTTACAGTTCTGAGCATGAAAAAAATATATATATAAAACATTTGATACTTGTAAATGTAACACACAATGAAATATACATTTGTAATCGTTTCTATAATGGTTTATACGGTGTTGCACAATACTTCGCACATATAATATTGCAGTATCAAAATTAATATTGTTGAGGAGCCTAGCTCTTTGATTGAGTGGTTGTGGTCTCAGGGTCAACTATCTTAGAACTATGGTGTGCAAATACATCAGATCTATTAGCCCTTAATGTGCAGTTTTGTCACCTGCCTTTAATGGTGTGCTTATATATAATTGTCCATAGACATTCGTGACGCCTGACTTTTATGGTGTGCATAAACATGATGAACGTAACGTATGTAGACCAATAATGAGACGATTTGGTCACCTGACATGTGTTAATAGACCTAATTATGCTTTTGCGCAACATAGATATGTTGTGCAAAAGCATTAGGTCTATTAACACTGTAGTCAATTGACTTAGTGGTGTGCATAGATAAAGGGTATTTAGCGCTTAATGACACGTTCTAGATAGAAAATTTGATATCAATGGAATCCGCCCATGTATCTTCTTGACTCGGCCTCCACAACTTATGTTGTGTAGACTAAATGGTGTACACACAGCTAGCATTTACTACTTTCGGTTTGACTGATTTACGGAAAATCGACTGGTTTCTTTTCCTTTTCCATCGCCACGTGTTTTATCGTAATTATAAAGCGAACGTATCACGTAGTCTCGTGATCAAATTAAATTACATACTGATAAAAGGTGATTGTTTCTGGTTACCCGATCTACCCGAGAGCCCGGACTTTTTATTAGCCTGAGGAACGGAAAATTTCCGTTCTCACATTGCTGTACCTTTCCACATGCTTTCCAGTGCCATGACCTACTTATTTATAAAGGGAGTATAATATTATTAGATAAAACTACACTACCCTACTTTTATAATCAGTCCACATGGTCTAATCTGAATATTTTGTAGCGTGTAATGTGTGACTTTGTTCTATCGTAAGATTCACTTATTCTAAAATACTACGATATTTTACGTACATTTGCATGTTTGGAAAATGAACGGTAGTTCAGCTTTCCACTCGCTTGGGTAGCATGAATTTTGATGCGGACCAAGGTACTACGTTTTCTTCATCCGCCATGCAATTGCTAAACTAGTTCCTGTTCCATGTAGCAGTACAAGTCTGTGAAGGTTAAGTTTCCATGAGTACTTTCAGTACTTTGATTTAGATGTAGCAACGTAATATAATGGTTTTAATGTTGTCATATATGTATACAATGCACAAAGATCTGGCAGTCTGGATTACCCGCCTTTTGTATACAAAGATAAAATGATTTTAGAAACCAGCATATATCATCTACCCTATCTTCTCGTTTCCTCCTTTTGACAAAATGCATTTGTAACAACAAAATACAAAATGTATTAATAATAGAATTCCACACGTGAACAAAAATGTCAATCATTCAAGGGCTTATATACCGACACATGTATGTCCTTGTTAAGGTGAATCGTCACAGCACAAATTTGAGTGAAAAAATAGCCACCTGACATTTTTGCCGTATGCGTCCTAAAAAGTGGCGTTGTTCAATAATTACTGAAAGTACATAACGGAAATGAGTTTTTATCAAGAGCTATATAATGATTAAATGTACATTTCTGCACCAGTAAAATAATATTTGATGATTAACAAGTATCTATAATTCTCACCTGAACTTATTTAGGCATAATCCATATATTATGAGTCATTTCAAAATGCACGTGTTGCTACGGGTTATTGAATCCCATGTTCTTCGTAGGTAAGAGTGGGAGGAGCTATGTAACGTCTTCTCCTCCTTCTTTCTAGTGCTGGCAACCTAGCTTCAACGGACTGAAGATTATTCGGCCAAAGTGTGCATAAGAACCACAGGCTACCGGCGTACAAAGCCCACCCCCAAAAAAATCTCTACTACCCAGGAATTATTTTTACACTCGGAAACATTGTCAAATATTATGTTATATAACACCAAAGGCATTCCAAAAAAATTCACCATATATCAGGGATGCTATATATATTACAGAGATCGATATGTAACATAATGGCATCCGTGCATATATATATAATATGGTCAGATGAAACAACGCCGGTACAACCTGTGCAGAAGAAGTACAAATAAGAGTAAAATGGGAGATAATGATTAATACAAAACGAAGAAAATTTTATATACTTTCCTTATAGTGTTTGCCAGTTATGATCTGAAGATCTGGATGTAGGCTGTTCCAATTCCTGGAGGTCCACAGGAAGAATGATTGCTGGCCATATTTAGAGTGCTCTGCAGCAAAAGGACCGGGACATAGAAGATGTTGTTGGTGGTTGTTTCAGACTTGATCAAGTTATAAGTTGTAGTCGATTGGCACATTGGCTAGTAACGATTTTGTAGAGCTTATATAGGGAGTTGTGCTTCTTTGAGCCGATCTTGGAGTGATTTTCACTGGAGATCTACCAGCATATATTCGTGACACTCGAGCAGCTGTTTAATTAGAACAAACCTAGCATTTTTTTCCTGAGTTTAGCCTTTAGAATTTTTGCATAGCGAGGGTTCAACGCAACAGTGTCGTAACTCATATTGAAATAAGAACAAGTTACGACAGTGTTGCGCTGAGCCCTCGATAGAGACACATTTATAACTGCATATTTCTCTTTGTGTGGGTAGATTCACCCATTTATTCATAAAACGGAGTTCGTACGTCAGCAGAAGCTGCTATACGACGTTTGGTAAATGTTCCACTTTTACCTATTTTGAGACTGTTATTTCCAATAACACTTTTACCATGCTAACTGCACAGTAGTATCAGAAACATTTTACCCCATTTGTTTACTTAAAAAACCCTTAAATAATACAGTAACTAAATCAGTTATGCTTGGTCTGACCATATTGAATTTTAATTGAATTTTTAATTCCAATGTGTTGGGTAAGTGTACTATATATATGAATAAATCGTTTTACACAAGGTTTTGTAAGCTGAAAGATCTTTTATGCAAGTTTTTATAGTGTAATAACTTAAGACCATCTGGGATTTCATTTATGTAGTAGAGGAAGAGGGATGAGCTGAGGACAGATTCCTGGAGGATGCTGGA
This sequence comes from Lutraria lutraria, assembly GCA_964023205.1. NCBI lineage: Eukaryota > Metazoa > Mollusca > Bivalvia > Venerida > Mactridae > Lutraria > Lutraria lutraria. Next base: position 7,141,565 of record OZ026851.1, on the reverse strand, counting down.
GTTGACTAGCTGGTACGGTGTCTTAGTGTTCTCATTCTAGTAAAACATTCTGATTCCTTGGTCAGAAATAATTGGATCCAGGCTAGTGTTAGTGAGACCTGCTCATGACATTACGTTTCTTTCAGAACCGAAGTAGCTATAGGGAACCAGACCAGGCTAGTGCTATAGTGTTCCAGCCAGGCTAAAAAAAATCTCTTTTTAAATTTACAGACACACATTTGAATTAAGCAAACCACTTCAATGTAAAAAAATAAACAATGTGACAAAAAACACTTTTGTATGTTTTTATTTCACATATTTTCTATAAAAAAAATCACCAGCTCTTTTTTTCATATACTTTATAAACATGTACATCAATTCTTCAGACATACATACACAAATATAACCATAATACATCCAACATGAAAATCACAGATTTACAAATTATGCACTCATATAGAGAACTTGCACCATCCTAATTAAGTATCACTGTAAGTCATTATGCTTTTTTGCTGTGTATGACATCACTAGGGGTCACATGGTCAAGTGCTTATGGTCTCTGACTAGTGTCACTAATTATAAGATGAATATATTCATAAGTACGCATTTTTCAATCAATAGTGTTAATTTCCACTTGGTAAGTTAAAAAGTATCAAAACTGAAATTAGTAAGATTAATTTATGCATGTTGTATCAACTAAGATATTTAAACCTAAGACCACATGCAGACAGGTAACATCTACAGTCAAACCTATAAACAAATGTTATCCTTGAGAAAGACATGTGGTTTTTATTGACAGAATGCCTTCATTTGGAGGTAATTTTGTTCTAAATAAAGTTTTTAAGAATGACCTGTGTTTTCAGGGTGACCTTTAGAGGTGGTCTCTAACACAGGATTGACTGTATCTTCAAGCACAGAGCACCTGCAAACAGAGATTGCCTGTGGGAAAAGACCATCTATGATAGACAACATCTGTGAAACATGTCACACAGTCAACAATGGCTAACATGGTCATTGATGTTATTTCCAATTTTAACATTATCAGTGTTCATAATATGTACAGGTACAATGTACTTCAAATTCAGAAAAAACAAAACCTTAAAAACAATTGCTTTGGTAACACACAAATGGGGCTCCAAAGAGGCAGTTTTAAATGAAGATCACAATTTTACTGTAATGAGGATGCTAATTGATCTAATGTACAAACACTTAATCACAAACGCATGCTTACTAAACAGAAAATATCATTTAAACACACAAAATGTACAATACAGAATGAATCAATTTTACAAGTATGGACAATTAAGTAAGTCATAATTTCAGATGCCATGTTTCTTGAAATTGCTGTAAGTTCTCTATTGGAATGCATTAATACATGAAAATACGACTACATTACCATACTTGTACAAGGACATACAGATACTTAAATGACATAATCATTTTATGATAAAATCTTTTTCAGAAATGGCAAATTTCACAATTTGAATAAAATTGCAAATTTACCATGATTATGGTTATAGGTGGTGGTAAAACAGTAAAAATGCCACTGTTCACATAAAAGACTTCCTATCAATGCTCAAAAATACTGATTCATCAAAGTGGAATTCAAACTTCACAGCAATATGAAGGCATACAAAAACTGAGTCTTAAATGATACAACATGGAGATATAATACAGTATGAAATCACTTGGATACAAACCTCAAACTGAGGCAACTTCATCATAGTCCACACATTTTCACATCAGTCTTCAAAATTTGCATTATATATATAATCATTTCACATTAATTATGTGACCTCTCAATGTTAAGTTTGTTTGTTTGGATTTACGCCCCTTTTCAACAGTCAGAGTCATATGAGGCAGACAGTTCACCTAACCATCGCTCCTAGGAAGAGACCAATACCAGACTCCCATCCTCTGTAAGCAACAGTTACTGCCTACTTTCTCACATAAAGAGACATGGTCGGTGGCTGGACTTGAACCCATGACCCTCTATCAGTGAGCGGTTACAGTGATTAGAAGTCAGCGACCTTGACCACTCGACCATGGGGATGGGTCCTCAATATTAAGACTAACTCATCATGTTTTTCAGATGGAATTTTTCATCAATACTTAACAATGAGATTGTTCTTGTTTGATCTCAAGGGCAAACTTAATACACAGGTTTTACTGTCAATCAAACATGTAATCATTTTCTATCAAATAAGTGTACCGGTAGATAAAATAATATTATAAAGCCTAACATATATATAATTAACAAATCAATGTCAAATAATAATAATTTTTCATTATTCCCAATCATACAAGGCTTAAATACAACAAATAAAAAAAATCCATTAATTGAGTAAGTTACTGTCAAATAAACAAAATTTTCCACAATGTCTCGGCAAGCATAAATATCACTTTCAGAAAACCTGATAATATTGAAATCAATGGTTACGGTTCCATGAAATAATTAGGACCAGGCCCTGAGATTATAAAATTTATAAACAGTCTCCGAATTCAAATCTCGATTCCATTTTCCAAATACCATGGTAGAGCAGATTGAAGTTCAAATACATATTCAGATCCATCAGATGTTATCAAATTTAAATATCAATGTATCTGAACATAATTAACTTGGAAAAAATAATATTAAAAGACAATATCGAGGGTTCAATGCAACAGTGTCGTAACTCATATTGAAATAAGAACAAGTTACGACAGTGTTGCACTGAGCCCTCGATATCCATGAAATTCTAACTCTGAGACTGATCTCAAATTTTATAACATCATGGCAAGGTGTATTAAACTTGAGATTGGTCTTCAAACTCAAATTTTAATTCAACAAGCAAATTGAAGACCTTCAATGTTAGAGGATTGTCAAAAAACTGCGCAAGACGGACAGAATTTTTTCACATGCATGTCATGCTGGCAAACATAATTAAATGCTGACATTTGGGTGAAGTTTGAAAACTTATACAAGTATCAAAATGCCAGACATAAGCTGCCATAAAGCTTTTCAACTAGCTCTATTAGAACTTTCAAATACAGAAAAAATATATCCCTACATAAGATGGTGTATGTACATACCGGTACAAATCAATGCCTTTAAAGTCTAGTATTTAGAAAAAATACATAACATATATCAGACCACACATATGCTATATGAAATTACAAATCCAGAATTTAGAACCAGTCTAGTAATTTCTCATCAGTATGACAAGTACTAACATATTGAGTAGGTAAGATAATAGAAATCTACAACAAAAGATATCAGTCCACTAATTTCATAAAACGAAGACCGCTAAAATCAAAGGATGTGGTAGAAGGCCTCGCAAACAACTATCTGGTAGAAGTCTAAATAATTTCCTAGTTGTTCATGAACCAGTCAATTTTTTTAGAGATATATATAGAAAACATTGTCACAGTCTAAACACTCAGTAGCCTTGTAAACCATTGTAAATCTTTTGTTTTGAGTCTTGTTTTAATATTTTCTGCAAAGCTGAAAAAGAAACACAGTCCATAATTAATCACAGACAAATAATCTTTTTAATCATTTAATTGGTGTTAAAACAGCAGTAACATGAAAACAAGACAATGAACTCGTATCAAATAAAGAAGTATACTTGAAATAAGTAAATCAATCAAATCAAGCATTGAAAAGAAATAAGGCCGTGGATCAATCAAATCAAGCATTGAAAAGAAATAAGGCCGTGGTTAGTGTGCTGGATTTGTTACCCAGTGTGTGTTTAATTCCCAGTGGCAGAAGGTCATAACCTGTCATGAGAATTAGACAAAAAGGTTGATTTTCCTCAACATGTGGAGAAGTTGCTGGTTCCTGGTGGAAGGGTCAGTTAGTACTGGCTTGAATACCATCCAGGAAAACTTGTAAGGTGAATAATGAAATAAAAAAAGTAAGTATCATTATTAACCCCTAAAGTGGCCCTTAATAACATACCTGCTTTATCTTCTTCAGTAAGAACACCCTTTGGAAATTCTAAATCAAATGTGATAAATAAACTTCCAAAAACATTATTATTTTCATAGTTAGGCATGCCTTCATTTCCTTTTCTCATTTTAGCACCAGGCCAAGTAATTTTGTCCCGGACAATTCGAACCTGAAATGAATATAAAACACCAAATTTAGCTTACTTCCAATGCATCTCATACAAGGGGCGATCAGAAAGTTTCTGGACTGATGTCATTATGTTTTACCACAACTTTCACATATTGGTCAACAAGGTGTTACTCACATATTCAATATTTAAATAAATGAACAACTACAACATAGATTCTATTTCAGCAATATCAGTACATTTGGCGTTGAAATTGGTTTATGCTAAAGAAGCCCATTCTGGTGAAAATTAAAAGGGAACAGTTTAACTTCAAGAGTAGATCACTGTTGTAAACCCTGCCTGATCCAGATGTTCCCATAAAACGTTAAGAACAGCATATTTTTTTCCATATATTCAATGATAAATCTCGAGAAAAAAATTGTTACCATATGTCCATCAAGATGTGGTATATCCATTTCAAAGCCTACCATTGCATCAGCCAGTGATATAGTTACATTGGTATATAAATCATCACCACGTCTTTCAAATCTTGCATGTCTGTGAAATAGAATATCAGTTAGATCCAATAAGTATTGCTTTTACAGGCAAAAAAAAGTCTGTTATTCACTTGTTTTTGGAAGCTGTCCAATAGTTAGGCTATGCATAGCTGTCACTCACTCAGTGCACATGAACATAGGTGCGGACCAAAGTGTTACTTTTTCTATATTTGCCATGCAAATGTTATTCATTTTGCAGTGCAAGACTAAGTTCAGCTTCCGTGAGTACTTTCAGTACTTTGATTTCCTCTGGAGTTTAGCATCGTACCAACAGTCACAGACATTTGGCAATATTGCCAACTTCATCAGTGGCGGACGACTTCCTGGTGTACACCGACACCTGGTTAGAACCACCCACCTTCAGTAAACTTGCTGGTCAGGTTCCTCAAATGTGAAATTTATTTGTGATATCTGTCTGGTCCCCTGTGAGACCTTAGGCATCAGTAATAACCAGTCAGAGACCATAACCAATCGACGACTAAAAAAACCCTTAAACGTCTTTAAGACTTCATTTTTGTCTATCTTGTATAAAACACAGACATGATAAATAATAATACAAAACTAGTTGACTGCAAAAAGTAAGAAAATGAAGAAAAAAGGAGTATTGTACAATGAACTGAATGAAGCTTACTTTTGTTGACGTATTTTAAATCTGAGATCTCCAGGCTCTCCATCAATGTGAGGTTCACCTGTAATGATAGAAATATTTGAATAATCATACATTCATTTATACATTTATATCTTCATCTCTACTTCTTTTGCCCCAGGATTTACGTCACAGACAGGGTCTGTTTGCAAATTTTCCAGTTTTAACGGTGGAGGACAACCCAGTGTGTTACACCTGGGCAGAATCAATGACCTTTCATAAGCTAGCTGTACAGCTTCCTAACATGTGAAATTTGTCCAGTCAAACATGACTTTTTAACTCACAACATTGTGATGGGGCAGTATTTACCAATCAGAGAATGTAACTACTTGATAAAAAAGGTCCCCTTCCTCCGCTGTAAATTAATATTTGGCTCCAAGACAAAAATCAAAATCTGAAAGGCAATTATTTTATCTAACAAATCATCACTCGTAAAAACTTGCGGAAAGGTTAAACAAGTGAGAAAATGAGTGTACCGTTCCTCTAACCTAATTTGACGTCTAGGGTTGTGGCAAAAAATTTGGGTATGTCAGGTAAACAGAAACTAATAATTTTTTTATTCCTATATAAATAATTAAAATGTGAATGGGTCAAGCTCAGAGAGAAAAATGTCACCAAGCTGGTCAGTACCTTCAGCAACAAACGGATATTCCTGTCCATCTCTCATTCCTGGTTCTATTTCTATCTCTAGCATCTTCTCTTCAGGTACAAATCTAGACAAGAAAAAAGGTATGTCCATTAAAGTGTATAAAGCTACATCTGACAGTCTGACAGACCTTTTTATTGTCAGAATAATTGTTTGTATGTGATTAGAACCATACCTGAGTATCTTAATTTAATTAATGAATATTGGAAGCAACCTGTACATTTTGATAAGCAACTATAAAATTAATAGAAATGAACAGGAAATCCAAAATCAACAAAATCAAGACTTTTTTGGTATCAAATATTTGTAGTCATTGAACACATTTACTTTCAATAGACAAAAAATAATAATTTTCAACTATATTTTTTACTATCATAATGGCCAGAGAAGCAATTTGCGTTCTCACGAAGGGAGATAACTTACTTAATATTGGGACATTCATCACAGACTTGTTGTTGCTGCATCTGAAATCTTCCGGGACCTAACTGTGTAGTGACCATCTCCGTACGACAGTTACATTTTCTAGTTCCCTTTGCAGGTTTGGCGACAGATTTATATCGTAAAACCTGAAAACCAAGCAGCCAATGTTTAATATCAGTACAAAATGTCTAATATCAGTACAAAATCATTAATATCAGTACAAAATGTTTAATATCAGTACAAAATGTTTAATATCAGTACAAAATCATTAATATCAGTACAAAATGTTTAATATCAGTACAAAATCATTAATATCAGTACAAAATGTTTAATATCAGTACAAAATGTTTAATATCAGAACAAAATCATTAATATCAGTACAAAATGTTTAATATCAGTACAAAATCAATCAACTAATGTTTAATATCAGTACAAAATTGTACCTTGACTTTATACTTCCTTTTTGTGAAAAAAGAGCAAACCAGTGCTATTTTGCGGACTGGTTAGGGGCCGAAATTTGGCCCTTTTTCCGCTCAACACGCTATTCTTTCACTTTCTAAAGGCCTTGCTACCTTTTGCTAAAGGTGAAAAAAACACTGCAGAATATCTACGTTTAAACAGAAAAGAATGTTATTAATAAATTTCAATTTTACCTCTATAAAGTTACCAGAGTACATTTCTTCTAATGTTACTTCCAGGTCCATTTCAACATCTCCTCCTCTAGGTCTCTCGTTCTCCTGTCTTCCTCCACCACCGAAGAAACTAAAATCTCCGAAGAAACTGAAATATATGAACATAAAAAATAAATTATTATCTTCATTTATTCCTTAATTTTCAGCAATTCCTTTTTCAGTGGATTTAATGTCATTACAACAATTTTTCAGTTATATACAGCAGTCGGTTCACCTAACCAGTTTTCCTTACCCGTCCACAAGGAACTGGCAACTTTTCAAATTTTCGCAGAAGGGTATGACCTGCTGCGACTGAGATAACTTGGTTTTAAATCCAGCTCACTATCCACAGGACCTGAATTCTAAATAAGTCTTCAAGAAAAGTAAAGTATTCAAATCATCATTCCGAAATTATTTTTCATCAATCAGACAGCAACCCAAAATAACCACCTGTCAGTAACATGTTTACAAATTGACCATTAAAGGAATGGGTATTAATATCCGACCGAAAATGGGATTTATTAAAACTTAAATATTGGTCACCATATTGGATTTGAAATGGGTCTGATATAATTATACACATTTATTATATATATATAATGACGAAACCGGTCGGCTATTAAGTAATATATAATACCTGTGGAATGTTAATTATTTTTCATTATTGATTTATTTGACTCAGATTTTTTTGAACATTTTATATATATACATACATTTGTATATATATATAAAGTAGAAATTCACAGTTTTTCGTACAATTTAAATTTTATTACCTGCTGAATACATCTCCACCGTTAACATCATGTTTACCTAAACCTTCTTCACCATGTTTATCATACACCTTTCTTTTTTCTGTATCTGATAGTGCCTGAATTAAAATATCATCATTAAAGAAGAGAAACAGTAGATATTTATCTGTTTCCAGTTTTAAACTATGTTAATTTAGTAATGCTTCGCAGACTTTTGATGTAATCAGAGCTCCCAGGTAATAAATCAATGCATTTTTTATTTCTGCAACAAACTTACAAAAACAAAGTTCTCTAAAAGTGTCAGCTCATCCAAAATGGCTGATATCATTTTTGATTGTCAAACATTTAGCTATATCAATCAATCGCTGCAATAATTGAAGGTGAAGGAAATTATATGTTCTTATTCAATAAGTGAATAAAAATCCTATTAAAATCAAAGATAAGGCAAATTCAAATAAAGGCTTAATTAGTAAGAAAATACAGTCTAACCTGTGAACAACGGCCAACCATGACCTTTATTGACAAGTGGGCTTTATTCGAAGGTTTTGTTCAAAATAATCTATACAGATTTTAAAAGAATGTAGTCATTTTTAAAGTTACTTGACCAAACAAACTAATGCTTAATGGAAAGCTTCACTTCTTACAGGTAGGTTAGGTAAGTCAGAAAAAACTTTTCCAGTCTATTTTTTTTCCTGAACATCTTTAGTGAGAATACAAAGTATGAATCAATCCCAAAATATATACAGGGTTTTTTCTCGGTATTTTGGGAATACGACCCATACCCTTGGGATTGGGAATTTTCGCAGTGTTTTAATCAAAATTAGGAAAAATGTGTAACTACAATTTTGGCAATGTTCAACTTATTCTACTTATTCTCCCATAGAACAGCAGCAGAATAAGGTATTTACTACCAATAGTGATGTTAATGAACTTATAAAATTTAATTTTTTTTTTTAAATTTTTTTATTGGGAATTTTTGTCTGTAAATTGGGAAAAAAAATATTATTTTCCATTGGGAATATGACCGAATTTCGGCTATAAAATCGCCCCAAAAAATCCCTGATATAGCATAGTTCAGACTTTGCCATTAAAAGCTTTAGGGGCAGTACCAAAACAAAAGGTTGGTCAGGTAAAGATAACCACAACTTCTCTTTTCTGGCCTAACTAATAAGAAAATGAAAACTAACCTCATAAGCTGCACCAAGATCTTGGAATCTTTCTGCTGCTTCAGGATCTCCTCGATTCTTATCTGGGTGCATTTCTTTAGCTAATTTTCGGTAAGCTTTTTTAATCTGATTTGTAGTGGATGATTTTGATACCCCAAGTATTTTGTAAAAATCTCGTCTGAAACACCCAAATATGATTGTTTGTCATTCATTATAACTGCTTTATTTCTTACATTTTGTATTTCAAATAGAAGTTTTGTAGTATGAATAATACTGTAGCAGTTTGGTATATTTCATTTATAAATTGGCTGGGATATTCACCAGACCGTTTAGCTCAGTCGGTAGAGCATCTGACTTGCAAGCAGTAGGTGGCGGGTTTGATCCCCGCATCGGTACAATTTTTCTTCCACCTATATTACATTTGGTACAGCGAGTGAGTGAGTGACTAGTGTGCTTAGTCTAAAGAGGCTGTGGTTGTCGCAATAACTGACTTTTGAGAAAAAGGGAGGAGGAATGTAGCAATGTGGTATAATGCATATTTAAATTGCCTTAGATATTCACAAGCCCGATTAGCTCAGTTGGTACTTGGTAGAGCATCTGACATGCAAGCAGAAGGTTGGGGGGGGGGGGGCGGTTCAATCCCTCTATCAGGTACATTATTTTCCTCCTCCTATTACATTTACAATACTAATTGATATTAACAACGACTTATATACATACATGGATTCGCAACTGCTAAAAATAGCTCAAACGATATCGTTCGGCAATCCCACAATGCATTGCTATATACTCGGCAATGTCCGACAGCTGTAATTGGGTGTTTACGAATTTGATTATACTAAAACAACTCTGGCAATTGGGCACGGGAAATTGGTAAAGGATGCAACAAATTCCTTAAAGATATTGAGATACATTTATAATCCACAAAGTCTAAGTATAAGCATTGAAAAAGACATCAGTCGAACATTTTAAATTCCCAGATGGCGGACATCTATTATAATTCTTTCGTCTCAGAGATTAAACATTCGGAATACCACAGATAATTTCGCTGTTATTATCCTTCGGATTATCACAGATATTTTCGTATTTTCGCTTTTGTAAACAATAGCTTGTATTCCCGTTGATTCACGTCTTATTATCGCGGGATTTGATTACTTTAAACTGTTAATACGGAATGTATGTATATAAGTCCTTGATATTAATCAATTGAACTTTATTTTTTGTGATAGGATTCTATAGTATTATAAAATATTTCTTTCATTCAAAACTTGTAGACTGTCACACTTAGTGACAGGTGTTGATAATTTACAATGATATAATTTATTAATTAATAAGGTGAAAACTTTAATACCAGGGAGGACTGTCAACTATCTATCATGAGATCTTATGAAAAAAAACAGATATTTAATTTTACAAATACGCTTTTAAAATTTCCATTACATGTGTATTTCGATTTTGATTATAAATAATAGATTAATAACAAGAAATGACAAAGAATAATATCGGTGTACATCGTTTTCAATAACCGACCAATCAGAATCACACACGCTGTAAAAAGCGGGTGGGGAATAAATAAACATTATTAAAACTAATTTACTGGGTCCAAAATAAATTATCATGAATGAAAAAATACTTTGAAATACATAAAAAAGTATTTTTAAATGATCCGTAACAAACTTTATACTTACCCTGCCATAGTTTCACTTAAAACAGATAAAATTACGAGTGCCAACAAGCCGACTGCTTCCTTGGACGCCATGATTGTTACGCTGACGTGGCTATATCCTACTGAAGCCGTGCTGTTCCGTACTGGTAAGGTCACGCCCACCAGAAATGATCAAATTAAACAATTTACACGTTTAAAAACTTTAAATTGTTTTGCATAGTAGGACAGTGCGTTTCGATCTTCATAAATAGACCAAATGTGTAAATATGGGTTATAAATGGAAATATGAGGATTTTTTATAGTAGCTATATCTGGCGTTGGCCCGTACGTTGCACTCTGCTGACAGTTAATTTTACACGTCTGTGCAAAGTTTACTATAATATATGCACACTATATCGAATACATGCATTGTTTATCATTTTGACCTTCATCAAATTCTTTATTTATATCAAGAAAATACATATAAAGTCCGTATACATTTATATAGAGAGAGATATTTGTACATAGTGTACTCGTGGTTTATTCGGTGGTAAACAATTACTATTAATAATCAATAATATTGGATAAGATATAATTACCATAGACCAGGTATAAAATATATGCACTTACTATATTACACACATATGTTTTTAACAATATCCTGATAAACGTACGTTCAAAATCTACAATTTCATATTTTAATAATTCTTTTGTAAAAATGAAATATTTTTTATGATAAGACTAGATATATATATACAACCTCATAGCGTAGCGGATTTGAGGATATGATTTTAATTAGATTGAGTAAAAATATCCGAGTCTTGAAAGTAAATGAATAATAAAAAATAATCAACATTCCATAGGTATTATATATATACATTATCTAATAGCCGATCGGTTTCGTCATTATAGACTCATCTATATATATATTGATACTTTCAAGACAGCTTTTTTAATCTTTATTGATACGATATTAACATAATTTCATTTTGTGATTAATTCTATTTGTATACATTTCATTTTTTGACATGTTCATAATAAATATATAATATTAATAGTTACAGGGTTAGTAACTGACCCGATACGAGATATACGGGTCTTTGGAAAACCATATGGGGCGAGACCGAAGGTCGAGTCCCGATATGGTTTTCCACAGACCCGTATATCCCGTATCAGGTCAGTTACTATCCCTGTAACGATTATATCACGCAGACTACTTTCCGCCTCATCATTTGCAATAAAAGCCTCCATCACAGACAAATATTTAAATATGAATGACTCCATTACAGACCTAATATTTTCTGCTAACCTAATATAGGATATATTAGGTCACCACGTGACGTCAAATCATCCAATGACAGAAGCGTATTTTGTAGTAGGCGTGATATATAAATATATTACATTGTAATGTATAGGTCTTTGTTTAAAGTGTCCATTTCTAATATGAGTCATACAATCTCGAATCCATTTACAGTTTCAAAGTGTGCCTTTCCTGTACTGTATACGTTGTCAGGAGTTACATCGTAAATTGTAATTTGTTCACGTACGTGTTGACTACGGTACAAGTTGACTGGAAAGCGTAGCAAAGACCAGAGACGTATAAAACAGAGACGTATAATAGTAATACGTCTATATAGGTATATATAGGTATTTGCAGAGACGTATTGAATGTAGTTTATAAATAATTAAATGTATTGCGTTCTTTTGGTTCGTGTATATTTTATAAAAAAACATACGACGTACATTTGACAATTAACTTTTGAAAGAATCACTTTTATCTGAAAGGTTTATCAAAGACCTTTGGGTTTATGAAATACCCGCGCATATGTCTAACTTTTGTGCTGTCAGCACTTTGATTTTCGTTTGGTTTCCCATCCCTTAGTTTCGTATATTTGTCAAGTTCATCGAAAATACACGAGTCATATTTCGTCATTCTGATTATGCTTTGTCTCACTATAATTATTTTCTTCATCAAAAATCAAGACTATAGCTTAATAATTCATTTTATTCATTTTGTTTCACATGGTCGATTATACAGAGCCACGATTATTCGGTATCCTCTCGTTGCATTCGTATTATCTCCCCAATACGTTATTCTCCGTACAAGAAGTTGACAAAAAGCGAACTCATTTGCACAGCGTTTTCGCTGCCACTTTTAACTTAATGTGTCGATTGATTGGTCACTTCATATTCTCAACCATCCACATAACTCACAATTTTACAAATGGCTCACGTTGGACGCAGAACGACAAGGTTGGTTGGATACTAATAATTCTTATTCACGCATTTCACCGTTCACGACGTCAGAATTTAAATTACAGGTTTACTTTCAGGATTTCTTGACAACTCGACCCCAAGTCCACTATAATACAATTATGTTATTGCTTCAAGTTCAGTGGTATGGTTCCAGTGGTCAGTCCCTTGTGTGGACCATGAATTTTTCTTTCCTCCAAATTTTACTGATAATTTTCAGTCCTTTTTTTATCAGGTTCCTTTGATGAAGGGAAATTCACTAAATTTGGGAATTTTAGAGACTTACATCTGTAATATTTCTTTAATGATTTTTTTTTAACAAAAAAAGGACTGAATTTGCTTGTCAGTCTACTGCATTTTGTTTTTGTGTATAACGAATAACAAAATTCTTGACTCTAGAGTAAAGCTAACTTAATGGTGTTAATTTGAGGGTTAATTGAGCATTTTGAATTTTAGGAAAAGACATCCAACGTCGGGTGATGAATCGGAGAGTTCTGATGATGATGACAGACAACAGAACACACGTAATCGTTCATTTGAGAGACGATCGCAGAATTCTAGTTCCGAGAGTCCAAATAAAAAGGTTAAGGTTGGTAAACAAAGAAACTCAGGTAATGACTCCAGTTTTGATTCCTTGCGAAACCAAAACAGACGCTTAAATTCATCCGATTCAGACAGCAGCCCAGCAAAAAGGTCTGTTGCTTCTAAAGTTGAAAAATCTAATGTCTCCAATGATATGAGGGATTCTAACAGGGATGGTTCATTTACTCGTAGGGATCAGTATGATGCAGCCTCAAGAAGTCAAAGGTCAAAAAGAAGAGATGATACAACTGACAGACATCAAAAAAGTAGTGACAGAACTTATGAAAAAGGACAAAGTAAAGACTCCCGTGTGAGCCCAAGACCAGATAATAGACAGCAGAACAGATTTGTAGGAAGAGATCGAAATGATTTCAGAGAAGATGGTAGTAGACATGCTTCAGACAGAAACTCTGGAAGATCAGGTTCCGGAATACATGAAGGAAGGTTTGGATCACCAGTCAGAGACCAGTGGTCACATTCAGACTCTGGTCGGCCAAGCTGGAAAGAACAGTCTCAAAAAGAAAGATTTGATGACGAAATTCGAGGACAAAACTCTAAAAGTAATCCACGAAAGGGAAGGATAATAGACAGGCGGAATGAAGACGATGAAAATATGTATAGATTACGTGATCAGAGCAATGGCAAACGGAGATCAAAATCCCCTGTTAACAGAAGAAATAGAAATGATTCTGATGTAAGTTACGAAAAAGCAGTGTCACCTGAGCCCTGGGCTTCTGGTAGTGGTTCCATGCAGCAACGAAAGTATCAAAGGGGGCATCAACAGAATTCCCCCTCACCTGATAGGTCTCTTGGAGATAGTAGAGGACAGAGGTCAATGTCACCTAGACATTCAAGGTCTGGTAAAGATGGAAAACCACAAGCTTACGACAAAAAGAAAAGAATGTCTCAATCTTTATCTCCAGTCAAGATTAAACATAGAAGTGCTGATGAGAGAATAGCTACAAGACATAGAGAACAAAGTATTCCCAGTGATTTAGATAGTGATGATGTGATAGAGCAAATGTCAGACTTAACAAAGAAAAGTAAAGGAAAAAGGAAGAAAAACAACTTGGCTGAAAGAGATAATTTGGCTGATGAGAGTTTTGAAAGATCTAAAAAGTTGCTTGAAAATTCTGCAGACTTTCAAAATATAGAAGGTGATGAAATGAATGATGCATTAAGTCAGCTGAAAAAAAGGAAAAGATCTAAGAGACAAAATGAAATATCAGACTCTGAGGAAATTGTTCAGAAAAAAAGTAAGAGATCCAAAGACACTGGAGGCAAAAAGTCAAAGAAAAAGTCAAAAAGGTCTCTTTCTGGATCACCAAGTCCTGTAAGAAAGTCGCTTGGTAGGAATCGTTCTAGGTCATTGGAGAGATCATTTGGCAGAAATCACGACATGACCAAGTTTGAGAGTGAACCGGAGAGCGGAGAGATCACTGACTCTGAAGTAGAGTCAGAACATGGGAGACAGCCTATGAAGAGTTTGATAAATGTAAGTAATAATTGCTTAAGTATTTGTCACTTGCTGTAAGGTGTCAGGGCCCTCATTTGACGTTTTTTGGGGCCAAAATTCGGCCCCATTCCCCTCCTAAAATGATATACTTTTTTCCCCTATTTTTGATAAAAATTCCCCTAAAAAAAAATTTTTTTTTTGCTTAAATGGTTGATATTAAGTTATTAACCTATGATTAATTGTATATTAATGTATGTAATATATTTAAATACAGCTATTTTAAGCTAAAACTGTTTATTGCAAGTTTAAAAGGCAGTTGAAAAAATCCCCTGAAATTCCCCTTTTTCCTCAAAATGACATGAAATTCCCCTACCTGAGGGCCCCGGGCCCCTTCCCCTAAAGTGCAGCTAGGGCTCTGGGTGTCTACCGAATTGGAGTTTCAAGATATGATTTTATTCAGCCTCATAGTACAAAACCCTATTGACAAAATAGCATTTCTGTGGAAAACCAAAAATTGAAGGGTGAATAAATGTGTGTCAGTTTGTTCAATTAAGTATTAATTAGTAAGCTACAATTATTAAACTTGTACAATGTTTATGAATTGTTTATTAATCAGGCTTTTCCGTCTTTAAGAGACGCGGTTAAACGGCTTGAAAAAGGCTACAGGCCAAACTCATGAAAAAAGGCCGATTGATGCATGCATTAATACTGGATCTTAAAGAGACTTAGGTGTAGAACATGTCTTAACTGTTAAATTTTTGTATGTATTCTATCAATTTATGTTGACCAACCTACCTTCCGAAACATATCCAAATTACCCATATACCTACCTGTCTATGTTAAAGCTTTGATTATTTGTACATACAGAAACCTAAAAACGATGATGGTGTGACGAATAGTGAGGATTTTTCCTCACATTCACCGAGAAAGATGAAAACAAAAGAAAAATCCAAACAAGAAAAACGGGAAAACAGCAAAAAAGAAGAGAGAGACAGAGGCAGCAAGAGGTAAGTTTAAGAGATTTGTATGTTAAGTGAATCTTGTGTACAGTGTCAGTACATATTTCATGTAAATTCTTTTATTCAGCAGGTTATACTTTAGAGTGAATTATTATTTAAGGTTGAAAGTGCTCATTGGTCTGAATTTGATGTTTGACAGTATAAAAATAATAAGTAAAAAAGTTAACCGTATCCTTCGTTAAGTATTCATATTATTTCACTTTATAAATTATAGATTAACATATATATATATATTATGTTCATTATAGTAGTTTTACCATATAATAGTAAATATTTATCATGAAATTAAATGTAAGGTATTCATAATCTTTGTAGCTGAACATTTTGTAGACTATAGATAATCAGAATATCATAAATTTCCTATAAATACATATAAGACAGTAATGAAGTTTCATTATCTCTTTTCTTTAGTCTGTTTGTTTGTGACTTTTTTGTTCCCTTTTCTTCAGCCTTAGGATGGTGTGTGATAAGTCATTCAGAAATTCAGAATCCTGATTAATCTTTTATGGCCATTAAGGTTATTTTGTACCAATGCCACATAATTATGCATCCATATCTTTACATAGTTATGTTATTGATGCATTCACAGAAAAGCAGCAGAAGTTGTGGAGCCTACGCCGCAACCAGAATCCACGCAGGCTGCCAAGAAACCCAAGGCAGATATTGAAACTCTAACTGGGCGTACTGGTGGTGCCTATATCCCACCGGCTCGTCTTAGAGCCATGCAGGCAAGCATAACAGACAAATCAAGGTAAGAATACATTAATATGCATAAAAAAGTGTTTGGTTTGATGTTTTTGTACTGTGGTGTTTTTTTAAGTTGTCTTTATGTGCAGGGCAAAATCTGTATTCTTGTGTAGAGTCTGCTAGTGAACTATAAATGTCACCTAAGTGGTTCTTACCTAAATGCTTAAATACATTAATGTATAAAGTATAAATTTATTGAATACATAATTTATAAATATGAATTGGCCAAAATTGAATTCACTTCAGACAAGTGAGCTATTATGAAGACCATGATGGGATGTCAAATTTGTATGATTTTGTTAATTTTGTATTATAGTGTTGAGTATCAGAGATTATCTTGGGAAGCCTTGAAGAAGAGTATCAATGGTTTAGTGAATAAGGTGAACGTGACCAACATAGAAAACATTGTACGCGAAATATTTCAGGAGAACATTGTGAGGGGCAGGTAAGTTGATACTTTCATGTATTTACCAGGCTTTCAATTGAGGGTTTTTGTACAAAGTCAAGGTTACTATTACTAAAACTGGAAAGGGGTACCGTTTGTACTCGCCTATAAGGCGATCCACATATAAGACGACCCCCGCCTTTGACCTTAAAATTGGCCTTTTGTCGTGACCTGTGTATAAGACAGTTATAAAAGTTAACAGACAATAAACTAAAAATCGGGAGTGATCATCCGAAAATAGTTCCAAGTTCTATTGAGAATTCCGTCATATTTAACTTGTATATCAAATTATATATCTACCTGTGAAGTTGTAAGTGTCAATTTTATGCAATTAACGAAGTGTCATTTGAACCTTTATTGTCTACTAGTAATCCTATATATTTTAGCAACGAACATGTGACATGATAAAAAATCAATACTTAAGTTGCCTGATTTAAAGTTTACACACATTTTGACCTAATTTAGCTGCCATCTAGTGAAGGTTCTGTGGAGTTTATTTAGGGCATACAGGGGTGTCAATAAAGCAAAATTAAAATTCCTGAAAATTGTATGCGGCTGACCTTGTTTGCTTCAACCAAATGGCTTTTGACTTAGATTCACGAAAGAAATATTACACAGAAGTAATAAAAAAAATGCATTAATTTTTTAGTGAAAAATTTTTTTGGACAGGCGGATTTTTGTTGGGTCGGCCGGAAGCGGCAAACCAACAATCTTTTAATTTAGGTCTAATTACTGCTTATATTATTGTGGTTTATTATTTTGCCAATAAACCCAACTCTAACCAGAATTCCAGGAGTTCACACATACACTCATATGTAAACTTTGTAATGCCAATATTACATTTAAAGTCTTCCTTATTATTTTCAGAGGTTTGATGGCTCGGTCTATCATACAGGCTCAAGCAGCTTCACCAACATTCACTCATGTGTATGCAGCACTTGTGGCTATAGTTAATACAAAGGTCGGTTGTTATAAAAAATATAATCCAAGTCTTCACTATGAATTATTTTAGTTTTTACCATTACGTTATGTGTACACTTTACCACAGTTTCATGACCAGTATTTGTAACCAATTTGGAAATTCTTTCCTTTTAACTTTAATTTCCTTGATACAATGTATACAGTCTGTAAGCTTTGTGAGGAGTGTGAAAAAGTAATGTTGTATATATATATATGTATAAATTGATCATAGATGTAATTTGTATTGGAACTGTATGTATAGTTGAATAAGTTGTTTTATCATGAGAAATTCTCTTGGAAATGATTACAGCTCTACTAGTTTACCATTTATGCAGAGGCTATTTTTCATTACCCTTTTTATTTCTGATCTAATGACTCATCTAGGGCTTAACAAAAATAGCCATGTTTTCAGTTACTTGAGTTGACCCAAAAAAAGATTAGGTTGTAAAATTTTAATCTGTAGCTTACTTACCTTGGAGGCACAAGTCTTCCGCAAATACTTTCTAACTTTGGATTTTGCTGTAAAAAATCTTTGGAGTTGGGTTTCAAAAAAAGAGTCTATTCAGGTTACTGTAAACATGACAGTTTTTCTTAGCTCAAGGCTAATTAAGGGTCAATGAAACAAACAATTGTTTTAAGCATTAGTGATAATCACGTGGCTAAGATTTGTCTATGGACGTGAAGATCATGTAAACAATTTATATGGTAATTATAAGTGTAATTTCTAGCTGTATGGATGATTTTTTATGCTTTTATATCTGTTGAGAATATCTTATGGGGATATTAGCTCATTCTCCTTAAATGCCCAATGTACTAATGTTTATGCATCACAATATTGCAGGTAGTATTACCCATTCTTTTTCAAATACCTGTCCAATTATTCAGTTTTGGAATACTTCCTGTTTGAAAACATCATTTCACATTGAATTGAAAATTTCACCCCTCTGATCAGTGAGCAATCACAACCTAGTAACTAATGTGCCGGTATATATTTTTAAACTTTAGTTCCCGCAGAATGGAGAGTTGATACTTCGTCGTTTGATTCTACAGTTTCGTCGTGGATACAAAAGGAATGACAAAAGTATATGTTTGTCAGCAACAAGATTTATAGCACATTTAGTCAATCAGCAAGTTGTAAGTGATTTGATTTATTTGTATTTATTAGTAATTATAATTGCTTGTCATATTAAATGAAAAAAGCACCTGCTTACTCCCTTTCTTCTTACCAAGTTGAAAAGCTGGGTTGTTTTGGGTCAGCCCTCTCGATGGGGGGGGGTCAGATAATTGGTTCCTGTTTGATATCATATGATTCATATTTTGATTACTTGGATCAAGGAAAACTTTACTAAAAATCCACTGTTAAGCTTGGAAAGTTGCCAAATGATCCTCTGGCTGTCCGTGTGAGATTAATCTTATTGAAAAAAAGCAGAATATTTAAAGGTCTCTTTTTCAAATAACCATTTTTCATCTACATAACATTTTGTGTATTTCTTATGATATTGTTGAATTTTGACACCAGGCACATGAAGTTCTGGCATTGGAGGCACTCACCCTACTCTTGGATAATCCAACTGACGATTCGGTGGAAGTTTCAGTTGGATTCCTGAAGGAATGCGGTCAGAAGCTTACAGAGGTGTCACCACGTGGAATCAATGGTATAGAATTCAACCAGTGATAGTTCATTATATCGGTTTTAACTCGGCTCATTGCTGCTCAGTTTATATAGCTAGCATTGCTGGGTTATCTGTGGTTAGGTTGTGAAGAAGTCCAAGCTTCAGTTCATCATAGAGAGGTGTATGATCTTATTTACCTGGGTAACATATTGTTTATCTGGGTTTTTAAGTGAAGGATCAGGTTTATTTGTGTATAATATGTCAGCTTAGTTTGGTTCTTCTGCTCATTCTTGCCAGACTAGGTTGAGAGTGTGTGTGTAGTAGCGGGTTCATACATGAAACCTGTAGAAGCTGGCGATCATGGAGAACCAACATGTCTGTATGTTGTATCCTTACTCTGTGGCTTAATGGATGCAAATTGATATCAACCAGATACGATGACAAAATTACCTGAACAGGAAGTACTTGACTTGGTCATTGGTACCAGGCTTCACTTTATTTGTCATCGTCTGGTTCCCAGCACCTACCTTCTCACCATGATCATCTTGAATCACTTCAAGATTTTTGGATAAGTACATGTACTAGTATAGTGCATTTTTGAAGCATTACAAAGTAAGTATTTATCTTGATGTCGCTGTTAGAGAAAAAAACAATCAGCGTAAATAAATAATACTATTCTTTATTTTATACATTTCCATTGCTATTCTTATGACTATTTAGTATGTGTATTTGTTACTTCTTTTGCAAGATACCATTCAAATTCAGTTATGAAGAGCTATCTGATAAAATGATACCTTGAAAAGTTTTGATGAACTTTTTTATTCTATTTAAATTTATTTTACATCTTACCTGATGGAAACGCTTGACTTGTTTTAGAATTGTGTAAAAATGTGTAGCTTTGATTCTATTGTATTACTTAGGGATATGATAGGTTGTAGTCAGGGTTATATTGTATGAACTATGGATAATTCCATGAAGAGTTAATGCTATAAACTCGGCTGTATCATGCTTGTAAATCTGCTGAATTTAAGTTCCTGTTAAAGATATGATAATAGTTATTTTCTAAATTTGGAAGCCATAACTTATTATCCTTGAATCAATATTTTTTTAATTTCCTATTTTCTTTTTACTTATTGCTATTATGGATTAACCTTGTTTTCATGCAATCATTTCAATGAGATAATTATAAAAAGGAAATGATTGCAATATTATCCAGACTTGTGGCTTAAACATTATTGTTTAGTCCATGGTTAAAATTTGGAGATGATGTTTTAAACAATTTCAAAGACAGGAATTTATTGAACAAGAAAAAAAATTGTCATATTAACAGTTAGCTGACAGATTCTATTTTTCAGTTCCAAAGTTTCTTATGGCAAAACCAAAAAGAAAAATTTGTATACAGTGTTTTTTATTCACCTTCTATTCTATAACAGAGGTCAATTAAAGGCCCCTTCCCAATTAAAAAATTTCTTTAAAATTATGCAGTTTTCCCAAAAATTCAAACGTACACCAGCTATTTTATTTCCCAAATCAGCAATTTAAGCGATAATTCTTCCCCAAAACAACAGGCTAAGGCCTCTTCCCTATGAAGAGAGAAAAAACACTGGTATATAATATTTGGCTCCTTGTATTCTCATGAAAGTTAAGAAAAAAAAAAGAAAACTTTCCATCTATGTTTTCTACTTTTTTGGGGGGCGGGGGGGGGGGGGGGGGTCAGGAAATTGTAAATGTGACAATTTCTAGCTGTATGGATGATTTTTATGCTTTTATATCTTGGAGTTGTCTAAAATGAAATAAATTTTGTTCTTTCAGCCATCTTCGAGAGATTACGTAATATCTTACATGAGGGTCAGATTGATGTTCGTGTACAGTATATGTTAGAAGTTATGTTTGCTGTGAGGAAGGATCGTTTCAAGGTAATTTGTTTGATTGTTCATCGACTTGCTGGAAGATTAAACTTTCTTATTCAGTCTTGATGAAAAACTTCTTTAAGCACTGGACAATCGGTCCGGTGAAAATGCAAACTTAACTGAACCAAATGAACTTTTAGTGGACCCCCAAAAAGTGCACAAGAAATTTCATATAAATTGGCTAAAAATTATTTTTGAGAGTGATTAAAAATATTTTATTTTTCTGTTCTGAGATATGTTAAAATTATCACTGAAAAATTGACTGAACAGTCAGAGCATTGACCTTTAATATAAAATTTACTGGATTTATGGCCATTTTGGATGACTTGGGTTTGAATTTGAAAACTGTTTGATATACTTGATTGAAGGAATCTGTTATTACTGATTTTGTGGTTAAATTCTGATAAATGTATGATTTGACTTAAACTGTGTTTCGAATATTCTCTTTGGTTCCACGCCTCTTTTGTGTTTTTTTCCCTTTTACCATTTCCGCCCCTTTTCTTAAAAATAAACCCCTGTTAAATTATACTGTTTACTTTTTATTAGCGAACGATTTGTCACAATTTTGTGTGTTTTCTGTGTAGTTTTTATCATAAATTTTCTAATTTTTTTATCCTTTGTTTCAGGATTTCCAAGCCGTCGCTGAAGAGTTAGATTTGGTGGAAGAAGAAGATCAGTTTACACATCTACTCTCTCTAGAGGATGCTGTGAATGGGGAGGAAATACTGAGTATGTGTTCAATATTCACAGGATTGTCTTCAGTGTGTGGGGGTTGCGGGGAGACGGGTCTTAAGTTTTCATTGTACAGTATTGCATTGTGAATGTTGGAAATTTATTTCAATTCTAGTGGGGGGGGGGGGGGTATTCACAGGATTGTCTTCAGTGTGTGGGGGTTGCGGGGAGACGGGTCTTAAGCTTTCATTGTACAGTATTGCATTGTGAATGTTGGAAATTTATTTCAATTCTAGTGGGGGGGGGATCTCACATGTTATTTTCTTATTCAAAGTTTTTATAATAAGTAAATAAGAATTTTGGTTGTGGTGGTGCACAAAGTTTAAATAATTGGCTAAATCAATGGTGTAAGTTCAAACTTGTATTTTTTCAAGTCTTTGTATATTCAAGATTATTGTTTTTGTTGTTCTTATTTCCTGTATATTTAATGGTTCTAATAAGTTGTTAATTTAAATGGAAGTCTTTCTGCTGTGTCAACATACCTACTTGATCAGTGTAATGTGAACTCGACTCTGATTGCATCATTGGATATATATTGGATTAAATCTATGTGTTACATGTAACAAGCACATAGCTTGTAAATGCTTGTAACAGATTCTGGACTAAGTCGAATGGGCAATTACTCATTGAATGTAAAGCCTGCTCAACTGTTTAGATAACAGAAGTAAAGAGCTTTTCAAGGATAAATTTATGAAGATTACTCAAGTGAGTGTGTAACATCAGTGTGGTGGAATTATTAATTATAGTAACAACACAGATTTTAGTGTTCTACCTGGGAAAAAGTGTGGGTACCAAATAAATAAAAGTATTTTAATTGTCACCACATGGATTAATGTGTTTTACCTGCAAAAAGAACACATAGATTTAAGTGTTGTACATCAGGAAAGTGTGGAGACCACATTGATATAAATTTATGTCGTACCGAGACAGCATAGATTTATGTTTTGTTCATCAGAAAAGTCTGGAGACCATATAAACATTTGTGGTATACCAGAAAAATGTGGATACAGCATAACTTTGTGTTGTACATCAGTAAGTGTGGAGGCCACATAGATTTATGTGTTGTACATCAGTAAGTGTGGTGACATCATAGGCTTACATGGTGTTCCGGAGATAAATGTGGAGACAGCTTAGAATTTTAAGTTAGATTCATGTGTTGTTTCGGAGATAAATGTGGAGACAGCTTAGATTCATGTGTTGTTCCTGAGATAAATGTGGAGACAGCTTAGATTCATGTGTTGTTCCAGAGATAAATGTGGAGACAGCTTAGATTCATGTGTTGTTCCTGAGATAAATGTGGAGACAGCTTAGATTCATGTGTTGTTCCAGAGATAAATGTGGAGACAGCTTAGATTCATGTGTTGTTTCTGAGATAAATATGGAGACAGCTTAGATTCATGTGTTGTTACTGAGATAAATGTGGAGACAGCTTAGATTCATGTGTTGTTTCTGAGATAAATGTGGAGACAGCTTAGATTCATGTGTTTGTTCCTGAGATAAATGTGGAGACAGCTTAGATTCATGTGTTGTTCCTGAGATAAATGTGGAGACAGCTTAGATTCATGTGTTGTTCCTGAGATAAATGTGGAGACAGCTTAGATTCATGTGTTGTTCCAGAGATAAATGTGGAGACAGCTTAGATTCATGTGTTGTTCCAGAGATAAATGTGGAGACAGCTTAGATTCATGTGTTGTTCCTGAGATAAATGTGGAGACAGCTTAGATTCATGTGTTGTTCCTGAGATAAATGTGGAGACAGCTTAGATTCATGTGTTGTTCCAGAGATAAATGTGAAGACAGCTTACATTCATGTGTTGTTCCTGAGATAATGTGGAGACCACATATATTAGAGTGTTCTACCCGATGAAGTGTGGAGGTCACGAAGGATTATGCGTTTCACCTGGGAAGTGTGGAATCTATATGGATTTAAGTGTTTTACCTGAAAAATATGTGGAGATGGCATAGATTGGAGTGGTTGAGAACGGTGCGGAGACAACATAGACTGAAGTGTTTAACCTCAGAAAAGTGTGAGACTACTTAGATTCGAGTGTTATACCTGAGAAAAAATGGAAGCGATCAGATTTGAGTGTTTTACTTCAGGCAAAAAAAGAATGAGGTCAGCATGGATGTAATATTTTACCCGAGAAATGGTTGGAGACCTAATAGATACGGTTTGGTATCGCAAATGTTTGGTTAACCAGAGTACCAATGTGTGGAATTAAGCTGCTTTTATGTAAAATCAAATTATCAATTGTCCATATTTCCCAGGTTGTCCCGCAGCTTGTATGGACCAGTGAAAATTTCCAGAATTTACTATATAAATATCATACAGACAAGTTGAGAAATGCTTCTGACAAAACGGACAAGTTATTCAAAGTCAGATTTTGTCAGCCCTGAATAAGTTTTTCTGCATAGTCTTTAGAAGGAAGCCTAAGGAAGGTGCGGTTAACTGGAGAATCAATTGTTGGAATTAAGTTAATTAAGTGTGGAGACGATATAGATTTGATTTTTGTGCCACAGAAAAGTGTTAAGGCTTGAGACAGCATGAATTTAAGTGCTGAGAAGTGTGTGAGTGATATAATTTGAGTGTTTACCTAACCTAAGAGAAGTGTGGAGACCTTTAAGTATTTTACATGAGATTTGAGACCTAAGAAAAGAGTGGATTTTAAGTGTTCAGCTAGATATGGATTAACTGTGTTTGTGGAAGATTACAAGAACCTTACTGAAGTATACAAGTTTATGTGAAAGACTGTCACTCTTATACATTGATCTGACAACTATTTTGATGAGTTCTAATTCAATTTAGAGTAGTTTAGCCCTGATGTCTTGTCCAGTAATATTTTGTACAGCCTAGTAATATTTTAAAGTTTTCAAAAAAAAAAAATCAAGTTAGTCATTCCTTTGGTCCAGTAATAGTTAATTGTCTTTCTCTTACACTGGTATACATCAGTGTTTTGATTGTCAAATGTTTTATTGAATTTTAATGATATGTCAGATTTTTAATAGATTTTAATGAATTGTCAGATTTTTGATAGATTTTAATGAATTGTCAGATTTTTGTTGTCTTTAAATCATCTAATCCATAGCATGCATTAAATCTTCATAGCTAATGATTTAGGTATAATCTGTCACTATTGCATAATAATTATGTATATAATTATATTATAATTTCATAATATATGCTAAAGATTTTGTAATTAAAAACATCTGAAAATAGGACTTAGGTGTCCGGATCAGCTTTTTATTAATATATATTTGTTAGGATAGTGATTTTATTTTGTTGTTTTATTTATTTTTAAGTGGTATGACTTACGCATTGTTTATGGATGATTGTATGATTCAGCACTGTTTTCTTGCTTTTATGTTTTTCATAATGAGGGCCTCTCAGAAAGTTACAAGAACTTTGGAATACAGTTTTAGATTAAAGTTGAAATTGATTTCAGATATTCTCTTAGTAAATTAGCAGTTAGTGTTTTTTTTCTTGGAACTTTTTGACTGGTCCTCAAATGTTTTTTAATTAATTTTATTGATGATACACCATTGTTAGCCATTTTGACTATATAGATTTAAAATGATTTGTCATTTTGATTCTAAATATTACGAACTTAATCAACTTAGTATTCTCTTCATTATTTTTTTCATTGTACATTTTCAGTTAAAGGATTGTGGCATCTATAATTTCGTGATAGTCAAAAACTTAGGTTTTGGGGAATGATAGTCAAAAACTTAGGTTTTGGGGTATATTTATCATGCAAATGTGGGAAACAGAATTTTTTTGTTGAAAATACAGCTTATTTTCCAAGGGGAAGATGTTGGCTATCAGTGTCACTTTCTTAGCAAAAAAACCCTTATCAATACAGTGAAGGACAATAGTTTGTAAATGTTTACAAATTCTCGTAAAAGTTTGTAATTACTTTTAGTTAAGTGTTTTGAATTCTTTTTCAGATGTATTTAAGGCTGATCCAAATTTTGAAGAAAATGAAGAAAAATACAAGATTCTTAAGAAAGGTATGTCACTATGTGTGATGAATGCTTTTATTTCTTGTTGATTTATTTATCTGTTGTATAGTATTAGTAGACCATTCAACAACTATGGTCATTTCAGAGCCGTCCCAGAGAGAGGGGAGAGAGGAAAAAGATGAACTGGGAATTTATATGCCTAGTCTATTTGAACAGATTTTCCTGGTTCCTTACAGTGCCCGGTGTAATGCACTGATACAAGCCTAACTCATTTCCTGTGATATTCTTAACTCAGTACTTGGCTCAGTATTTGGGATAGGGACACTGAAAAGTCTTCCCTGAAATATTGAATCCCCAACCTTACTTTTAGTAGTCTAGCGTGAATGCTAGACCAAAGATCAGGGCGCTCCATAGACTTCAAAAGTTGGGGGTCAAAATGACCCTTAGCTGATAGAAATGTAATGATTCAACATAATTTTCTACTAAAGTAATAGTACATTTGACCCTTTGGTTTCAATTCTCAAGAGTCAAAAACCTTATTTTTCAAATTTCAAGAGTCAAAATGCCATTTCAACAAGAGAACCCTGAAGATCACTCCATATTTCTAGAAGTTCCACTTAGTGCGTATGCTTAAATGAATTTATTTCTATATCTTTGTACAGAGATACTTGGTGAGGGAAGTTCAGATGAGGAAGGAGAATCTGGTAGTGACTCAGACAGTGAGTCGGAATCAGAGGAGGAACCAGGTAAGATATACAGACAAGGTTCTCACTAGATGTCAATAGTTGCGGGTCAAAAATGACCCTTAGCTAATAAGGGTCAACAAAATTCCCTACTTATGTAATAGTAGATTTGACCCTTTGTTATAAATCATAAATTCTCCAGAGTCAAAAGCTTTGTTTTGCTAATTTCAAGAATCAAAATGCCATTTAAGGGCCAGATGAGAGCCCTGTACAGTTATATAAGCATTGCTATGGCTTTTTGTGAATTCAAAAAATGTTTGGTCTATAGTTTATAAACTTCAGTGAGGTTTCCAATGGAATTGCTGTTATCCCAAATTATTACATTCTTTGTAGATTTACTAGCAATTTAGTGATCTTTCATCACAATACTCATTATCATGCTAGGTAATGCTTACAAATTACAAAAATAAATAAGTTTCCCATTTTTTTGGTGTGTTTTCCGCAGGTATTTAGTCTTTTTCTTTGCGCAAAAAACAGGTGCATGTTAATTGATTATTAAACCTGAATTGAAAAGAAGCTTTTTTATGATGGCTGTAAATATCATAGTATCATTAAGTGCACAGTATAACCTCTCTTGTTACCATAGTAACATTGTATGTTTAACCACAGATGCTGAAGCTGAACAGAAGATTATAGATCAGACTGAGACAAATATGGTAGCTCTACGTCGTACAATCTATCTTACTATACAGTCTAGTCTTGACTTTGAGGAATGTGCTCATAAACTGATGAAGATGGAACTACGACCTGGTCAGGAGGTAATGTCCTGGTGTCCCTATGTGCCAACCAGTTTAAAAAATCCCCAAATTTTTACTTTTAACCATATTTTGACCCAGACCTTGACTTTGATGAAAGATGGAACTTCGACCTAATTTTGACCTTTGACTTCTAAGTTTGGCCTTTTAGCTTTAGATTTAGACTTGGTCTTGAGCAATAGACATGATGTAGCATTATAATTCATTATCTTATTTCCTTCATCTCTTGACCATGAGGAGCTGAACATGGTTCCCTAACACATCTAACATTCAAAGATCCGTCTTTGAATGTTATTATTTGAAAGCAGTCTTTATAACATCATCAAGGGAGATAATTCAATGTACTTAAGGAGAAATATCTTACCTGTTCAGTATTATTTGAATGAAGACTGATGTCTTACTGCATTGTAAGTTATAGTGACATTTTTATACATTGACGCAATGGAATTTTTTATCTTTTTGAGTCTATTTTGTATTGTGTTTTTCAGGTTGAATTGTGCAATATGATTCTAGATTGTTGTGCTCAAATGAGAACTTATGAGAAATTCTTTGGACTACTGGCAGGGGTAAGTATTCAGGATCTATTCAGAGGAATTCTCATAGACTTGTATGATTATTTTGAGAATAATTCTGTGTTAACGGATAATATATATATATATATAAAAGATTGATAAAATTGTATTTTTGTTATATATTAAACAGTCATTCGGACCTATCATCAAAAACTTTGAGATCAGGGGCCTGTTGTGTATACATTTCTTAGTAAATATAGTTAAAAAACCCTTATTTGTCATTTTATTAAGTAAGTGTTAAGACAGATTATTTTGGTAATAAAGGTATCCTGATGTTTAGGTTTTAATTTACATGTATAATTTCAGAGGTTTTGTATGTTGGACAAGAAGTATGTACAACCATTCCAAGTTATGTTTAAGGAACAATACGACACCATTCATAGACTGGAGACCAACAAACTGAGAAATGTTGCCAAATTTTTTGCTCACCTTTTACACACAGACTCGATTTCTTGGGCTGTAAGTATAATGTATGAGTCTAGCGGTAGTCGACTGGCTTAGCTATATAGATGTTGTGGTAAGTCATTTGATCAGGGTTTTCATTAAGAACTAATGGCTGATAAAAAACATTGCTTAAAATAGCAAAACAAACGGTTACAATCCCAAAGTTTGAAAAAATTTTAAGTACATGTACGATATTTAAGTAGCCAGCCCCTTTGTCCCCAGTCCAAATCTGTTACTTTCTTATAAGAAACCTTTGTACTCAGTATTAATGAAAACCTGCTTTTGACTGGGCTTGAGAGCTCAAACCCGTAAATGTGACCAATGTTCTGTGTAACAATTTTGTTGAAGATATTATCATATTATGTCTAATTATATTCCTCTTTTTGCCTTAACAATAGATCAGTCGAATTATAAAATCTTGGTGCATTTTACTTTGTATACTTGATATTGATAAAGCATTGTTTCTACCTGCAGGTGTTAGAAGCCATCAGACTAAATGAAGATGATACTACATCAGCTAGTCGTATATTTATCAAGATATTATTCCAAGAATTATCCGAGTATCTAGGATTACCTAAGCTGAATGACCGACTAAAAGACCCGTAAGTGAACCTTGATTATATATAAGATCTAACAGGAAATCTCACAAAATCACACACAGATAACTGCCTAAGGGATATTCAGCTGAATATTTTGTCTCCATGTGATGAGAGTTAACCGAGACATTTGATACTGGGGTAGGGATGGAATTGCTGGTCTTGTAGTGACATGCTGGACTACCTATTAGTTGTGGACTACCTATTAGATGCTTGTGTTCAAATCTCTTGTTGTATCTTCTATTCCCCCCTCTTTTAGGTGGCTCTGAAATGGCCATAGCTGTTAAATGGGTAGTTAACAGATAATACTGTGATAGATGGATGACTGTTTGATTGATTGAAACACTATATAAATTCATGAACTTAGTAAAGCCTAATATTCTTATTGTTGACTCATTTCTTTATAAGAAGTTATATTGAAAAAAATACGATAGTAGTTTCGGAAACATTTTATCTTGCTATAAAGTATGCACGGGAGGAAAACACACAGGATTCCTCTGTTATAGAACAAACAGAAACTATTAGGACCAATACATTTATAAGCTTATGGGACTTTAATATGTTTTTTTATCTGTTTCTGCTTAAATTTTCATGCTTGTAGTGAATTAATCTTGTTGCATATTACAGGACATTACAAGAATATTACTCTGGTTTATTACCACGGGATAATCCACGAGACACGAGATTTGCCATCAATTTTTTCACTACCATTGGTCTCGGTGGTCTTACGTAAGTATTACACCTTTACAGTAAAACCTCGCCTTATTTACCAACCTCAATGTTTAAGATTACCTTTCTGTTTGACTTATCTTCAGACTAATATTCAATATTTTATCTGTATTTGAACTTGACCATAAGACCAGCTCAATGTACAACCATTTTTTCAGGCTATCATTTGTAGTCTTATAGTCATGAATTCACTG
This sequence comes from Lutraria lutraria, assembly GCA_964023205.1. Taxonomy (NCBI): domain Eukaryota; kingdom Metazoa; phylum Mollusca; class Bivalvia; order Venerida; family Mactridae; genus Lutraria; species Lutraria lutraria. The sequence goes on along the minus strand of OZ026851.1, from coordinate 7,111,340 downwards.
TACTAATATTTATGGGAAAAACCCAGGTGACAAATTCCACCCTTTTGTTACAAATGCAAAGAGAAATTTGGAAACAGTAAAACAAAATTCTTGCTGAAACTCAGTTTTAAAACATGGCTGGTAGATTCTTAGAGTTAGTTAAGAGAATCCAAATTTTACTAATTATGTCCTTGACCCTTCTGACTTCTAATTAGGGCTAAGGTCACATGATTGAGATCTTAAAATACTCCTCATTGATAATTTTTTTCTGTTCACTTAGCGATGATTTACGTGACCATCTCAAGGACGTTTCTAAGAAATTAATGCAGCAGAAACAGGAAGCACAGGTTGCCAAGGAAACAGAAAGTTCTGACAATAGTTCTGACAACTCATCATCTGATGAGTCCTCAGACTCTGACAACAGTGACAGTTCTAGTAGTGATTCAGGTAAGTCAATAGCTTATGAATTTCTTTATCTGCAAATATATGACCAAAAGTTGGAATTTCAATAAGGACCAACCTCACCAAAGCAATGCCCTTTGGGAGGTGCACAATTATGTTGTTGCTCTATGTAGATTAACTTAATAGTTAAATCATACAGTTTGGAAAAATCATGCTGTTGTTAAGGGAGGTTGTTGCTCAAGACGGCCGCTCTGGAGAGGTTGTGCTGTATGAATGCTTGAAGATCATGTCTCTCCACTTTAGTATTATTGCAATAGATAATCAAAGCTCTGAAGGTTCTGCTGTTGTTCGGAACTACAAAGTAGTCAAAAGTTGAATTTCTTTGTAGAGTGAGGTATTTGGCTGAGTTTTGGAAACCAAGCAATAGTTTGCGCATTAATTCTGATGCAAATCAATATACTATGCTTTTCTACACCTGCCATGCAATTGTTAAAGTTGATCCCGTTCCATGTGCTTTCAGCACTTTGATTTATGTTTCCCCATCATCTTATAACAAAAAGTGGTTCAGCAGTTAGCATTATACAGCCTGCATTAACTGCTCCATCGTATACTCAACTTATGCAGAATGTAAGATCTCATACATGAAGACATGCTCAAAGATAAAGTTACACATTATTTATAAGCATAAAATTAATCAATTAAAATTTCCCGTTATCATCGCATCGTCCATATGTGACAAGAAGCTACAGCACATTAATTATGACGCCATCCTTCCTTGAAATTTGTGTACTGATGGTAAATATTGCAGTTATCTGAAGTAGAGTTTATAATGTGTTCGTAAGTGGAAGGTTAATGGAAGCTCTTCGGTATCCAGGAAAATCAAAACTGATCGACTGTTGAGAAATGGTCTTTGTGTTCGTACTGAACAACAAAAATGACTTTTTTTAAAAATAGGGATTGAATATTTAACCTTTGAATAATATTATTTTGCTTTGACAATTGAATTGTGTCGTGAATTTGCTAATAAAAAGTCTGTTAAGTTTAACTGACAAACTACACTTTCAATAAAATTGTTATATAAATATTTTTTCATTACAGAATCTGATTCTTCAGAGGATGAAAGAAAGATGAAAAAGAAAAACAAAAAATCAAGTCAGAAAGTAGATGACAGAAAATTGAAGGAGAAATTAAGAATGGAAAAGGGAAAGAAGTCGAGAAAGGGTAAAGAGAATTCTTATGGTGCTTTTGATAGGAGGGTCGGAGACAATGTTGATAAAGTTGGCAAGAAGGATAAGAAGAAAGCTAAACAGAATGAAGATGACAAGAGGCGGGAGCAAGAAGCACAGTTCAAGAAACTTGCTAAACTAGCTAACTATGGGGACATAGACAATTTGCCAACTAATTATTCCGAAGATGACGGGAGGTCAGGTAAAAAAGGTAGAAAAGATAGAAAAGGAAAGGACAGAGGAAGAAATTTCGAAGACTTAGATGAGTATGATGCTCGAAAATATGCTGATAGAAGTTTTGATAGTGGTCATAACAGCAGAGATGATAGCCTTAGAGAAGATGATAGGAATAATGGGGGAAGCAGACATCGGAGAGATGATCGAGGAGTTAGTAGAGAGGGTGGTAGAGTTGGGAGAGAAGAAAGAGGTAGATTCGATGAGAGAAATGTTGGTAAACAAGATATGGGTCAAAGAGGTCGTAATAGAAAGGGTAGAGAGGTTGTTGAAGATGACGTCGATGATAAAAATATCAGAGTGGAAAGAAATTTTGAAAGGATGGATTTGTATGAGCAGAAGTTTGAAAGAGAAAGGGAAAAGAATATAGAAAAATTAAGAGACAGGGAGGAGTTTCAGGATTACTATAGGGGCAGAGCTAGGGATGAAGGTTCCCGAAGGGGTCCAGCCCCACAAAGGGAAGATAAGAGGGGTCGGGAAATGCCTTACAAAGGTAGGGATCGTGATACAGGGGATGGTTTTGATTACACTGATATAGATACTAGAAGGGGTAAATCTAGGCCTGAGGTTAGAGATGATGGGGAGAGGCGACGACGAAGATAGTCAGTTTAGTTAACTTTATTAAAGGTTCTTATTATTGTACATCTATCAGGCAATGTTGAGATACTCAACCTTTTTAATATTGTAAATTATGAAGACGATTAGAAATATTTGTACATTGTTTTTCACCAAAAATATTTTTGTGTACCGGATATATTAATTGACTTACATGAACTTTGAATACAGAATGACTCTTTATTCTTTTTACTGCCTTCAATTATGAAGGCAGTTTTGTTGAAATGCGAAATTTTCAAAATTATGTCTGGTATGTATGTATACCCTGGTAGATACATTTTCAAACTGGAAGTTGAGTATGCATCTATTTTAAGATTGTGAACAGAAAAGGCATGTTTTCTTCTAGAAAAAAGGACAATTTTGCAAATCTTCAGTAGAAAGATTTTCTGTTGAATTAAAATTTTATTTTGTAAATTTGTACAAATATTTTGAAATTGTAAAGAAAAAATCGCCCCGCAATTTGAATTTGTTTAGTATTTTTCTAAAATGTGCATAATTTTTACATAAAAAAATGCTGTAAATGATTTTAATTTTTTCAAGAGCATATTTATGATTTTTTTTACTATTTGTATTTAGAAGTGTATGGCAGTTTTAATGGAAAATACAGTACAATTACATTCCAAGTCAAATACTTAAAAATTTATCAAGTTTCTTCTTAAGACAATAAACATTGAAAAAACGTTATACTGAATTCCTGAGTGCATATTTTCTTTCAAACAAACAGAATTCTATAAATCCATTGTTTTATTGTGATAAAATAAATCAACTTGAAATAAATTTAACAAAAAACTACTTTTGTATGATTTGCTGAATAGAGCAAAAAGAACTTGCTAATGTTGATGTGTATTTTAATAATGCTATAAAACCTATTACTGGGGCCGACAAAAGAGAAAAATCGGACCCTAGTTTATAAACAAAAATCATAAAAAAAATTATGTGTCATACAAATCAGAATATTTTTATCTTTGGTGAATTCTCAAAATTTTGATTAGGAAAATTAGATTTTGGTTGGAATTGCAAAATTTGCCATGTACAAAATAGATGCACAGTTACTGTATTTTGTATGGTTTTAAATAATGCTTCTACAGTACACCAGAATTTTTTATTAGGACTTTTGTTACGGTCGCAGTCAATTTTTTTGATAGTTTTGTGCTTATTCAGAATCATGTTTGATATCGTTCTCTAATGATTGGTCACTGTATAAAATGATGAATTAAATGGAAATTAAATGTGCAAGCTATAAGACGTATGTGTTCTGTTGTTGTTTTTCAATATGGAATTAAAATTACCACTTATATATAATTATGTAGTCAAACCTGCATTTGCGACCTTATCTCTGAATAAAGGCCACCCTGTGGATAAAGGCCTTTCTAGAACAAAATAACCTGAATAAAGCCACCTGTCAGTAAATTTGTCTTTCCAATAGTTGGCCTTTGTTCACAGGTTTGACTGTACACAATTCGAGGGTTCAGTGCAACAGTGTTGTAACTCATATTGAAATATGAACAAGTTACGACAGTGCTGCGCAGAGCCCTCGACATGTAGATACATTTATCCAGGTATATAAGTATAGGTATAATGTATGATGCATAAATGTGTTTTTCGTCCATGTGGTCATTTTAGGCCTTTGTTCACTATGGTTGCACAATGTTCACTTATATAAGAGACAGACAAACTTAAGTTAATGTAACCATTTATTCAGATGTCATATCTAAGAGGCACTTAACAGCCATAAACACATACAAATCTAAGAAACAGACATAATAAATGGACGGAGAAATCTTCACAAACAGATAATATTATGTACCGATAAATACAAGCATTTCTTAATATGATAAATATATAACATGTATTTTATACACAATACAGCAGTTAGACATACGGTAGTAAAAACTTGGAAAGGTATTTTTGTTATCATATACAGTCAAATCAGTGTTGGCCGCCACCGAAGGCCACCCTGTTAATGAAGGCCATTCTTTTATAAACTGGAATTACTACAAACCAAATGACCTCCAAATAAAGACAACATTTTGCCTTTCTCAAGAATGGTCTTTGTTCACAGGTTTGACTGTTCCTTCTTTATCACATAGCAACATCGTAAAAACATTTATTACAATAATTAAATCACTGACTTAATGTACATGTAACTATGGTAACCAGACTTTGATGTTTATTTGAATGGGTTGAATTAAATCTTGAATACTTAAAATTCATGGAATTTTTTACCAAAAACAATAAAAAAAATATTTCATAGCAAAATGGTCATTTTAACAAAAATAAATTTCTTTTCCAACAAAAAAAAAAGTTCTTGAATCTTAAAAATGTGAAATAATTTCATAAGGTTTACATGTGAAAACGAAATAAACATCTGTGAATATATTAGGCAGAGATAATAAATAAACAATGTCTATAACAGGTTACAGAAAAAAAACATGCTTTATCACAAAAATATTTATTTTTAGAAAATAATACTATACAAAAAACAAGGGTTTATATTAACTAGTTGAAAGAGTCTGAATCAGAAAATACTGTGCTTTAACTCTATTCACAGGTTTTTGTACACACATATCAAAACATTTCCTTTCACACAGCCAGATTTATTTCGGGGCCAGTTAACTTCCGATTTAAGAAGCGAAGGACTGATGCAAGTCATAAATCAATTTTTCAAGAAATTTCATAATTATCATTTTCAATGTATTTACATGATAATTTTACAGATCAGTTGTTATCACAATATTAATACAACAGTATCATACAAAATTATTCAGTGTTTTATCTGAAATGCACTCAAAAAATAATCACAGACACTTTGAGAATCCTCCCAGTCAATTTGTACAAGATTCATCACGTAAAAAGTCAATGTTTTCCCTTGCTCGATGATGTTCCATTTCTTTTAGGGAGAGCAATAAATCTAGGTCTTGCTGTAATGTTAAATTCCCCTTCAAGAGCCTCTGTTAGCACATTCAGCAACGTGTTTTCAATAATACCTTCAACTGTATTTCCAAACTCAGGTAATCTGAAATAAATGGAATTAATATAGTTGATATAGTTTTATAAAAAATAAAAAACAGATGGGGTTATTGCATAAACACTTGACTATTGGAGAAAAAAAAAATCCATTGTGAAAAATTATTAATTTTGACTAGGTCTAGCCTGGGACCTGAACACTTGCTTTTAAAATCATTTAAAAGGAAGAAAGATCACACTTTAGAAAATATCCAGAAATTAATATTCAAATCTTATAAAATAAATATTGAAAATGGGAATACATGTATAATGAAAACAGAACAATTCACTGTAAATACATTAAACTTGTGTAACATCGCAACAAACTTTATAACATAACCAAGTTCAACAAATAAAATGTAACTTTGCATATGAAATGATTATTTCAAAATTATACATAAGATTGATAACAAATTTATTATACAAAAGAATAAAAAAACTTGTCCAGAAACAAGACTGGCACAAGTGCAATTTTCAATTGAGATACATATTTATACTAAAGTGAGATTTGTAATATTTTAATAAATATTATATAACATTTTGATTTTTGAAATATTGAAATTTATCTAATATTTTCTATTTTTTTTTTTGAATTCATGAAATTCTTGAATTTATGTTATAATTGAATTTATGTAATTTTTGAACTGATGTAATTTTTGAATTTATACCAAATGTTGCCATGGAGACTGATTACATCGAAGTTAAACATTCAATTAATAAATGAATCCAGATACAGATATTGAAATAGATAAAACAAAAACAATAAAAAAAATAAAAAAAATTGAAATAAAGAAATCATGCAATTATAATACTTTCACTTACTTATTAAGTATAAATCTATAATCACAAAATATACAACACAACTCACAATAACAAAAAACAATACATATATGTAAATATCCAAAATCTTTATTTCTTATCGAACATGATTATGTTGTATAGAGCATTTATCTCAAGATCAATCATGAAAAAATTATGTGTTTTTTTCTGTTTAAATAAGTAACCAGTTCCTAGGTTAGTATAATTCTTACTAATTACAGTCAAACCCTTAAACAAAGGCCACACACAGGACCAAATGTGGCCTTTATTCATGGGTTATTTGTTCTAAATAATCAATGATGGTTCTTATAAGAACGGCCTTTATTCGGAGGTGGTGGCTAATACAGGTTTGACTGTATATATGATGTAATAAATGGCACGAAACTTGACTGTAAACTTACTTCTTCATTTCCTGTTTTTGACTTAGTCTTTGTTCTTCCTGTTTCACTCTCTTAATCTCCTCCTTGCTATATCTCGGTGTGCTTGTCTTTGATGACTCCTGAGTCCTCACACTAGATGTCTGCAACATCATTAATATTATTACGTTATTAATAAAGTGATTTCATATTGGCTTTCTTATTGGGCCAAGTACTGTTGTATTGGTCCAGTTAACCTCTATATTGAACCCAAGTCTCAACACCGGGTACCTATTAAACATCACTTCTGATATTATATAGTTAATCAAGATATGTATACATTAATTAATATCATATTATTATTATTTAATTCATCATATTTTCAGTATTTTTTTGGCACTGAGGAATACAAGCTTTAGATGAACAAAATTGACAAATAGCAACAGAACCTCAATATCATAAACAGGTGGCCTTAAAATTTAGGTCGCAAAGGGAATTTTAAATTGCACTGTTATAAGAGAGAAAAAACATAGGTACAATTTCGAGGATTATCATTGTTACCAATGCATAAGAAAAGTTACAAAGATCCCAGTGTTCATATCTTTTCTTTAAAGCGCTGGACTACAGAAAAGGAGATCCCACCCGGTTAGATCAGTGGTTAGAGTGTTGGTCTACTGAACAAGAAGCTGTGAGTTTGAGGGCGAAGCTCACACTGTCTGTGACAAATTTGATTGAAGATCCTATGTTAAATTATTCTCCACCTCTGAATTATGTGGGGTAGCTCGGTAGTAGCTTGTGGATAGAATGTGGTTAGTACTGGTTAAAGGTCTAAATGAAGTCCAGAAAAGCTGGCTAGGATAACTACCCGCCACGATATGACTATGAAAATGGCGTTAAACCCAAAGAAACAAACAGAAAAGGAACAATTTACCTCCAGCCTTAAAACAATTGAAATTTGCTAGCCCGAGCTTTGCGGGTTAGCACAAAAAAAGAGATATGAGTCATACCTTGCTTCTTTGTGAGGCTGCTGAAGTAGATTTACTCTTAGATTTCGGTTTAGAAGATGAAGCAGATGTAGCTGACGTCGGTGTAGGCGGACAAGATGATCTGTCTTCAGGGACTTCAACAGGAGAACTAGGTGGTGATGGAGACTCGGAAAGATCCTCTCTTACCTTCCTTTCTCCAACCTGAGCAAAGTAAGGCACTGGATCCTTCATTACCTTGATCACAGATTGATGGAAACTTGTATCGTCGAGGAGACCCCTACAATAGTTCAATAAGGGTTACTGTAATTCAGATTTACTTATGTACAATGTACTTATTCATTTACAGGGGTGTGATTAGTGGGATGGCAAAAAAGAGAAAAATCAAACTCATTGAGCTTGGAACTTGGGGCCTACGCAGGCCCCCAGTGTATCCAAGGGATAACCAAAATCACTGAAATTTGCTGATCTGTGGAAAATCATGTCCCTGATTTAACAAATACAATAGAACAAAGTTATAGTGAATTCATAGAGACCCAAATAATTACTTAATTACATGCATATTTCACTATGTCATTTGAGAGCAGATTCAGGGAAGAATAAAATCTTTATCTGATTCTACACTATAATCAAGCTAATTATAACAGTGTTTTACTGTACACAAGCAAAATTACTAACAAATATTGCTTTATCACTTATACGACTATACCCCCAGCAGAGCTATTCAAAAAGAGTCTTCGTACATTTGTAAGAAGACACTTGTCAATAACTCAACTTTCACGTGGACATAATCCTTTATCGTCGTATAAGTCAGATACACGTACTCGTATTTTCTTCAAAAATGTCTTCTTACAGATGCTAAGAGGACGGTTTGCTTAGACAAACAACCATTTATCCTCGGCTTCGCCTCGGACAAAATGGTTGTTTGTCTAAGCGCACCGTCCTCTTATGTCTGTAAGAAGACACTTGTAAGAAGAAAAACTCGTACTGTATCTATTACATAGATATGTATTATCTTATCAAAATTACTAATAAATGCATGATATTTTCACCTGTCATCATATACATACCTAAGCACATTGGCCATTACACCAGAAATAACATCCGATTCAGCCTGTCTACATGGTACAACTTCCACTTGTTTTTCAACAACTTCTTCTTTCTTCTCAGCAGCTGTATCTCGATCACTTAAACATCTGTAAGTTTAAAATATCATCATTTAAAGGGGCATACACTACAACTTGGTGCATTTAGAATTAAGGCAAAATGGTGATAAATTAGAAGCTTGTAAAGAAAAAAGCCGACGAAGAAAGTTTCAGCCAAGATTTCACCCAATTAAAAATAAAATCATAAACATATGTATTTGTGACACATACATTTAGTCAAGGAAATTTTTGGGTGGAAGTGATTTATTATTCATAGCTATGTTTTTTTGCGGCTAATACCTATACTAGTCATTTTATGACCCAAGTTCTTCCTGCAATTATCCATTATATATTGTTTTACATATACATCTAACACATTTTTACACTTTCACAGAATGTTTGTCAGTTGTAGGGTATGCCCCTTTAAGAACCACAGTTGTAGGAATACAGTTAACCCTGTGGACAAAGGTCATCCTTAGGAAGGACTGAATATGACCTTTAATGACACGTGGCCTCTATTCAGTGGTCATTCTGTTCTAATTAATCATTGATGTTTTTTTTAAAAGAAAGGCCTTTATTCACAGGGGTTTGAAATTGAAGCAGAGGGGCTGATATAGACCATAAGGGCAAGGGACTTTAGGGGACATGTAGTTTGAAGACGCCATTACAGAATGCTCAGATGTAATGTTCTTGAAAGAATTGATTTGATTGGATGAGCCAGAAACATTAACCAATAAAAAGAACTGTTATTCACATATGTGTATTTTTCGGTCTCTCAGGCATTTCAATTCATGGATCCGAAGAAAAAACATCCCTGACAATAAAGGTGTGTAATTGTGCTTCACACTTAGGATCAGAAAAATACCCCACCCATCAAACAAAACATCATTTTGAGCAGATCTAGACTGGATCAAAACATTCATTTCAGATATAAAGACTCTGAATGGTGGTAATCTTCAGAAAGAAGGAAAAAATCAAACCACTGAAAAGATTGAAGCTTATACCAGACCATATCATAGATAAACAAACACTGACCTATCAACGTAATATTTCTTATAATCGTCAGGGAAATTTGTCTGGAATGCTCGAATATCATGAGTTCTAGCAGTAAGACCAAGATGAAGTAAGAACGGTGTTGGTGGATCTGGTTTTTCCCATAATGCATCTTCATGACGTCGTCTACGCTCACATTCTTGTTTTTCTTCATCGGGAGACGGCTTACTAATGGGTGGCAGTGTCTGAAAAATACACATTGATGAGTAATTTGTTTACTTCATAGATTAATGTTCGGATTTTAACAGAAATTGAACTTGACCTGTATTTTATTACTATACACCTTCATGTAAAATATGAAACCAAACCATGAAATATTTCATACAAAATTTGAATGGACGGATGCACGGAAGAAGGACACTTTATGCCCTACTGCCATTTGAAATGGCAGGGGGCATAAAAATGCAAAAATGAGATTTTGAATGATATGGTCCAGGTCAAATTTTTTAAACTGGACACTTATGGAATACATAACTAATTAGTAGACGTTCAAAAAGTTAGGCCTCGGATCTTAGGTCAAATTTGGATGAAGTAGAATTAAGAACATTATAAAGAATAAGCAGAAAATAAGATAACAAGGCTGGCATTAAGGAGAATTAATTCGAGGGCTCAGCGCAACACTGTCGTAACTTGTTCTTATTTCAATATGAGTTACGACACTGTTGCGCTGAACCCTCGAATTGTGATTTGCAAAATGTGATATAATTGTGAGGACTATTGCCTCACAAAATCGGTATAACCCTTCAAATAAGACATTAATAATGGTATGGTATACATTGTATTAGACATCGAAGATTATTTCTCTGAATTTGTGTAAAATATTTTTCAGTCTATTACTAATTTGCAGACCTTTTGAGCTTGGTTGTTGCAGCAGGACTGTTTCTTATATAAAGTAAATAAAAAACAAACAATATTTACTTACAGAATATCTGCCGAATTCTGCTGAATCATCAGTTTTTAAACCTTCTTCAATAGATTTTAGTCTCGAGGGTGCTCGTTCCTGAAAATATGGACAGTCTTATCAAGATTTTTTTTAAAAATGTCCTGTATTTTTTAACTCCATTTCATTGAGTTGCCATTACAATCTAATACCAGATATAAGAAAAAAATTCAACTGAACACAATGCTAGAAATTTAGTACAAAACAAATGGACCTCAATATTTGACATTAATGATTTTAAATACGAAGTAGGCAGAATTACAAATCAAGTTCAATTTTATACAAAGTACACACATCATCTCAGAATTGTAAACACTTACAGTGACTTCAGGACTGCCGACACGCTTATCAGCATCAAGATCATCCTCTGTGATAGTAAACTCGTATTTCTGTCTCATTCTTTCAGCTTCCCATTCATTTAATCGTTCCTTGTATTGTCCATACTCCACTTCGTCCGTTACCTACAAAATATGAAATTAAAAGATTAACTAAACTTGTTTTTTTTGTTTTTTTATAATTTATTTTTATTCTTCATACTCGTACAATCATATGGAATGTTATGTTACATATTGTTACATATTTTTAACATACAAGTTTGTAAAGAATCATCATGCACGTATAACATTTTGTATTGTTGCAAATATATGATGTTTTCATATGAAGAATATATAAATTTTAAGGAAAAAAGAAATGAAGAAAAAAAATAAATGAGGGTTTAAGCTCGTTTCCGATTCCGTATAATTAATAATATTCATACATGAATGATATTTGTTACAGTTGAAAATGTAAAAGGTTTTAGAAAGTTTTAAAGATTAACTAAACTTATCTATGTTATGAATACTGTGAAATATGGATATAATAAAGTAATTGTTCTGCATTTATTGCATATTACTGCTTCAAAATTAAGACAATTAAATTAACTACACCTCAAATTTTATGTTGAATTTAAAACAGAATAAAGTTTTACTGTAAAAAATTATCGAAACCAAGCTTGACTGCTGACCCTAGATAAGATTTTAAAGTATTTATATTTTTACCTCACAAACAAGGTCAAGATCATAGAATGAAGGTTGTCCACAAGCTATGAATATCACCCTGCACATCTTACTTTCACCAGGCTTAAGGTAACCTTTGACTGGAGCGATTGACAAATACTGAAATCAATGTAAAATCTTACAATAACAACATCAAAGCAATTAACTTATAATCAACAAGAAGCTGTGTTCATTAAATGCATATGCCCCCAGTGGCAGTTTGACTTAACCCATAAAGTTGGAAGGACGAACGGACAGACAATCAATAAAAATTCATAAACAGACTGCCTCCATTTTTTTCAGTATGTGGCTTATGTGCAACATTCAAGCCTTTTTTGAAGACCTGCAGGAAGTTCTTATTTATGACAAATGGATAAAAAAAATTAAACACAAACATTCATACACCATTTCCACATGAGAGGAAACTCTTACAGTGAAGTTTGGTGGTTCCACCCAGGTGTATGCCTGAGAACTTCCTCCATTGTTAAAGTTGGAAATGTCACCAAATCTTAGCAGTTGGTATGACAACAAAAAAACCCGAGTGAATAAAAAATAGTTTGTAATTGGAGATATATGCTGAAAGGCATAATTGAGTCCTTGTGGCGACTTTAACTCAACGAGAACAACAACAAACAAAGGTGATAATATACCTGACTGTCAGATGGACATGTGACATGCCATTCAAATGACACTGGGCGATTCTTTGACCTGTTACTGATGAACACCATTCTACGTCCTCTACAGAATAATGGAAGATTACCGAACGAAATTCTCTCTTGTGACAAAAATGCAAGCTGCAATACAAATAGATAAATGATAATAAACAAACACCATTCTACGTCCTCTACAGAATAATGGAAGATTACCGAACGAAATTCTCTCTTGTGACAAAAATGCAAGCTGCAATACAAATAGATAAATGATAATAAACAAACATACAATTCTCAGTTGACACAAAATCATTATAGATAACAATAAACAATTAAAAAAAATCTCAGTCTTAATCCATTTTAAGAAAAAAGAAAAGTATGTTCCATTTCATGATTGATAAATTGTTTTAATATTTGACCATAAATAATTTTTGTACAATTTGAAAGTCTTACCAAAGGGGTAAGACAAATAACCTCGGAGCACTTAAAGACTGGTTTGCATTTTATTTATTTTAATTCAAAATTTCACCTGTCCAGGGGTTGGTACACTTTGTACCCCAGGGACTCCCGTCAGATCTTGTTGATCCGTCATCGGCATAGTGTCTCCCATAATTCTCTTGTCATAACCTACACCAGTAAATGTAACGATAGCCGTGTCACCATTGTGGACATGGATTGGTACATCGACCTGAAATAATCAATATATGATAACATCACAAGCATAGCATTCAAACATTCATATTTACAGAATACAGCAAAATCTCAAAAAAGCTACCATCTTATTATAATGACCATGTTTGATAAATTCCTAATAAACCAACAATGGTGAACTAGGATATAGCAAAAAAAACGATAAAGCAAGATTAAAAATATCCCTCAACCATGGCTTTCTTTATTTAAATGCAATGTATATAATGAAGAACTAATTTGGCAATGAACACATCTTGAAATTAAGAGAGAGAAAAATAAATACATCACTTATTGTGCAAAAACATCAGATCTGAACACTCGTACCTAATAGAAGGAAATCAAGCAAAAGGAGTAAATATCCCACATTCCAGGAATGTGTTCCACAACTTTAATTAAGACCAATTAGAATCTCAAGTATAATACAATACATTAGATTTTAAACCCATACTGACCATGTATGTTTTCGCTTCAATAGGTGAAAATCTCCATTCTATATTTAATGTTCGACCTGGTGGTATTTCGCCGACTGGATTCAAACATTCGAATATCGGCTGATCGAAGTTCTCATTCTTGACAAGTTCTAATGGTGTCAGATCAAACTGGTACCTCACAGGTACTGCTCCACCATTATATAACTCATACACCTGATATATACAAGTATACAATACATATCATACATTAAATAGATAATATTGTGTTTATTTTTTGTTTCAAGAAGACCTCTGTTGTCCTGTGGTTATGGTCTATGATTAGAAATCTGTAGTCCTTAACCACTGTGAGTACATATATCCAACCTAGAAATATATTTCACATGTGAGAAAGATATCCAGCTATTTTACATAAGGTTGGTGGTACTTTGATCTACCCAGGTGTAAACCTGGGGACTCCATCGTTAAAGCAGGAAAAGTATTACCCCCCCAGAAAAACAACAACAACAAGGCAATTCATTTTAACTTACAATAAAATCAATAAATTTGAAATTTTATACAATCTTCATTTAGCATTCAATAAGAAGTTCATCTCAAAGAAGTTGCAGTATTCAATTAATTTTTAAATTATATTAAATCTGTCCTGGAATTTATTATCGGCAAAATAATAAGTCATCAATCAATAATTATAAGTTTGAACAAACTTTCTAAAAAAGAATCCAATATAACAAGGCTTGTCACAAGATGTGACGTATGCCTTAAAGCATAAACCTCTAAGCGTGAACTTGACCTTTGAGGTACGGACCTGGGTCTAGTGAGCGATACATGGTCTCATGACTTGGAACATTTCTGCCAAGTAAACCTGAAATCCATGAATGAGTGATAAAGTTACAGAATGGAACTCCAGACGGATGGTGCAAGTACTGTATGCTCTTCCTTCGGGGCATAAAAATAACTACACATACCTGTTTAGGACTAATCTTCTCTCCGACAGGTACTGGTGTAAACATATGTTTACTGGATGGGAAGTGTATGTATCGTCGATCAGAATCAACTGTTACACCAATAAAGTTCAACTAAAATATAAAAGAAATAGATCATTATACTCATACACCAAAAGTTATGATACAAAAGAACAAGGATATAATTTGGATGAAGAAAGACTGGTAAAAAAGAAAACCATTGAAAAATCAACAGTATGTCTCCCATTTATGAAGTGGGGACGTGATTTGCGATCAAATACGATGAAATTGCCATCAACTTTTGGTCACAATTTGGCAGATCTAGAAATTTGTAGAAAATTGTTATGCTAGAGATATGAATTATAATACAATATCTTGTACAATATTTTTTGTATGTTTCTGGATACAATCTCATTTAGAATAGGGTAGGTTAAAAGTAGGATTTTTTAATGTTTCTTTCATTGTCCTTGAAAGCATTGCAGAAAGGTAAAAAAGTGAGAAGGTGTATGTACTGTTCCTTTTTAGACCTAGTAATAAGTATAGGGTCGCAGGGAAATATTTGGGTAGGTCGAGTAACTAGATACAAACATTCTTTTTATGCCTTAAGAGAAATGAGAACAAAAAATATGAAAGTTTCCATGTGTTGTAGGGAAGATATAAAACACGTACCAGAATCTCTCTACCTCTGGCTAATTTCAACAAGACAGGTAATCTATCCGTACCAGCCATTGTATGTTTATACTGAAGACAGACAGTTCCACATTCACCAGGCTGTAGTTGACCTTTCTTAGGTTCTATGGTAAACAAATTGTTGTCCATTACCTTCATCTGAAACAATAATATTATAGTGATGAATGAACTTACTAACTTTCATCTAAGGTAACAATTTAAGTAAAAGTAAAATACAGACAAAGAACAAACAGAGGGAAGAAGCAAAGAAATGGATGAAGAATGAAAGCAGCCGAAAAAATAGACAAATAATGAACACATTCACAAAGAGCAAAAAGACAAAGAAATGGACAAAGACAGCAACAATAGACACAGAAGAAAACAACAAAGAAATGAATAAAGAATGAAAGAACAAAGAAACGGACAAAGAATAAACAAATGGACAAGAGGAAAAAATAGAAATGGACAAAGCACAAAAAAGGGGAAAAAACAATGGTAGGACAAAAAACAAAAAATGAATGAAGGGAGACAACTCACTTCATGTAATTCATCTTCATCAAACTCTCCCGTTTCTGCCCAGTATTCTAACTCCATGTGAAGGTCAGATGGAAATAAAAATGCCCTGTAATGCATAGAGATATTTTTAAACATAGACATACATCAGAATAAGTAAAGAAAGTGCAAGGCAATATTGCATGATTGCAGTAAAGATCACTTGAAAACAATAATGATTGGAAATGTAATGCAACAGATATAAAAGGAACAGGCCAAGGCCACCGACATAGTTTTTAGGAATTGTGACCTCGACCTTGACCCCCTAATACAATACTAAGCTAGGTGTCCATAACAACTTGCTACATACCAAGTTTGACAGTAACAAATTGATCAAGTTGCTGATCAGAAACCAATAGTTTGACGTTACCCCCTACTCGAAGAACTTACCCCAATCTAAAAACAAAACCTAGTGAAAAAATCATTTAAACAACATGATTTTGTTTAGAAGTTACTACGCAGACATTTTGAACACAAAAAAAGCTGCAAATATGCCACACAAATGATAAAATACCGGGAGTGAGGAAAATCTAATTCATTGAGCTGGAGGCATCTACGGCTGCAGTGAGTCCAGGGATTATCAAAACTGCGGAAACCCAGTGATCCGAGAAAAAATCACAGCCCTGAATACTGTACAAGTATGAGAAATGAACTCGATAAAAAATCAATATGTAACGCATACCATTCTGTGGCTACTGTTCCCGTATTTTCAAACATGAGATTAACAACACAAGCCTCACTGCCTAGTGGTGCTGCACTAAAGTTAAAGTCCATGATGGCTCGTGTGTACACTGGTGGTCGTCTTTGATGACTGTGTCTTGTTTGTACACTGTACATCAACTCACGAGTTGATGGATCATTGTCCAAACAAACATTAAGACTGAAATAAGTAAGTAAAAAAGAAAGTAAGTATGTAACAACTTAATTTAAAGCAGCAACACATTCAGGCATGCCCAGTCTTCCCTGTGAGCCTCTGAAATATGTATTGTATATATATATATACATATATAAAATGTTAAAAAATATATCCGAGTCAAGCAAATTAATAATGAAAAATAACTAACATTCCATAGGTATTATTATTTATTTCATTCGCCAACCGGTTTCGTCATTTGACTCATCAGGGCATTAATAAAAAAAAAAAAAAAAAAAAAAAAAAAATATTAATGCCCTGATGAGTCAAATGACGAAACCGGTTGGCGAATGAAATATATAATAATACCTATGGAATGTTAGTTATTTTTCATTATATATATATGTACTCATACTATTTGAAATATGAAGTACTAGAGATATGCATATTGAGATTAATATATAACAAAGGTGGAATGAAAATTCATTGCTTCCTCTAACCCAACTGGCTCTTTTTCCCTGCCGACCCTTGACATTTTTGGTGATGTTGCTAAATTTTTTTCTTGTCCTTATCAACAATTGTTCATTTTCATACTAACTATACGATATTTCCAAACAACAAAAATACATATTTAAAAAAAAATGACCTTGCAACTAAAAAATTTTAGCATTAAAACAATATAAAAACCCATTTTTACCTGTCCAGTGAAAACAATGACCAAAGTTGTTTTTTGCTGATCCCGACAGCGCTTCCATGGCAACGAGCGTCAGTAACAGACATGGTAGGGAATACACCAGTAGTTAAAACATGACATAAATGTTGAGGTTCCGGTGCAGCAGATTTTTCTTTATCTGCAATAGATAAATATAGAGTCATATACTGCCGATGAAGACAACAAATATATGTTTATGATACAAAATAACATGAAATGAGGTTCGGGTGCAGTTAATTTGTATTATTATTTTATCACCATTATTGTGTGCGTTTAATCATTACATTACCTATTTTTCAGCTCAAATTACATCATTCCTACAGTATGTACCACCAAGATATACAGTCAAACATGTGAAACAAAGGCCACCCTTGAGAAATTCATAATGTGGCCTTTATTGACAAACAGCAATTATTTGGAGGACAGTTTGTTCTAAATAATCAATGAACTTTTTTTTAAAAATTGCCTTTAAAGGGGCATACCCTACAACTTGGTGCATCTAGAATCAAGGCAAAATAATGATAAATTAGAAGCTTGTAAAGAAAAAAGCCGACGAAGAAAGTTTCATCCAATTAAAAATAAAATCACAAAAAAATATTAGTTTCCATAAAGAATCGGAAACTCTTTGGAATTTGTTGTACAATTTTTGGGTGGAAGTGATTTATTATTCATAGCTATGATTTTTGCGGTTAGTACCTAAACTAGTCATTTTATGACCAAGTTCTTCTTGCAATTATCCATTATATATTGTTTTACATATACATCTAACGCATTTTTACACTTTTACAGAATGTTTGTCAGTTGTAGGGTATGCCCCTTTAATCACAGGGTGGCCTTTATTCTTAGGTGACTGCAAACACAGATTTGACCGTAAGTATAATACATTTAAACAAGTTAATACCTTCTGGTGTTATCAGTTGGTATGAAATAGCAAACTGGTATGTACATCTACGGATTGGCTTCACCATGGCAGATATAACTTGTCTTGACCTAGCTGGAATTATACCTTCCACACGATCCAACTGTAAGCCTGTAACATGATCAAATATCATTACTGTAAAGTTTATAACGTTTTCTTTAATGATCGAACCTTTAAAAGGTTGGTTATTAAAAGCAGACACAATAGAGTTTGGTGGTCGGCATCAGAACGAGCATGCCAATATAAAACCTCGCTAATAATGAGTGTTTTAAGTTTGTCGGTTAAGGAGACAGAACAGGGATTTATTTTGGTGGTTGGCTATGAAACTGCGCCGATTCTAAATCTTAAAAACAACCAAATTGTGCACCATCAGAAATAAACATGTATACAGTTTAATCTGGGTAATTGTGTCATTCTCACCAATAGTATCAGTACGGGTCATCTCGTCAGGATACGGGCCATCAAGGGTCTGATCAACCAATAATCTATAATGGAGACTGCAGATACTATTGTTGAATAAAGTGATGTGTTTAGAGGCTGAACTTCCAACAATAACATCACCAAAGTCCAGATAACCCTCCTCAGCCTGAAAATATAAATATATCAATTACATGTATATAAATATATATTTGAGATCATTTCTAAGACATCATTTCAAGTTTTAGTTTAAGTAAAATACGTACGGAGTTTAATTGTACTGTACGTATTTGTTTTTCATTATTATTCACCTTTTTGATTCAATATTGAAAATTTAAAATGGTTCAAAATAAATCAAACAAGCGATTAACAGATAGTCGCGAAAACTGGTTACGATGGAACAGTATATACTAAATAGCAATGTAACGATTGATCCAAACATCAGGTTGTCTGATCCAGATATCCGGATACTTGATTTGATCAATTTTGACATCCCTAAAGAAAACACATTCTGCTTTACGCTATACTAATATCAAATGTAGCTCATATTTACATATTTTACAATGGAGAAAAACTGATATTTAGTTGATCGCATTACTTGGTATCCACCTATAAATATTGGCAACCATATCATATGGAACACTATATCTGAGGACCTTTTAACTAAAGAGACATTTAACGTATTGGGATTGGTTAAAATCGCTAAAATAACGTATCTTTATCGACTTTTCCTTATCAGCGGTAAATATCTCTAACGTAATGTGCATTGTATTGGTACGATATGACACTATTAATTCATTAATTATAAAATCTCTTACTAGACATCAAACCTGGGCGTTGTTTCAATTATTGAACTGTGAACATCAGCGATTTTGAAATTTGTTGATTTCATGAGACGATAATGATCTGACACTTTAATTATTAATTGCTCAGCTTAAAAAAACACAGCAGGTGTCATTTTCGAATTAACATTGCCGTCTTATTTGATGACGGATTTTGAAGCAGTTTTCGTTAATTTGTAGCGGAAATGTTAATCTAGGGAACCATTCCTCAGAATTTTGATACTTGTTTTCATTTTTTATCTATGGCGTATTACGTAATAAACAGCGGGGTTTTGGGTACGGAATTTCTTTAAAGTCATGTATCTAAAGAACGCAGGATGTTATAAAAAACTGAGGCACGGTTCCCTGCATTATACATTTATAGTCAATATAAGTCTATTTGTTGTAATATATTCCAATATACAAAGTAGTAATCGTTGTTAAAAAATTTGTACATCACATGCAATATTGGTTTATAGAAGACCAATCAAATGTAATATTTGTTTCAAATCACTTGCTATGCACTTTATACAGTGGGTTTATTTTAGTACATAATTATGGTTTAGTTTTTAAATCTATAAATTGGTGAAACTTGATTTGACCTGACATCCAAGCCCGTTACCTTAAGGGATTTCATTACTTAAAATTGAAAGACCTTTAAGAGTTTGGCCCCTAACAGCCCCTAACCTACCTTTATGTCGCCTATGGAACCTTCACCAATAGCTCTGACGTCAAATTGTTTCTTCTTGCCCCCTGACGAAGTTGAACTGAAACCCTGACCCCACACAACAAGGGCTGGTTTCATGACATACTTTTGTTCTTGCTTGGGTACAAAGGACCATAATTGAGCCTGAAGAAATTAATAAACAAAAAGAGTCAACATGAAATGTTCACACACAAAAAAGCAACAACAACCACTCTCAACAGATTAGAGTACACCAAAATAATATAATGTCAATAAATGACCAAAAAAAATCAGATATTTAACTTTTAAGTAACCAGTAACTATATTCTTTATTAAATTGTCAACATATGAAAATTTTATAAAGTAATTTACATAGGACTACAATCGCATTTAAGATTTTGTCAAATGCAACATTAAGAAAACAACAATTATATTTTTTCTATTGTTTTAATGAATTATCAACACATTCTATATATATGTATACATGTACGGTCAAACCTGTGAAGAAAGGCCACTCTTGGGAAAGATATATGGTGGCCTTTGTTGCTAGGCAGCCTCTATTTGGAGATCTATTTGGACCCAGGGTCCGTATTCACAAAGCATCTTAAGTTTTTCTTTAACTTAAGTCGAAATTTTTACTTAAGTTGAAATTTTTTTTCATGGTAAAAGCTTGTAAACCAGTCATCAAAAGTGTGAAAATGAATTATCATTTTCATAATTGGCATCTTTAGAACAAAGATAAAATCATATTATTGTGATTTCCTCCTTTATATTAGTACAAAAGAGTTAAGGAAAAAGTTGAATTTAAGGAAAAATATAACTTAAGTTAAAAAAATACTTAAGATGTTTATTGAATACCGGCCCATATTATTCTAATATCATTTGACCGACTCAAAGATAAATGACAAAAAAATTGGTACCTGGCTTTCATTTGGATGAATGATTCCAGACTCTGGGTAAACTGAGAGCAAATCTTTGTCAGAAAATCTCAACTTCCACTCAAACCTTAAATATAAGACAATATAAGTGAATTTTGTGTCGTTACAAGCAATATGTCACTGAAGTTAATGTTGAAATTAAATTTAATGTTATTCTGTTATTCTGTTCCACTGAAAACTTCTGTAGTGACTTTATATTACATTCTGTCCATTTTATTCAATGGGGTTAAAAATCGCACCAATGGCAAGGATGTTCCGTCAACTAGTCCTGCTTTAATGGTGGAGGAAAACCTCAGAGATACACCTTGTTGGAATCACTGTCCTTTCTTAGGCTAGATGTGAACTTATTTAATTCCTTTAAATAGGTTCAATCTAAATTTGCAACATTTTAATGCAAGAGAAATTATATAAATGGGATTGCCACAAAATAAGTAATATGTATTGAATATACAGACCAATGAATTCAACATAGCGGTATAATAATGTGGTTTTGAAGCAAGATCTTTATAAATTGTTCATTTTTGAAAACACTTCAGAATTAAAGTTTATTTTCAAAGCCTACCTCAATGGTATTCTAGACACATTCTTGATATTGTATGTACGAGTAGAAGATGTTCCCACACACGTAGGCTTGAAGAACATTTCACCCTGTGTGTCCAGTAATACCTGTGGTGCTTCAGCAGAACCAGCTAATTGTATTTCCTGAAAAATTATAAAATTGTATAATACATCACATAATAATCTATATCATGTTTGTTTGTTTACTGTATTTTCATTTATTTTCGTTGGGCTCAAATTTCGTGGTTTTTACTAAACTGGCTATTTCGTGGGGACATAAATTGGTGGATTTTGATTTTTGACTAAAATACCTTATCTCTGCTTTTAAATTTGTGGGGATTTGATTTCGTGGATGAACCGACCGACGAAATCCACGAAATTAAATCTCCAACGAAAATTAATGATTCCACAGTATCTGTTGTTTAACGGCCTATTCGACAGCTATGGTTAATTCAGGGCCGCCCCAGAGAGAGGGAAGAGAAGATACAGGAGAACCGAGCATATGTATCCCTTCTCTTATTTTAAAATGCATTCCTTGTACTTTATCGTGCCCTAGCTGTGTAAAGCAACAATACATGCCTCACTTGTTTCCTTTGGTTTTCTTAGCACTCCATCCACCCCTCTGTACTATGTACTTCTTCAAACTTTGAATTCAATTGATTGGTTACCCATCAGAGGGAAAGACATGAAGTCACATGAATCATAAGTTCAAGGTGTGACAAATCTGTACAGCACCCAGACAAAAATAAGACATTCATAATTACAAAAAATACAAAAACTAAATAAAAATAGATTTAAAATATTCATATTTCTACAAAATAAAATGGGAAAAATGATGCTATTTACCTTATCATATTTTTTATTATCATTTATTTTGAGTTTCAATTTATGTTTGTAAGTCTTCACTTCCTTCGGTGAAATTTTCACAACAAATATCTGCATCTGTCCTTTCAATAATGCTTTTGCAGGCTTAACAGAGTATATACTGAAATATAATGATACAGTTATAGACTTGGAACACATGAATAATCTTTTATCTTATCAGTTATTTGCAGGGGTAAAAGTTGGAAACTTAAAAAAAACAAAAAAATTGGCATGAAAATCACAATTACAAATCAGAAAAGGGGTACCCCCAAAACTTCTAACTAGATTTACAAGATTTGACAAAATAACCTTTCTGGAACTTAAAACCCTAAAAACTAATGCCCATACTTTTTATCAATTTATAAACATATTTAGATTTTCATAAATACAATACCTGTTGGGATCTTTTTCAACATCAAAGAATATAGGTGTTGTTCCTGTATTGGTCATCAGTAAAGTTCTGTATGTAGACTCCTTAGCATTGACAGCTGGGAACACTAGATGTTCACTATTTAGGGTGTATTTAGGTAAAAATGTCTCATTGTTGGGCATAAATGTATGACCTGAAGCACAAATATACCATTGAAACATCATACATTGATCAGTCCAAATTTTTGATCAAGTTCATAAATGGTCATATTCCAAGAAAATGACCACCACAAAAAATGGCTGACTATCCTTAGCCATCACCATACCGGAAACGGAAAATAAGATTTATCATTTATTCAGAGTGACCGAATACAATTAACGCACTATACTCAGCACAAACTTAATCTCATTCAGGTTTGAGGGAACTTAAAACTTAAAATAGTCAATTAATTAACTTATCAAGCCAATAAATAAACAGTTACATGCAATTACTAACCAGAACAGTTCAATGTCAAACACCATGGTGGACTGTGTGTTGTGCTCTCTACCAGTTTATAATGTCTTAAACTTTTGTAAGAAACGTAACATTCTAACTCAGCACCAAACAATTGATTAGGAGCATTCTGAAATATTAAGAAGTAAAATCTGTCAAAATATGATGATAATTAGATAAGAATCATTGTTGTATCATTATTATTCAATGAAGACTAAAATGCCCTAATGCTAGACAGACAGCAGAAAGATTTTAAAACAAACTTTTTGCAATGGTTCATCTTTTTATGCAAAACTTTCAAAACATGTCTATGTAAGACCCTTCAATAAAACAACATACATACGACAAGTTTTACATCTAATTTGTTGTGCACTAGCTATTCATGTCAACAACTTTCGCATAAGATTCTATGTATTTACCCAATGGCATTAACCCTTATCAGATTCTTTTTAACATCATGAATGTCTACCCAGAACTAATATCAATTCAAATTTTGAAGTCAACAGTACTAGTATGTAGGAGTATATAATGAAAACATTTCTTTTGCCAGATTAACAAAGATGCAAGAGTAATTGCAATACCTTGACGTTTTTTCAAAATTCTACTAAAAGCGTAAATTGAAGAAAACAAAGTACTTACTGGTTTAAACTTCACTTGAAATGAACAAGATTTCAGTGGTGGAATGTCGATGATATCTGGTGTCACAGTGAAAGTCTTATCTGCTCCTGTAACAATATAGAGGTAAATTAGAAGACAATTAATGGAAGAGTAATAATTTAGCTTATCAAGCCTTAAATATCAATAACGCACTTTGCGTCTTTATGTGGTAAAGGGTCTTAGATGCAAAGTTTGTCTTTATGAGAAATGGTTAAAAAGAAAAAGGAACAAAAGATAATATACCTTAAACTATGATAAAGCATTTTACGTTTTCTTTTCAGTTCATAAAAAATCTTAATAACTGTTCTTAAGTCGGCTTTTTCTTCCTTTCATCCCACTAATACAGTGCAACCTCTCCAAAGTAACACCCTTTGGAGAAGCAAAATTATGTTGCTGTTGAGAGGTTGTTGCTCTAGAGAGGTTAAATTAATAGTTATATCGCACAGTAGGGAAAAAGCACGCTGTTGTTAAAGGGAGGTTGTAGCTCAAGAAAGTGCTGCTCTGAAGAGGTTGCACTGTATATAACAATCAAGTAAATGACTCAGTAATCTTACCTCCAATCCATTGAACTGTAACCTTTCCCTTTGTATGGTTCGTCAAATTTAATACTTTATCGTCTATCACACGAAGATTTTGACAGTTTCCAAAATCTATCACATTCACATCAAGACTTGCATGTGGCACAAAGTTCTGTAATTTACAATATTTTACATCATATAATAAATGAGCACAAGTGTGTGACTAGTCAGTCACTGACCAGAGAGGTGGGAACTGATGTTTCCATGGTATTTCAAAAATAAAACAATTAAACAGATATAAAGTACTGATACTGCGATAATCAACATTATTCAGTCAAATTATCATGAACGGTATGACCTGCAGCAACCATGAATTGAACCCAGATTGCCGCGTTACAAATCCAGCCCACTAACCACTGGACAATGGCTGCGGTCATTAAAAATTGTTCAAAAGGGAATTTGAACTCCCCCAAGTTTAGGCACAGAAATAGCTCAAATACAAGAGATTACTTACTATAATATCAGAATGGAAACCACAAAAATAGCTCAAATACAAGAGAATACTTACTATAATATCAGAATGGAAACCACAAAAATAGCTCAAATACAAGAGAATACTTACTATAATATCAGAATGGAAACCACAAAAATAGCTCAAGTACAAGAGAATACTTACTATAATATCAGAATGGAAACCATCATTGAAGTATTCATCCAGAGGTTCAGTGTGGGGTAAAGCATGCTCCATAGGGTTCTCAACTGTTCCAATCTTTACAAATAAATCATTGAACATTTTAAAACAATATGTTGATGTTATGATATACACTGCTCAACTTTAATAATCAGTCACCAAGATTTTTCAGAAAAGACATTCAGAAAATGACTGTGTCAACCAAATATAAAAGTTGAGTAGTGTCATGTAATTACCTAAGTTACCTTTATCTACTATGAATTCATTCAATTTCATTGGTACAAAATTCCATGGACTTGATGCAATCATAAATTTTGGAGGATAAACCATAAAAAAAATTAATATTCACAAAAATTTGCGACATTACAGTTATACATATATGTATTTCTTCATGACATGCAGCTATATGAATGAGCTTTATTTTGATTAGCAGTATAGACCCTATAGACTCTAAGCAACCTATATGTCTTTCTTTGCATAAAAAGAGAAACACACAATGTGTTGCTAATGATTTTTCAGGCAAAATAATTCCACTTCACAAAACTTGAATCAGCTGATATTGAACCATATCATGAATTCTCTTACTTTGATGAATACTACAAAAAATTATGACAAATTCTGAATATATTAATAACACTTCGGTCTTGTCACAAACATCCTAGTTTTACAGTAAAAGAAAACAAAGATAATTGTGGTTCAAGTGAAAATACAGTCAAACCTGTGAACGAAAGTCTACAAAGAAGGATAAGAAAGTTGGACTTAATGCACAGTTAGACTGAATTTAGAGTTTCGTATGGTATCTTATATCATTACATATGATTTAAAATAGTGACCATTATTCACAGGTCATCAATGTTCTAAAGTAACTATCAAACCAGGCTTGGTTGTATTAATATCTTGTGGGTGGAGTATACATATAATGAAATACTATTGTCAATATCAATACATATTAACACAGAACAATAATGTAATCTGTAAGATCATGACAATATTTAGTTTTTACAACAATACAATTCACATGCCAGTAATCAAAGTCAAACAAAAAGTGTTTGTTGCCCCTTCATGACCTTGACCTCAAAATCATCTACATGCGATGACTGACCACCTAACCAAGTCTGAAGAGTATAGGCCGAATCATTCTCTAATTATTGGTTGGACAAGGTTTGGTTACGGACGGACCGACTGACACATGCAAAGCAATACACCCCCTTTTCTTTGAAAGGGGGCATAATAATTGTAAGACCTTGATAATGAGCCCACCTTTAGAGAAACAAGGTCAGAATATACAGATGGTGATCAATATCAAGTTAAAACATTGAGAAAATAATGAAAACTGGATCAATATAATTATCATCTTTATAATGGGGTGGTTATTATATTGAGGTTTCATTAAGATTTCACCCTGATAATTTATCCTGGCTAAACAGTACGACCAACTCATTATAATAGTAAGACCCTCAGGGCTTTTTTTGATCAGACTGTCAATATTTCATCAACATTTTACCATGCTAATGAGACCACCTGAATATTAAAACTACAGTACAACCTCTCCAGAGTGTCTCTCTTTTGAGCAACAACCTCCCTTCAACAACAGCATGACTTTTCCAAACTGTACTATTCAATTATTAATGTAATCTCTCTAGAGCAACAACCTCTAAAACAACATAATTTTGCTTCTCCCAAAGGGTATTGCTTTGGAGAGGTTGCACTGTACATCATTTTGAGGGCTCAGCGCAACACTGTCGTAACTTGTTCTTATTTCAATATGAGTTACGACATTATTGCGTTGAACCCTCAATTTGTGTCTCAGAATGTGGTCATAATATTTGTGGTTTTACCGTATACATACACATTAATTCAAAATATTGCACAACAACAAAAAAACCAAATTGTGAAGAGTATACATGGGAGATAACTCAGTATATACATATGTGTGTCACTCTTGATACCTATATACATGGTTGTAAGACTTACCAATCCTTCAGATTCAGAGAATGAAGCTTCAAGTTGGTTATTGTTATAATGTAACTGACCCAGTGGGATCACTTCATACGGTTCTTTCTGTTATCAAGTTAATATATAACATTATATTATTAGTCTTAGAAAACAGAAGACACATGTTCCGCTGGTGGCAGTTAGACTTAATCTCATATGGACGGACAGACAACATACAGACAGACAAGTCAATCACTATATGCCTCATATGCCATTTGATGTCAGAGGCATGGAGTAAAAATATATTGGTGATCAGAGTTAGTCAGTCTTGACTTTATATTTGTTGATTTCGTAGTTTTGTAATGAAATAATAGATTATGGTAGAACCAGCAGATGCTTCGAGATTGCGATGACCTTATTATTTATGAGTTATGGGTAAGCTCATGGTATCTTTGAAATCAAACATAAAGACTTAGATATAGCACAGACATTCATACAACTATATCATACATTATAATTACAACCTTACAAGGGCCATGACCTCTAAAAGAAAATTGGGCCATCCTTAAAAATGTTTTGTTTGCAGTAATACCAAAAAAGTCCCTACTAAACATTATTTGACCTCTTGAGGTAATTTTTTTTCAATACAAAAATTGTATTTTGGGTTCCATGCACAGTACAAATTAAAAAAAAAATTTACCTACCCACTAAAAATTCTCTAGGTTAACCGTTGAGTAACCAGAAACAAAGATTTTTTAAGGATTGCCTAGTGCTGAGAAGGATGGAAACCATAGCCCAACTATTATTATAAGGAGCTTGAACCTATGTCAAGTTTACAAGTTTAAACAAGATGTACTGACCACAGGAGCCATGAGGGCACCAGCATCATCAAGTTCGAGTCTTCCTTGTTGACGTAACTCGTTCAACTGTTCTGGAGGGTACACAGAGAAACCACGCTCTACATGGGTACGAAAGTTGTCCAAATGCTTGGCTTGAAGTACTGCCGGCTTAACGAGCTCGGAGTGACAGGTAGCAATTAGATCCAAAAACAATGGTCCCTGTGATATAAAACATTCAATGTACATTTAATGATAATGCAAAACTATACTATATATAACAAGAGCTCAGCGCAACACTGTCGTAACTTGTTCTTATTTCAATATGAGGTACTACACTGTTGCGCTGAACCCTCGATATCACACAAAGAAAATGACAAATCCAAACTTAAAGACAAGACAGAGAGTCACAAACAAATGTCATAATATATGATAAACTGAAACTGACCAAGTTGGTAAATAAGTAATGAGATTTGGTAGAAATCACAATGAGGCCTGGTTTCCAGCTTAAGTCAATTTTTTTATTCGATTTTCAATATATTCGCCAATCAAAAATACTGAGTAAAGTAAAATAAAAAAATTAAATGATAATCGAAAATAAGAATTATTAAACAGTTAATTCATGCAAATTAAGATAGCAAATATTAAAATTTGATTGAAAACATGTAATTAACTGAATGCAAAAATCTTTAACAGATTAATTAATTTTGATAAGAACAAACCTTATTATGTATCATACATGCAACACGTCTATGATAATTGATTGGATGTTGGGGGATAAACTTCAGTATCAATGTTCTCTTCTCATTTGGTTTGATCGTACCAGTTGTATTCTCAAACTTAAATACACTCTCATTGCAGTCAATCATAAACTGAAAAAGTTAAAATTATCGTATATATGTATTTTCATTAAAAAAAGTGTTCACTGTCACTAAACGCAGTAAAGGCAAAATACTCATAATATCAATACAGTACAATGAAACCTGAATTAATTTTTATACAATCAATTAATTTTAGATAAATCGATGTCTATTTTTTCAACAATTTTTTTTCAGGATCACAAAACTTCTAAAAACAGAATGGTAAATTATTTTATTAGTCATGATGTATAAACTTTTGTTCAGCAAGCATTTGAGGAGAACAGCCCGCCACCCTATTAACCACTACTTTTTCAGGTCCCAACTGGGTAATATTGTTTATTCATACCGTATTAGGTATACGAGGGTCAGGGTCGTCCCACCTTTATACCTTATTACCCACCTTTGACTTTCTCAACAGTTTTAATATCAGTCACAAAATATCACATTCCTGTAATAAGACTTAGGCATACCTGGAAGGTGGCTTCCATATCTGAATTATTGATTAAATCAACTGTTCTTGTAGCAACCTCACCAACATCAATCTGTAGGAAGTTGATCACATTAGAACTGAGTTGGACTTCAGGACCTGAAACAAAGTTTATAATTCTTAATCAACCACAGCCCTCAGATGCAACCAGTCTATGAATAAAATCAGTGGGGTAGCAAAATGACTTAATTAGAGAAAATATGTGCTTGAAATATCAGGGTCCGAGGTTATAAAACTTTGTTAATCATACCTTTAGATGTGCCGACACATTTTATCACACTTTTGCTGATTTTACCAATGGCAATCACATTGAAGTAATCAACACTAGTGACATCTACCATGTTAGGGCTGTATGAAATCTGTATATAATAATTGAACATATTATAGACATAATTTATCATTAGTAGTACAGTGATACCTCTAAAATCAGACCTACACTGGACTGAGCCAAAATCCGGTTTTCTGAGAATTCCTTTTTTTAGTTGAAAAATACTGTGGAATCATTAATTTTCGTTGGGGATTTAATTTCATTTTTAATTTCGTGGGTCGACTCATCCACGAAATCTAATCCCCACGAATTCAAATGCGAAGATAAGGCATTTCTTTTCAAAATTCAAAATCCACGAATTTATGACCCCACGAAATAGCTATTTTAGTAAAAACTACGAAAATTGAACCCAACGAAAATTAATGATTCCACAGTAATCTGATTTTTTGAGAATTCTGGTTTGTTTTCAGGGGTTTGTTTTACTGTAATACAGATTAAGTTTATATTATAAGAAAAGAATTAATCAGTTACCTTCAGAAAGGAGTATGAATATGGCGGTATCATTAATTATCAGAGACTTTTGCATGAATTTAAGACCGGGAGGTAAAGTAGTGAAATACCAGGAAATGAAATGAAACCGTACCATGCAATTACACAGAAAAAATGTCATTTGAATTTTCAATACACATTCAAGTATTCTTTTGAGTGTAAGTTCCATACAATAAATTCATACAAGTATATTAATATGCATATTCTGCAACTTACATTATTTTAAAAACATCATCTTACCACAATTCAGTAGTCAAAAATTTAAATCATCTTAAAACATAACAATTAAAATCATCTGAAGGCATAAGAAAGAATTTGAATTATACATTATATAGGGTAAGTGTTTGTATATGAAAATAAAAACTAAAATAAAAAACCTACAGGTATCTTTACAGATGACATTGGAGGAACAATTCCTTGCATCTTGGTACATTTGAAAACTGTGTCAATACGATTTATAGCTGATGGATGCTCCACTTTATACGGGGCACGCACCTGTGAATAATTAAATACAGACATATTGTAACACAATTACGTATTCAACAAAAATTGTGATTGCTAGTTCAACATGGTAATATTTCAAAGGCAAATCAAGAATTTACGCCAATATATTAACTGGACTGTTTAACTTTCTTGAAAACCTAGTAAATAAATATATATACAAATTCAACCGACAGAAAAAAAATATCTTACTGGAGACAGATTATGTAATTCCACTGTTTTCAGTGCAGTAGTACCAACAGCTGCAGGACCAAATTGCACAACAGATTCTAGTGTTCCTTTGTTTAAAGTTGTGGAAGGTTTACCAACAGCTGACACAATTACATGTGGATATTTACCTGAAGATTGAAATAAGAAATTCACGAAATTTCATTAATACAACTAATTAATGCCAGTGACTTAAGCTACATTTTACTGAGTTAACTTTTTGTGTTTAAAGTCTTCATGAATATTACATGGGTTGCATTAAAAAAAGTTTTTGTCAAGGCCAACTGTTTATTAACTTGAGATTGGTCTCCCAGCTGAAATTGCATTTCTATTCTCAACCTATATACAGTAAAACTTCATTACGTTTGTCATGTATTTAAGTAGTTATTATGATCAAATAACTTGAATACAGAACACTGGTTGAAAATTATATCATTTCTTCAAAATTAAGTAAGGAATTTTGATAAGACCAAATTTATATTTGAGATTGGAGAACAGTCTCAATTCTTAGTCTCAAAACATATTAACTCTTCTACAACTAAACGCAAAACATTTATTGCATGTACTAAGCCTATTTCGTAATCTTATTTTTCTTATTTCTTTCCCCAAAATAATTTAGTATAAAATTTTCACACTCTGATAAATAAAGAATTGTAGGCAAGTAATGAAGCTGGACTTACCAATGCCAACTAATGTTGTCACTTTGGACAATTCTCCTTCATCTCCGTACTTGCAGACAGCTTGTGCCTCATAAACAGTAGCAGACTGAAATATATAGATCACATACACAAAGGGTTTGTACACAACAAGAATTTTTGTTACATACATTAGAAAAGAATTTGTTGATAAACTCCATCTTAAGAACACCTATCTAATTAATTAAAACTTCTCTCAAAACAAATCCTCATGAATTCAGAGGTTACATTCATGGCACATTTTCTATTATAGAATAAAATATCTGGTTTCCACGAACATTTTTTCCTGAGGTCTTAATGTACTTTCAATGAGAACACAAAAGTTTGGTAACACTTACATCTGGTTTAAAAGTTGCTTTGAATGTTCTTACTTCACCTGACTTCAGTTTGGTTATTTCAGGTTGTATGGTGAATGGTAGACCAAACTGCCACTCTAATTCTGTATCAAGATCCCTGTAAATAAATGAAATACTTCATTACGGTTACTTTTAAAAGCCATTTTGGACAGACATGAGAACCAGTCATTCTACTAGTAATCACAAAAAAGAGCATTTGAGGAGAATAAACTGACCCTTGAACTCCCTGCATCCCTTCAGACTTTCTTAAAAATCATGCTCTTCACAAAAATTCCAATACTGATTATATATCAACTCACCCTGAATTTTTTACGTCAAATGTGGCCTCAACAAAATCTCGGGCAGCACACATGTTAAAGTTGAGACTTTCTGGAACTTCTATATCATACTTTGGTAAAACTGCCTTAACAGGAATTTCAAAAGCACCATCCTGAAAGAACGAGTCAACTTTGTGTGATTCAACAAAATAACTTTCATAATTGATAAAAACAGTTGTTTATATTATACTATATTTTAATCGGTGAAATGCTTTCAATAAAATCCAAGTTTGGCATAAATAATGCACGGCTAGACAATATTTTTCAGGCTACTTGTCCTGCTGTATGACAGCTTAGAATTCTAACTAGTTTTACAGCAATTCCAACGCATCCTGAGTTGATTTCTACTCATTAATACGAGCTGATTATTGGATTGTAAAAATGTTTATAAAAGACCATGTTTACAAAGTATAAATACATTTATAACTTAGGCCAAGTATTGATAACAGTATAATTTTATGTCTAAAAGTATTTCAGCAGAGCTACAGCCACTGCTTTAAGCTTTTCAAATAAACTCAAACTTCCATTACAACAAAAAAGTCTGTGTTATTACAAATATTCATAGCATTAAATAGCAATATTCATAGCTGAATTCATAGCATATTATTCGTGTATAATACCTTCATGTGAAATACTATCTTGTCCTCATATACAATTTTTTCCAAGGGTCTAAATGTGACCGGCAGAGTAAAACTAGTTCCAGCACTCAGTACAATTTGTTTTGGATACAATGTGGTGAAAAATCTTGAGCTTGGTACACTGAAGTAAAAGAATTGACACACATTATATTGACATAATACAATTATTTACACTAATTTGGTCTACAAAAATTCTTTATTGAGCCTTTCATGGAATAAAATCATGAATGGTCAAGTATGAAATAAATTTATGCTGAAATATTTTGATAAGAGATACACATCCAGTTGAAAATTTAACTGCTAAGCCTGTTCGTGAAATTCATATCAACAAAAGAATAAAAATATCTTATAAAGTGATCATAGGTAACATTATTACATGCTTTGAACATACTTCATACAACATACAAAAGTGAAAAGATTGTATTTACAACAATAAAATATATTCATATATTCTATCTTTATACTTACTTGTATTTAATTTTCTGTGTTTTTATTTTAACATTTTTCAAAACAATATTTTTGGTGTACTCTTTTCCAGGTTCCCAGCCCTGCCAAACAATTTTCTCTGTGACTTCAATACCAAGGTCTTCTGGTTTAAACATTGACTTTTCAACAACTTGAAAACTCAAACCTGCTGGCTTTCCAGCAGATTTCAAACCAGTAACTTGTGATATGGTGTGCCCACCCAATGTGTGGGAAACTGGCTGGCTGACCTGCATCATACTTGTTGGCATTTTCTAAACCTGTAAATAATATTAATGCACTCATTACAGCTTTATTTTTCATTCATGTGGAAACTGATAAGTGACCAATTCCATCAATTAAATTTTCCCAGTATGCTTCTAAATTTATGGAGATATCTAGTATGAGTGCAGTCTTTTTCAAGCACCAGACATTCAGTGTTGTAAAGGCGTGAATTTTACCAGCTTTTACTGGACCTAATGTAAACCTGTACGCGTATGACATCTGCATGATCAAATTTTGCTTCTACTATATTCATCAAAGAATATTTTTTCACCCATGTTTTGTATGATGGTGTTATAATAATTAATGGAAACTTTTTATTTACTAGTAGAACATTAGTTTTGGGTACTTCATTAGGTTAAAATTTCATCACACAATCTAAAGTAAACAAGGAGCGAGCAAAATCTGGTCCTCCCCTTTTACTTATTAGAGCTCACCAGCTCTTCAGTTGGATACTCAATGCCTTTGCATGAGTTCGTCAATCACCGCTGCCACAATTAAAGTAAATTAGGAGCGAGAAAAATCTGGTCCTCACCAGGGATTGAACCCAGGACCCTAAGAATTAACTCAACAGAAAGGCTGTTGAAAGTGGCCATATTCCTACAATCACTACAAATATGTCTGATGACCCATCAATTTTAACTGGATTAGCAGTGATGAAGACGGGCTTAGGTCATAGGTCCAGTGGCCTAATTCGAAGAATGTGTTAGTTGCATTCTAAACAAAGTATCCATACATAAATCATTTCATCCTGACACTTATATTGAAGATGCCGCTTGACATCCTGACAAAATAGAGTTCACCACAACAAGACCATAACGAGTTTAGGACCTTTAAAAGATACAGCACAACTTTATAGACAGTTTCAGAAAGTGGTAAAATTACACATCTGCACCACTGATATCTTCTGCGTTTAAGAATAAAATGCACAACGCTACCATACACACTACAGTCGTACAGACCATTATCAAACTATGTGTAAACATTTAATCCAGGTGAACTCCATTTCGAGAACTTAACGAAAAATAACTTCCACAGTATTCACAACACTTTTGACGATTAAATAATACATATACGTATATAATAATAACATACCCGGACAAAATCAAGCCGTGTTAATCACGGAGAATTGAATATTTAGCGACAACAGAACATAAGATTGCTATCCAGCCGCCATATTTGATAAACAACAAGATGGCGAAGTTGCTAAGGGAACAGTTTATAACAAATCCGTGTGAAATTAGAAGAAATAAAGATACAAA
Source organism: Lutraria lutraria (assembly GCA_964023205.1). Taxonomy (NCBI): domain Eukaryota; kingdom Metazoa; phylum Mollusca; class Bivalvia; order Venerida; family Mactridae; genus Lutraria; species Lutraria lutraria. The sequence continues at coordinate 7,076,447 of OZ026851.1, read as the reverse complement.
CCCAGATCATGTATACATCCTTTTTATTCCTATTTGTGTTTTGTGTAAAATAGTTATATTAGCGTACCGAATTTACAATAATACAGATTTGTTTTCCGTTTAAAGGGAGAGAATTTTCATAGCAACACGTGAATCGTAAGATTTATGTTAGCGTGAGAATCGGTCAGATTTTTAGGCGTAATTGGTAATCGCTAATATAAAGTCTGGTACTCCTTACTATTTATTTCTATCCAGTAGGCGGAATTACGGAATTTAACGGAACCTACCTCTACTGGTGTCCTCGCACTGCAGGTGTCTGTTTAGCGATTACCCACCAGTAGAGATAGGTTGTATTAAATTCCGTAACTCCACCTACTGGATAAAATATAAAAAGTACGGAATACCGAACTCAGTCTCTCGAAATGAAGGTGTATGTATCAAGGTTGCTCCCTCTGGAATGAAATGCCACAGCATCTAAGAGAAGTTAAGAGCCTCCCTCTGTTTAAGTCCACCGTCAAAGCCCATCTGCCTTGCTAGTGTTTGAGGTTGTTTTTATAAACATTTTAAGTATCAATAATTCTGAGATAATGATGTAAATTCTGTGATAGTAATTTTATTCTGTGATAATTATTACCTCTATTAGATAAATTTGTATTCCATTTTCTTTTCTTTTTCATATTAATATAATTTGTTGTTGTTTCCTTGGTTATTTACATTAATTTATAAAGGACCACAATGGAAATAAGGATTTACTTCCATTTTTTGAGTTATCCTTGTATTTTAACGTTTGTAACTTGGTTTCAATTTTTTTACTGATATATTTACCTTTAATAATTTTACAATCTCAATTTGTATATTCAGTAATATATTTTTGTTTGAACACTGTAACTTTATATGCTCATTTTGTGTAATATATTTCCTATGTACCATGTTTTTAGAAATAGTTGAAATATGAATAATAATAAATAAATAAATAAATCTTCCCCTGTGCACTGATAACCATTTAACATTAAAAAGTGCTATATATAACAGTCTAGACATACCGGTACTTTAATTAAAATATAAATGATGACCTAGACAAATTTCTAATTTTAATCATTTTAATAGCATCATATAGCTTCATCGAGGTTTAGTTTTAGTTACATGTTTTGTGTACTTAATAATTATTATAATATTTACCGCTAATTCATGCAGGTTGTCTTTCAGGAGCTACATATTTATCATATGTACGTTGGTTTAAAAGCTCTACAGAGCTTACGTTATTCTGTTGGTATCTTGCTGACTCAAAATAAAACTTAATTATCTCATTTTTACCTGTATGTAGGCACTATATTGAACATACTCTTCATATTTCATCTTTCAGGTGAGAATGTAGTACCTTTAGCTAATTGTAAGCAAGAAGATTAATATACAGTTCACATCCAAAAGCAGACATGTTGATGTCAGAATTAATATATCGAGGGTTCAACGCAACAGTGTCGTAACTCATATGGAAATAAGAACAAGTTACGACACTGTTGCGCTGAGCCCTCGATATGGGTTACAGGCAGAAATACAAAGACAGTGGATATATTACTTTTAAAGCCTTGTCTTTACTTAAAGGAATGACACTTTATTTAATACATGCACCTACATGTACAATAACATATAACAAAATACTAGTATCTGTCAGTAGAAATTTAGGCGGACATATAGGTTAAGTCAAACTATTAACCCGATCGAAACTACATTAATTTTATATCTGATGTTAAAATCTTTATTGTACAATGTGATTAAGTATTTTCATTCGTTATAAAATAAATTAAATTCACTTGATTGATTCAGGATATCTACTAATGTTAAAAACAGTAAAAAAAAAATATGATTACTTAAATGTCTATAGATTATGGATTGTCATTCAGTAACATAACTACCACGGCGTTTTAGCTACATTTGCATTTATCTGAATATTTTACGTCGAAATAACGTTCCCATAATGACGTTTTGACGTCGATTAATTTCCGACAGGCCGGACGGTCATGCATATTCAAAGCATTGATGAATACCATTCGGTAGACAACTGCATTCGCTCATTCACAAAGTGCGAATTTTCAATCTATGACAATTTAAAGCAAAGCTACAAGGGAAAAAGTACAAGGAGTCGTTCACATAGCTGGTGCCGCTAGGTGGCGTTTTAACGTCGTTTAGTTGCTAGGTTACCGACGTCAAAATGTAAAAAGAACTATATTTTCGTAAGCGCTGCTACTTCAGGTACAATTCCTCCAAATTTCATGCCATTCTGACACACTTTCTTTTTTGCCGAGCAACACCGCAAACTACCTTAAATGTAGCAACTTTATAAATGAAGTACATGTACTCAAGACATAAAATGTTGTCAAATAAGTTAACCCGGCGATTATACCGGCCATACATGTCAAAATATAAGTGCAAGCTATCTTTTATTTTCTCAAGCGTCACACATATATTTGTAGTATTACAACATCAATATACAATTGATTCTGGTATAAATCATTTTAGATGATTTTAATTTTCATTGCAATATGCATTGAAGGAGTGAGAAATTTTTATTGCAAAATGCATTGAGAATCAAACTTGTCAACATGATACCTTTATGAGTTATATAAGTCCCACATGTATTCAGTGTTATCACTATACAATTGATTCTAATATAAATAAATCATTGAGTAGTGTTTTCTATATATTTTAGTGTTAATGCTTCAGACCTCAAACCTGGCAAATCTACATTAAGATGTACGGAAGATTTACTCAGCGTTTGAAACTTACAGTATCATAAAGAAACGATTTAGATAAGCTCAGACAAATCATATCATTACCCAACAAAAAAAAATGAAATTAATATGGCAAAGATACAATGACAAGAATTACATTTCAATACAATTGATAACAAATACTATATAATTATGAATTCAAAAATAAATTCAAATCTGAAACTTGCAAGTGAAATAATTTATCTAGAGCATATCCAATATGTTTCCCTGAAGAATTCAAGTATACAAAATACAAACACATACAAAAATATATAAACTTTACTCAATAAATAAACATACAAAACAAATTAACATGAACATAATTTCAATTAGTCAAATGATGCCAAATGAGAACAACAGAGAATTGATGCTTTTTAAAACAACTCAAACATGTAACTTCTTAAATAACTACAGTAAGCAACTTACACAAGAATGTAATCAAGTTGATATATATATATAATCATGCTGAAAAAGCAGACAATAATCAAACAAGTTTTGAGCAAAGGAAGCTTTATTGTAATTTTTTTTCTGAGATTTACCTGTTATTTGTGTCGTGGTGATGGAGACTGGAGAAGCTTGTAGCTTTAAACAAGAGGGCCAAGATGGCCCTATATCGCTCACATGACAATCACTGTTCACTCATTAAAACATTGTTTTGAACCGGTGACCTAGTTTTTGACCCCAGACGACCTATGTTCGAATTTGTCTTACATATCATTAAGGAAAACATGGCCCCCTATCAACTTTTTTGTTTCTTGTTGGATATTAATAATTTTGGAATCATATCATATATGTATGCAGTCCTTGATAGTGTGTATGTTAATTAAACTGTGTACACAAACACTTCAAATTAAGACTTCACGCAATTATAATGATCATGGTCTTTCGTTAAATCAAGAAGAACCTTTAATTACAAACACGCCAAATACAATGCTAAACCTTTACAAACGGCCACGTAGATTTTTAGTATTATATAAATATATGACAACATTGTATGACTATTTGAGGCAATTATGATTCTTGTGATAAAATAAAGTGACATTTATATACACGCGTCATACGCTAAGTATCAAATATAGTAAGTGATAGTCGAGTTCATAAAATATTCAGAATAGACCTTGTTGACCAATTTTTAAAGTTAAGTAGTGTAGAGCTATCGTCCAGTTTTACAAGAAATTTAGTTTAGTTTGTCACATGTCACACATTTATACACTTTTATTCAATTCAATTCTATCGTCCATGGAGTTTTACTTGAAATTTAGTTTAGTTTGTCACATGTCACACATTTATACACTTTTATTCAATTCAATTCTATCGTCCATGGAGTTTTACTAGAAATTTAGTTTAGTTTGTCACATGTCACACAATTATACACTTTTATTCAATTCAATTCTATCGTCCATGGAGTTTTACTTGAAATTTAGTTTAGTTTGTCACATGTCACACATTTATACACTTTTATTCAATTCAATTCTATCGTCCATGGAGTTTTACTAGAAATTTAGTTTAGTTTGTCACATGTCACACAATTATACACTTTTATTCAATTCAATTCTATCGTCCATGGAGTTTTACTTGAAATTTAGTTTAGTTTGTCACATGTCACACAATTATACACTTTTATTCAATTCAATTCTATCGTCCATGGAGTTTTACTAGAAATTTAGTTTAGTTTGTCACATGTCACACATTTATACACTTTTCTTCAATTCAATTCTATCGTCCATGGAGTTTGACTTGAAATTTAATTTAGTTTGTCAAATATCACACATTTATACACTTTTATTCAATATGTACACGCAGAAACATCTATTTATTATTAAGCAATGCTATATGTGACAATTTATCGTCTGCTGTTGAAATAGTGACAGAAACACTCGGAGTCAATCACTGATTTTTATTTATTTTTTTTTATATCAGACAGAAACAAGAAATATGCCAGTCAGCATTTTGATGCATGTCGTAACACGTGCGTCACCAAATCACGTGATCTGTTGAGTTCCATGGTATGAAATCATGTGGAAATCGTGGATGGTTGAATTAAACGCTTCAGTAATAAATTTGTTGTCGCACGATGAAGATATGATCTGAAATAAAATGAAAGTGTATACAGCAGTATAATTATATAGTACGAGTATTCGCTGTGCTATTAGATCAGTTGATAGAGCATTATTTTCCTCTTCCTATTAGAAAAGCATGATGTATCTTACTTCTTAACAACACTATTTACTGAAGAAAATTTCTAACCGGCCACTCGGGATTTTGTAAACTTTCTCAACGTTTGAGGACAACGGCAAAAAAACGTGTTTCATCGAATTAAAACTCATCAACAAAATTTCGAAACAGGCACCTATATAATTATACAGTAATTTTAAAAGGCGACCGGTTAGAAATTGTGTCCAATATAATTATATGTACTAAACATGTATTTAAATAATCATTGTTAAATTTCAAAGCATATAAATTGGACTGTTACTTCGAATCCCTTCCGGGACCCGACAAATTTAACATGTGTGCTAGGACGCTGTCCAGCTAGCTCACAGAAGATTAGTGGTTCTACCCAAGTGTGATTTATAACACTGGGATCTTTCGCCAATATTATAGCTGGGAAAGTCGCCAAAAAACCTGACCTTTTCCCTAGTAAAAAAAAGATCACGAAACATTATAAAGTCTTTACCGTTATTTCATCATTGAAACAGTCTGTCATCATACCATATTTGACGGACTTATTCGGTTGCATTGATGCAACAGGTATGTATAACGGTAATATATCACAATTTCCTGCCACCTATAAATATGAACGTGTATATATATACTAGTTTGAAACATGAAATAAACAGAAAATATGGAAATATACTAAAAAATCACGTCATTGGTATGAGTATAATCATACAGTACAACCTCTCCACAGCGGCCCACAGCAACAACATCTATTCAACTACAGTATGATTTTTCCCACTGTATGATTTAACAATTAATTTAACGTCTCCAGATCAATAACCTCCCAACAACAACTTAATTTTACTACTCCCAATGGGCGCTGCTTTGGGGCGGTTACACTGTATATATATAATTATATATGAGGTCTAAATTATTCAAATTAGCCCTTTATATAAATGCATGCGTAAATCTAGTGTTCATATACCTCGTCATTGTGTTAGTTATCAGTTATTACGGTTTAACAAACCATTGCCATTACTTTCCGATATAGTAAATGATGCATATGCTTTGGTAGTATACTGTAGTATCATGAAAAAGCCTTCGCGGGATTCGATCATTAAACTGAATTATAACAATATAATTACAATTTACTTTGATTTTATCATCTTCGACATCTAAAGCGCGGGTTAATGCTTAGCAGTCGGAACCACTCGGCGTTTGTCTAACTGAGAAAAGTGCGCATTTCTCAACTGTTACGTAAATGCCCGAATGTGCTTGCTTAGTTATCTTTAGTTCGTTCAAAATGCGTATAATGTACATAAGAATCGGAAATCACTTTCAAGTTATAGATATTTGTGATTATCACTTGTGAATTTTAAATCACATTCCAAGAAAATGTGAAGTGTATGTATATATATTTATATATTAAAGTTTCGGAAACCACTTCTTAGATATTTGCGATTAATACTTTTGTCAATATTTATTAGCGATGTGTTCACGATGTATCTCATACACAGAGAAATTATCTCAAGTCATATAACGTTAGTGATAAATATCTGGTTTCCGACCGATAAATGTCCCCGCAAAAAAAATACTTTCAAATATTTTCTCAGTTTGCAGACAAATATTTGACCCAAACCGTAACTTGTGTTTTCACCTTTAAGCCAAAGTACCAATTAGATAGGTCGTCAGGAAATTTACAATTGGCTTTAAGTAATTCCACACCATTGTTGACAGGATTATTCGCACACACCGTTGCTGTAGTTAATGCCTTGTCGCATATTTTGATATCTGTAAAATAAAAAAAAAGAAATGAATTGAAATACTGAAAAACCTCCACATTAAGACCGTCTTTTTCCGACTAATTAAATTGTTATTTACATTGAGGTCGTTTCATTATCAATTATGGCAAATAGTAGAAATTAGTAAAACAGGTGGTTGTAACGTAAAGTTGATCGTAATATTCTGGTAGTCTTAATGTCGATATACGACGATAATTAAGTTACCTGTGACACAGTTGATTCCACGTTAAACCAAACAAACAGAAGAAAAAAATAATTAAATTTTATTCACAGATACATTGTATAGTCAAAACTGTGAACAAAGGCAACCCATTGGAAAGACAAAATGTGGTATTTATTGACTGGCCACCTTTATTCGGAGGTTAATTTTAGAGCTGGGTATCGGTCCTTAAAAGCGTATCACGATATATCATAATATTTCATGATGTATCGCGATACGTATCGCGATATATATTACAGAAAAACATTACCAATTAACATTTATATAATGCCTTGGGTAACAATACAGACAATAGCTCACAGTGTATTTTCACATTTCAAATATTTTGTTCTGTTTTAGCAGTGTTGAAACTGTTATTGCATGTATAAATATACATATATATATATGTTCGGAGTTAATAATATTACAAGATTGACCAGCATTTAGGCATACATAACACTTTACCACTATGTATGAACTTTTTTACAATAATAAACATAAAGTTCAGTTATTTCAGCATAACCCGATATATCGGTATGCTGAAAAAATATTGTGATATTTATAGTGTCAAGCTGATATCGCGATATACCGATAAACCGATAAAACCTCCCAGTTCTAACTTATTTTGTTCTAAATGATCTGTGACAGTTGGCCTTTATTCACATGGTGGCATTTATTCGGAGGCGGTTGCTAACACAAGTTTGACAGTGTGTATAGCCACTACACCCATAAGTTCGTGCCCGTTAATATTCGAAGTCCGCGCATGCGCATATGATACTACAGTTGTTGAACAAGATCTCCATAAAATATCAACTTACAAGTTAATTTTCTGTACATGTAACGAAATGTAACAAAACAGCTAATAAATATGCATTGCTCGCCTCAAAATAAACATGACCTTGACCATCTTGATCATCTGGAAGCTTTCTCACAACTTCGTGCTCAATAGTTCTAACATCAGCATCTTCGACTAAAAATAATTTAGTACAATATGTGCTTTACCTACCTGTTGGGCATTGTCCCGACGTACATGTGCTCAGGTCTTCATCCAAACCAGCACAATCTGCCCCACCCCCAGAAGGTCTAGGATTGATACATTGTCTTGTTCTACGTGTATGACCTTCACCACATATCACTGTGCAATTTGAAAAATCTGTCCACGAACTCCAGCCGCCATCTTGGAAATATAAATAAAGATTGAGTTCGTTCTCTATTTATCACGATGTATTCTAAAGCTCGCATCTACTGTATCCCCCAAACACCAAAAAGCATTGATGACATTTAAAATGAAACACGATTCGCACGTGCTGCTTTCTTTGTTTTGTCATCCAAACGTATTTTTCAAGATAATTTCTCCAAAACAATTATTGGATTCATGTCTGTATCTATGAATATAGATTTTAATATAATTTTCTATTTCTGATTATTGTAACAATACTCAGTAGAAAACCAGGGGTGCAAGAAGTTTCGCACACATGTACATGTGTGAAATGATTGCTCAAAATGCTTGTACGGTCACAAAAGAAGTTACTTAAATTTAAAATAATAACTGGTGATGACGATATAATGATGATTTTCTTGCCATGCACCGAATATAATATGACTGGGGACCACAATGGCAATCGTATAAAGGAACAAACCTTAAACAAACTCGTACATACCAACGACACAGGCTTGAGCTGTACATTTGTCAAATTTGGTACTTAAACCGACGCAGTTACTTCCGCCATATTGTGGAGCTGGACTGTCACAGTGTCGGACGGACACGAGGAGCCCAGTTCCACACGTGACTGTACACGGCCGAGCCATAAACGCACCCCATCCGCCATCTGTAATACAAAAACAGACTGCAATAGATGGATACAATGATAGGCTGGGACCAAGACTCAACGGCCAGTCAAAACTATGAACAAAGGTCAGTCTGGTGAAAGACAACATTTGACCTTTTTAACAGGTGACCTTTATTCGGGGGTCATTTTGTTATAATGTATGTGTTTAATTTGAGAAACAACAAATGAGCATTATGCAAATAACATTACTGACAATTTCCTGAATCGAATTCTAACGAGAGCCGTACTGGTTATAGTAAATTCATAATGAATTTCAGGGGCCTCGAATAAATACTTCATTATGTCCATATTTCATTATGTTCATGACCATGGAATAAAGAAGGGGGGCGATCGGGGTAAATTATTAATTATTTCGCTGCATCCGATTATGTATATCCGAGTACACTACAACGATTTTAACGCCGCTTTACAACAATGGCTTTAGCTAGGTTCGTCGGTTCACCTAACTAGTTATCCTGGACTGAATTTTAACCATTACTAACTTATCCTTCCTAAAGAAGCCGACAGCTTATCCACATATGGTGGAAAATAGACATTTTTTGTCTATTTTTCATAACAGAGTATGATCTGCCGCGGAACTTTTCACATACATATGAATTCCAATTGTTTTAATTTACAACAAACTGAATGCGTGCTCAAAAGACCAATTGAAATATAGATTACTGATGTACACAACACTATAAAACGGTTTTGTTCAACATATAACCGTCAATATGACTAATACTCACCAATAGGACATTCTCGAACTTTGCACCCCAGTCCTTCCGAGGCTCGTCCCTCGCAATATTTACCGCCGTTCTGTGGAGCCGGATTTGTACATGTTCGAGCCTTGAAGTGAACCCCATCTCCACAAGTCTTTGAACAACCCGACCAGCCACCCCAAGCTGACCACTGACCGTCTGTAAAATCGTATATGTATACACTACACTGTACAACTTTTATAATTAAAATGGTGTATGTATACACTACACTGTACAGCTTTTATAATTAAAATCGTGTATGTATACAATACACTGTACAACTTTTATAATTAACATCGTGTATGTATACACTACACTGTACAACTTTTATAATTAACATCGTGTATGTATACACTACACTGTACAACTTTTATAATTAACATCGTGTATGTATACAATACACTGTACAACTTTTATAATTAACATCGTGTATGTATACACTACACTGTACAACTTTTATAATTAACATCGTGTATGTATACACTACACTGTACAACTTTTATAATTAACATCGTGTATGTATACACTACACTGTACAACTTTTATAATTAACATCGTGTATGTATACACTACACTGTACAACTTTTATAATTAAAATCGTGTATGTATACACTACACTGTACAACTTTTATAATTAACATCGTGTATGTATACAATACACTGTACAACTTTTATAATTAACATCGTGTATGTATACACTACACTGTACAACTTTTATAATTAACATCGTGTATGTATACAATACACTGTACAACTTTTATAATTAACATCGTGTATGTATACACTACACTGTACAACTTTTATAATTAAAATGGTGTATGTATACACTACACTGTACAACTTTTGTAATTAAAATGGTGTATGTATACACTACACTGTACAACTTTTATAATTAAAATCGTGTATGTATACAATACACTGTACAACTTTTGTAATTAAAATGGTGTATGTATACAATACACTGTACAACTTTTATAATTAACATTGTGTATGTATACACTACACTGTACAACTTTTATAATTAAAATCGTGTGTGTATACAATACACTGTACAACTTTTGTAATTAAAATGGTGTATGTATACAATACACTGTACTACTTTTATAATTAACATTGTGTATGTATACACTACACTGTACAACTTTTATAATTAAAATCGTGTATGTATACAATACACTGTACAACTTTTATAATTAACATCGTGTATGTATACACTACACTGTACAACTTTTATAATTAAAATCGTGTATGTATACAATACACTGTACAACTTTTGTAATTAAAATGGTGTATGTATACACTACACTGTACAACTTTTATAATTAACATCGTGTATGTATACAATACACTGTACAACTTTTATAATTGATCTACATTAAATGCTCTGAATATTTTTATCAGAAGAATCACTTACATTTTTATACTTTAAATATGAAGCGTATAATGTCATCCTTATCTATCGTAGGCTTTGAACACCTATTTCTTAATATTAGTACGCTTTTTATTTTGCATAGCATAGGACTTTGATTGCCTTCAATTCTTTAATAATGGTGTTATATGTACAAACTATTCAAAACTCCGATTATAAAAGTTGAGCAGTGTATATATACATTTTACATACATTGGGCCTAAAAGAAACGCTGTTTGTTGTGGAAATTCCGAATAACTAAACCATATGTTTAAACATTGTATTTCTAACATGTCAACACATGATCAAACTATTTATAAACTAATATGCACAATCAAAACAAATCAGTGAAATAAAAATTCATACACGCCATTGATAGATTATATCCAATGTATACTTGTATTCAAATTTTGAAGAAAACGACAAAATAACATTATGCATTTCGGTTAGTGTAAAATACACGAACTGAAGATTGTTTTAATCAGTGGTGTAACGTTATTCAACTCGATGTACCATTTCATCACTGTTTTACTGGAGCCCATATGATCGAATCCATAAGTTTTTATCCACATTTTATTCATTCATAGTTTCATTAAGAAAGGAGACAGCAGTCAAAGGAACGCCCCAATAATAAGCGTTTGAAGAAAGTTGTAAAGAAATTTTATCATAGTCACAAACTTACCAATAGGTAAAATACAGTGATTATCACAGGGTGATTGTTGAAATACGTCTCCTATACAATCATTTCCCCCATTACAATGCCTAGCTCTGAATCTTGACCCAACGCCACACGATTCACTGCAGTCTGACCAAGCGGACCACTCACTCCAACTTGATGCTCCTGCCTTATTGCCTAAGAGCACTGAAAGCAGAGTATTATTTTTAGAAGCGTAATGCTTCTATAATTACACATATCTTTTCTGCGTACAATCACCTGACGCCTCTTATCCATACATTCGCGTTGAAAAGTAGTACCACAGGTAGTATGTAAGTAAGTATACATTGCAGTTTTGATTGGAAACTGAGCGATAGTGCAGCTTTCCACAGCCGTAACTCGCTCAGTGCGCAAGAACTCGATGCGAACCAATTGAAATTACTACGTTTTTCTACCTCCGTCATGCAAAAGTTAAACTACTTCCCGTTCTATGATGCAGAGCAAGCCTACGGAAGTTCAGTTATCATGAGTACTTTCAGTACTTTGTTTTAAGGATGACCTTATCTTACGCCTTACTGGTAATTGTATTTTAAGTGAAATAATTACTTACAGCAATTAACGGTTGTTATGGTGATGGTAAACGACAGGAGACATGTAAGCAATGACGTCATATTGGCTGAAGTAAATAGCAAGTATCAGTGGACACGAATCACAGTGTACCGTGGTAACATGGCACTTTATGTAGACTTCTCCTAGCTCAAATCTCCATTCCATTGTCAAAGCATTATGGTAGAAAAGATTGAGCTGATTATTGTTCAAGTACTTGTTCAGATCAATAATGCCGACAGAGTAATGTATCACCAATACTAGTATTGGCTTATCAGAATTAATTTTGAGACAGTTTAATGATATTTGAGCTAAAGTTTTATAACCTAGGACGCTGAACATGTAACATACAATGACAAGATTAGTCATACTCGAACGAAAGCCACTATATTAAAACATACAAGCGCTTTAAATTGAATCGAGCTCCCAGGTAGAAAAATGTTTTTTCCAATGCGACAAATAGTACGGCCTGTTTTTGTGATAAATAGCATATACGCAGATCCTCAACTAAATGCGGCTTATCTGTGTCTTGTCCTATCTAAAATTAGCGCATATTATCTCAATCTGTTCATGAATGAACTTTATCATACACTATCATAAACATATTAAGGTAAATGTAATATTTTGACATTGCTTAGCCGAGGGGCAATAGCATATTTTCTGTGTGAAATTGGTCATATAGACTTATTTTCAATGAAGCAAGATACATGTTGACATGAGAAAAAATACGGCAAAGGATGTATTTACGTTGTATGGTGCAATGGGTAAAAAGGAGCATAACAACGTACGAAATTGTAACATTGTATACATGTCACCATTGACATACGATTGTTAAGTAAGATGAATTACGTCCTGGGAAAATGATATTCAAATGAAAACAATGTCCCACAGTCGATATCAATATTTATAATCCACAAATCAGAATAATCAAGCTAAAAGGCAATAACCATATCTGATGAATTAAAATGGAACAGTTATATTTTTTTTGGTGAAATTTATAAAAAAAAACTACTAGTAGTCAACGAACTCATAACGAGGACATTTTAACCTTGACCTTTTAGCAATAGTTATGAAAGAAAGAGATTATCACAGATCCGTGAACTTTTTCATATACATTTGAATGTTAAATACACTGTCTAAATAATATGTTTTAAAGTAAACGCAAATTTACAAACGAATTAAGAATAAAACATACCACACTGTATGTAAACTATTCCAAATAGGTCAGTATGGTTGTAACGAATTAGTTTGTTCAGTGAGATGAGATAAGGAGACCATTTAAGGTGTAACCTCACCTCGTAACATCACGACAATCAAAACCGTCATAGTGTGGCCAGACACATAACTTCATTTGTTAGCGATATTTTATCTTAGTGCACTTAATCAGTAGTGCTTGACTGAGTAGTGATATATCGAGTGGTCTTATAATTTAGTAGCCATTAAACTGAATGGCCATTAAACCGCCGTGTTGTCATGCATTTGAGCGGTCATAAATTAAGTGGCCATACATCTAAGTGGTCATGAATTAAGTGGTCATAAATCTGAGTGGTCATAAATTAAGTGACCATACATTTGTGTGGTTATAAATTAAGTGACCATACATTTGAGTGGTCATTAATCAAATGTTCATAAATGCGAGTATGAATGGTCACAGGCTAAGTGGTCATATTTGTATGGTCATAAATTTAGTGGCCATACGTCAAAGTGGTCATACAACTGAGTGGTCTTAAATAATGTGGTCACACATCTGTTTTGCTGACGTTTCTGTAGCGGGTTGTGTTTTGTATGAGATGGGGGTGCTGGCCCCACGTCCAACTCTCCTTTTGCATCCGGGCTTGGGCCGGCAAATAGCGGAGTTCAATAACCTGAGTGGTCATAAATTATGTGGTAATACACTTGCGTGGTCATAAATAAGTTGATAAATTAAAAAAAATACACTAACACACAATTTAGTTATAATGATTTATTTACAAATAATTAACAAATGAAGAATATATTATGCATGTTAGAAAGGATAAAAATGTAATGTATAAATTACACAAGAGTGATGCAATGGCCATTAATTTATCATTAATGACAATAATAATTACAGAATATAATGCAATTGTTATTTATACAAATAATTATCATTAGTGATATGTTGGTCAATGGTGATTGAATATGTAGCAATAAGACGTATTCAAGTAGTTAATTAACTCGTATTTCTATCGATTGTCCAATATGAGATACAGCAGAACACGGCTTTAGTAATTTTCTGGGGATCGTCATTTCACTACAGTAAAATAGGCCACCCTTGGTAAAAACAAAATGCAGGGTGTATTGTCAGGTGGCCTTTATTCGGAGGCAATTTTGTTCTAAATGATCTGTGAGAGTTGGTCTTTATTCAAATGGTGGTCTTTATTCGGAAGTGGTTGCCAACAGTATGGAAAGATAATTGCTTCACTGTATCCGAAATTTTACTATATCCGAGTTCAGTATAACCGTGTCTTACTGTATTATTTAGCCATACATGTATTGTTTAACTACATTGGCAACATTTGGATCCCTGCTTGAGCTGCTGATGTACAGTGCCTTCCTGCCAGGACAGAAACAGATGCTATTCGGGCATTCTAAACCATCCTGTGTACCTAGTACCACAACAGCTTCACTCAAGTCCTCCGCCATCTTGTAAATAATGTGTTGTCTTCTGTTACATAGGTAGAGTGAGCCGAACGGAGTGAACGTAATTTCATATGGCTCCTTAAGTTCGACGTCTTTGTAAACGTTTAACAAGGTACCCTTAATGTCCATACAGACTACGACATTTGTCTTCCAATCAGACACATATATCTTACTCTCATCAGGATGTACGGCAATGTAATCAGGCACTTCGCATTGTTTCTTGAAGTCAGCATCCGGTTCTATGGTTTTCTTAACCCCACCCGACAAACTTAAGATCTGGAACTTCACTGGGACATACGATACATATAGTTTTCCATGACAGTATTCAATAGCACAACAAGTTCCATTTACTTTTATTTTCCTCTTTACAAACAAACCTCCTGCAGCAGTTGATAAGACCTTGATCTGTTTCGTGAAAGGAAAAGTGACCGCCACTTCTTTGTTTGGAATAGTAGTAACATCAGTAGGGACGCTTTCAAACTGAACGAATCCAGCTATTACACCGTTGTCTGTGTTTACCATCTTCACTGATTTGTTTTCATGATCTAGAAGCACAATTTCGTGATCAGAGATTGCAGACATACTTACGACGAAACAAACTTTTTCCTCATCATGGTGTTTAACCACAACATCTCGTTTAAAGTGATGTTCATCTTTATACTTAATCTCGACAACTTCTTCCACTTCTTTGCTTATATTTGTAATAGGCACTGAGATAGACACGGGTGGCGTTGATGCAATATCCATTTTAGAAATGTCAGATACAGGATGATCTTTCGTAGATTTACTTCTTGTGTGTACGCGGCAACATGTTTGACAATAATATTCATTACACTGAGAGCAAAACATCGCAGCCTGTATGTGTTCTCCAACAGAACCGCACGGGTCACAGTCAATTATACATGTTGAGCTCTTGTAAATGGATGTATCAACATTTTTAGTTTCTTTCTGTCTCTCGGATACTCCAGTAGCTCTCATAATTACAGGCGTTGTCGTGTTGCCTGGCTCCATTGTCTCTATCGTTGATTCTATGTCATTGTTCTGTATACATCTAGAAATATATCGGTTTATTGTTTTTTTCCATTTGTGCACTGTTCAGAACATTTTCATCCATACACGTCAAATTAAATGCCATTCACTGTCGCACTACATTCATTTGTGTTTAGGTTAATTGCTTCCAACTGAATTACTTGTTAAAACATCTAAGTAATAAAACAATATCATTATATGAAAATCATCGCCTGAACTGATACAATGAGACGACTAAATGACTCATATAGGGTGTATACGTTTATTAAAATCACAGACAGATTTCTTGGAAAGTCTGATTACATCTTTCTATACACTTTCGCATACCAAGGTCAGGCAGTGAATAATGAAAACCCACAATCAGTACGGTTGATCAGGAAATAGCTCAATATCGATTGAAGTGGATATACACAATGTATATATATATATTGTCACGTGTCGAGCGGTGTCCTTAAAATTGTAGCGGATTGGCCATCATAATAATGTGCATGTTGCTCATGTGTGGTGGGTGTAAGTGTAAAAAGAAATTAAATAATATGGACTCTGGATAAATAATGTAACCGCAAACAAAATGTGTATCAATTCACAGTAACCTTAAATAAACTAAGTATAAACAACTAAGTCTGAGTAGAATTTCTATTGTTCAATTTAATATAATCTTTTAACTTCTCATATAACTATTAAACATTGAGATAATCTATAAAAACATTCAGAGATTCATTAAATACATGAAAAGTCAAACAGATAATTATCATTAAATACTCAATTATCAACAAGTATTTACTGAAAGGATTGAAATGGATCTAACAAATAGTTACAATGCATAAATCATCTAATTCTTTACCAAATCAATAAAATGCTTTAAAAATGTAAATGCTTCTAAATCAACTTAAATAATGTGTTATTAATGCAGTATTATTAGTTTCAGTAAAAAGACAAAAAAAATACTTTACACACCTTAATAGATCAAAACCAAAATCAGAGTTCTAGAATTTACCTATGTTCTCGCTTTTATACTGCACAAAAAAAAAAACGCACATAAAAATGTGTGCGGTTTTGAGTGCACAAGAAAATATGCGTAACTTTAAGAATAAAATGCACATAAAAAAGTGTGCAGATTCCATCGTAAAACGCAGAAATAAAACTGTGCGGTTTTCAACGTAAAGTGCACAAAAAAGACTGTGCGCTTTCGAACACTAGCGCGTTCCTGAACCATGAACGCTAGCGTTGACATTTAGTGAAAAATAGACTATACCTAGTCCCAAAGAAACAAAGATTATGCAATAAAAATGACTTAAAAGTACATGAAAACTATGATTAATTAAAACTAGAGGCATTAAATGACTAGACTGTACTCTACGACTAACAATCAGAGTTAAAACTTACTTAATAAATTAAAGTTTCTTGCAATATTCTCCGCAAAAATACTCGACGTCACCAAGATAAACAACCCAGAATGCACCGCGCATGTTTAAAAAAAAAACTCCCGTATCTTTTATTTCGATTTTATCCACAAATAAAGTTTCCTTTTAAAAAGGAAAGGCTTGGCTGGTTGTCGCTGATAAAAGTTAGTTCTGATACCATAACTAAATTGGTTCATTTTATTTCGTCTTGTTGACCATTTTAGTTATGGAATTGTCCTCTTTCAAAGTCAACAGGTAGTCTGAAACATGGGTATATTTTTCTATTTATAGATTTTCCTATAATTCATCGTACTGTACACAAGTTTTAAATTGCACCAGAGAAAGCGTTTCGCAAGTTAAATTATAGTAGGGGTGTATTTCATTAATTAATTAATCCTCCGCTTATTACCTTCAGCAATTATGTTGATAATTAAACAAAGAGCTAGTAAAGTAAAAATAATTGAGACTGCGTTAATATATCTTATCTTTTCGTGCCTTAACGGTTGATGGAACATGCCGATTTATAGTGAAACACCCCGATTTTACAATGAAATCGCAAATGTGTACATCAAGATCACGTGACAAAATTATTGGCGGCAAAAGCGTTTCGCAGGTTTCATTATAGAAGGGGCTTCCTTAAATTATCTTGAACAATCCTCCGCTATTATGTCTTTCAGTAATGATTAAAATAATTGATTTAAATATATTGTACATAGTAACAGAAATAATAGACAGTTTTAAAATGTGTACCTTAACGTGTAATTAATGTTAATAGAACAAACCGATCTTTAGTGAAACACCCTGATTTCATAATAGACTAGCACAGTGAAGTTGGTACACTCAAGTCATGTGATACCGATTCACACAGTAAGCGTAAACCAATGACCGGACTGTTAACATATAGCTCTCAACCAATCGCCGGACTCTTAACATTTTTGTGCACTTGTACCCAGCTTTCGCATTGCATCTACCAGCATCTAGGGAACAAACGTAACCGAAAACAATACATAGGATTGGAGCCGTAGCTCCAAGCCAAAAATAATTCGAACATGTAACCAACATGGCGGCTCTTCCTTTTTACTCATCTGTATAAAAAGTAGTTTCTGACGTCATTATAGGCATTAATTAGTGACAATCCAATGGGTAAAACGGAACAGCCACCCAAGTTTTATCATATAATAATATATGGATTTATTTCCTATACGTTTTTTCACGCAATATTGTAGATTACGTTAGAATTGTCAGTAAAATGATTGAGTTTTATGTCCCTTTTCAACAGCAAGGGTGATATGAGGCAGATAGTTAATCTAACTATCGTTCCCGGGAGGAACCAGTACTAAACTCCCATCATTTGTAAGCTTACTTTCTCACACAAGGAGACATGGTCAGCGGTAGCTGGGCTCGAACCAGAAAAAGGACGGTCGCAAAACTACTTTTCAATTTTTTTCTAAACAGACATCTTTGGATCAGCCTTTCGGCCCCAAATATTTTCGTACTTTCGATTTTAGAAACTAGGTTCGTCGCCAAAAAAAATGAGGATGCTCAGAAAACCGGAAACGATTTTCTTCTGGCCTCATTTCTTGATTAAATTGCCACATACGGTGCGAAAGAATATTTGTTTCTGATTTAATGTTCATTAAAAAAGGCCTAGTGAGTCCGGTCAAATAATCATAAACAAGACTTGTTCTACCCTCATCGACTCATATTTATAAGTACGATATAAAACTGTGGGTGCATGTTTTATGGTCCTTACGTAGTCATAAAATCATAGAGATTTAGTGTTCGATTTACCATACACCTGTGACCACTATGTATTGAACTTCAGTTTAGAAATTATCAGTGACTAGACACTTGTTTAATGTATGTTCTCTGGTGATTATGAAGCGTGCACGAAGGTAAATAATAATTATATGCATCGTTGTTTTAGATTTTGTATTTATTTTACAAATAAAATGCATCTTCCTTTTTTTACTGGTAACCAGGCCCCGAGGTTACTAAACTTGCGAGCAGTCTCTGAGCTCAAATCACAATTTATAAGAATCAGGTATCTCTAAATTTTGTTCATTGTTTGTATCAAGGTCCTTTGTCTCTTATTACAGATATATTTGACTTCTTTAAGCACTATTTGTTGTTCATAGTTTGTATCAAGGTCCTTTGTCTCTTATTACAGATATATTTGACTTCTTTAAGCACTATTTGTTAGTGTCCATGGTTTCGGCTTACCCGTGTACCGACCCTAAATATTTTAGTCTAAGTTTTTTAATTTTTATATGAACTGTATCACCGAATTAAAAATGCGTACATTTTGTATTTGAAAAAAAAAACCTACCTAATTCCTATATTATCGCGTAATTTAGCGGAAACCAGATATACATCTTTGGTCATACATTTCGCATTTACCTTTTCAAATCTATCATTTTCAGGCGTGTGGTTTTGGCCGTGATTGTGTTCCTTTTTTTAGTAGCATCTTTTAGTATCCTGACACCTTCTATACAGAAGCTATGGCAACATATAAATAGGAACGAGGTAGGCATGGCAACATTAAAACAAATAATTCAGGACAGATAATTCACAATGAAGGAAATCAAGGCCCTTTTGATTTTACTTTTATATAGTCGACTTCTTCATATGCCATTGTGCAAAAGTTCAAGAATTGGTAAAGAGTTTTCTTTTCTTCTTTACCTAAAATTTACCTAAAAATGAATAATGGAACTACATGGAAATTTGACCAAGAATAAAATGAAAAAACATAAACCCAAAAGTAGAATTATGGTACTAGAATATGAGATTTATCTATGAGTTATCTACCCTTGAAATGACCTAAAATAAGCAAAAAAATCTAATTTAAGGGCAGATAATTCAAGAACAAGATCAAATTGTTACGCTTAAAGGGGCATGCCCTGGAACTGAAGCGTCTCGAATATAAATCAAATTGGTATCATTTGAATGCCTAAATCAATTAATGAAAGTCCTGTAAAATATTTACGAAATGTCCCGCTATTTGACTCAAAATACACATTTCAAGATTTACCAAACCTGCCGATTACGCCTTAGAAAATATTCGTCATTTTCATAACTCGACCCTTTCGGGATCTGTCAAAAGCGGAAAAAATGTCAACAAACTGTGAAATGGTAAGTTTTGCTCATGTCATGTTCATTGTTTGCGACATAAAGCTTATCTATCGATCAATTATTGGTAAATATCATTGTTTTGCTGCTTGAAAGGCAGCGCGCACGCTAAGTTAAATTCTCAGACGAATCGGAAATATCGTTGTCGTCAATAAAAGGCTTGTAAGCCTTTTATTTAAACCAGCATATAAATACCCACGCGTGCGTTATAGGGCCATTTTTGAAGGCACATTCTTCTTTGACTTTTCGGTAATAAATGTTTTACAAGTGATAAACGCATTTTTGGTGTATAAAACCCAAGACACAGCAGTTCCAGGGCATGCCCATTTAAAACGTTCCTGTTATCATGTGCTATAATCATGTAAAGTTAAAACATCTTTAAGCGATATTATTTCGCTTTTTTAAACGCTTGTTTCATTGAACATGAGCCTGGTCGACTTGTTTTGTTGTATTTATATATATTTGAGCTCACTATCTTCACAAACCAGTCAGAGAACAGCTTTATATCGGTCCAGGATCTCTCACTAAATTTATGAATGCGGCAGTCATTACCGTAATGTCGAACACTGTCTGCAGATATAAAAACATCGTTTTTCGTTATTTACCGACATATTGATTTAACAATAGTTGATGCATGTATAGTAAATCATTGGAAATTATTAAACGAGAAGGTCAAGCATTCAATTGGGTTTATCTTAAAAGTTGTAAATATTTGAAGAATTGTTTACATTTGACGTGCTGTACATTGTATTCATTGATATATCAGTGTTTTATAAACAGAATTAAGTTTGATAGTTTTGTAGATATTATCTTGCGTGATGTTGACTTGCATATCATTGGTACAGTACCTGAGAGACTGAATGTTTCAGGTAAACCATCATGTAGCCAGAGATGGATTCACTGAAGCACGAGTGGAGGATGCGTTAATTACTTCAAAGATATCAGATATAGTCCGGAAGAAGGAAGTCCGCCATATTGGATTCTTAAAAGTTCACAAAGCGGCGAGTTCCACATTGCAAAATGTCTTTTACAGATTCGGCCTAAAGAGGAACCTCTCATTTGTACTTCCATCTCACAGCCATTATTTGTCAAAGTTAAAATATTCATACAATACGATTATGCCTCCACTACAAAAGCAGCAAAAGTATGACATACTGTGTAATCACGTTGTGTTCAACTATGACGTCATTTCTAATCTGCTACAAAAAGACGCTGTATATGTTGCAATAGTGCGCGAGCCGTTCGATCTGTTTCTTTCCGCCGCTTATTACTACAAATACGTTTGGCATTTTAACTACCTGGTCCCACTTAAGGACGATACTTTTGTGTCCGACCTAATCCGTGACCCACATAAGTATGAGGCCAAAACGATGGCCGAATCGATGACATTTAATCCAATGGCATATGATTTTGGCCTTGATTTTACAACGGTAGCTGAAGCCGAAAACATCACTCAAGAAATATTTGAACATTTTCTAAATCAGACTGGGAGTATTTTCAAGTTGGTAATGTTGGTTGAACGTTTTGACGAATCGCTAGTTCTGCTGAAGAGATATTTGAACTGGACGTTGGCGGATATCCTTTACATTAGAAATAATGCATATCTATCGAAAGAACCAAGTAAGGGATTAAAAACAAGCCACAAGGATATGATAAAGTTCAAACACCGTAACCGACTCGATTACGGAATCTACGAATATTTCAAAGCTCGCTTTGAGGAGCAGTATGCCAAAGAAAAAGAGATCGCTGAAGAAACACGACATTTTCAATTCTTAATGCAAAATGTGAATGATTATTGTCTTAAAGAATTGAAAGTTTCTCCCCATGCCCGACTAACGATAAATGCATCAAAATGGAATACCGAATTTACAGTTACAGAGCATGATTGTAATTTGATGCTTAAAGAAGAACTATCATTTTACCAAATTATGAAAACCAGGCACTTAGAATTACAAAAGGGGCATGATTAAGTTCGAAAGTGACATATGATCTAAAGAGCAAATCTTTCAATTTTGATACTCGTCCGAATCTCTCACGCCTAGCATTTGCCGGATATGTCATACTTGTATTTAATGTTAGCTCGAATATCCTGTTGAGTAGCGATATTTTCATTTTTTTTAGTTTGAAGTTAGAATATTTGGCCTGAACACGGGATATTTTTTTTCATTTTTGTGGCAAATGTCCTGGAGGGATTATTCAGTAAATACTTTATCCTGTTTTCAAGCCTAGATGAGACATTAACATCATGAAGTGTTTTCACAATTCTTTTAGTTGCAATACCCATTCCTTGGTGCGCTATATTATTTTCCTGTACTTGTACGAGTTCTTTAAATAAAATCACATTTCATCTTAGAAGCGACAGGTGCGCGATGACGAAGTGTACTATACCATTGATTTTGCAGAAACGTAAACAATTCAAAATTCTGGATATAACACTATAACATAAAAAAATACGATAGAAAACATTTGCGGGTAGAAGTTTAAAAACGAATCTTGTGGAGTAATTCATTTATTTATTTATTCATGACCAAGTCTGGTCCAATTACAGAACACTGACTGTGGATTATAGGACCAAATATGTAAATCAATGATTAAATAGCGACCGTAAAACCTCAATGATAAAGACCATAAAAACAGCCTTGTGTTGAAGCGGTCGCATTATCTTGTTGGAAATACATAAAGGTATATTGTATATGGAAAAAGGATATATAAAAATAACAGTTACGAATAGTAGTGGTACTAATGGGACGGCCAGTAAATGGGGTTTTCTGTATCTGCGGCTTTTTTTGGACCGAAAGGATTTATTTTTATATTTTGTCACATGGCTCAAGATCGGTCAGTGATAACCTGCCTAATGTAGGTAGAATGTTGATGAGAAGCTGAAAATGATTGAGGCACATGTTTTTTTTTCGTTATCAATTTGACTAATTAGATTTTAACATGGTTTGTTTCTCATTTATCTCCGATTCACGCATCCCATATGGAATTAAGTAGTTAGTGTCAGAATGTATGGAGTCAGAACCGTCAAGTATACGAATGTCTGGTCCAAGAGCATCATTTATGAATGTTGGTAGTTGCTTCCCGAATGCGCGGATCAGGGACATTTGTTACTTACGGAGCAGGTAAGTACTGTTTAGTAATCAGGAGCGCTAGTTCGGTAGTCCGTAAACATTTATCCCCTAGATAAATAGGCACGTATGAAAAAAGAAATATTGAACATTTAGAGAAATTGTAAAACAGTTTAAAGACATGAAATAATGTAGAAAAAAAGGTACGGTAATTTCCTATGCCGTACAAACAGCAAGAGGAAGGGATAAGCACTATGTAAATACAACAGTGCGCCTTTTTGTCTTTGGTGTTAATGATTTTGGCATACACTTTTACATATGTTTCTTATACTAAAATAATTAATTCGTAATCAAATCTAGGTTAACGCCAACCTATGAATGAAGGATGCAACATATTTAGCAATGTATAATTATACAGAACAATATAATTTCAAATTTGCACCAAAGCCATATTTCTAAATATCTTTGACCTATGCCCACATATTTGAATGCATGTATATATACTCTGTTGAATAAAAGAATCTATATAATAAAAGTGATTTTTAAAACTGTAATCTTCTATGAAGTTGAATCTCCATTAAAGTTCACAAATAAATCCATAAAGACGATGGCATGACTTGTCGTTCCACCGGAAGTAATCAAATGTCTTTATCCGTAACCTGACACACTGAGCTCCTGGTGTGGAATCCGGATCTTCCCAAAAATCTGCTGAGCCCATTGGGATCGCTGTGCCATCAGAATACTGATATGCACCATTTGTGCTATTGAAAACTCCATCGGTCCAAAAGTTTTCGCTTGTAGATGCTACAAATGTACAATAATATAGTATGAATAACGATTTTTGTTGTTCGGTACGAACAATAAAGTTATTACCGTATTACAGAAATTTCAGAATGCTATTTGCTTAACTACTTTTTGTGATCAGATGGGGATCATAAATCAAAGTACTGAAAGCACATGGAACGGGAACAGCTTTGACAACTGCATAGCGGGTGTAGAAAAGCGTTAGTAGTACTTAAGTCTGCATCGAAATTCATGTGCGAACTATCGTTCGGATTCAAAAACTCACCCTACAAAGAAATTCAACTTTTGACTGCTTTGTAGTTCCGAACAACAGCAGTACCTTCAGAGCTTTGATTATCTATTCCAATATTGTCGGGCGCTCAGTCAGTCAGTCAGGTATTAAATAGATTTTCATAATAAATGGGTGAATGAATACCAGAAGGGACTATCTTCATTTAAACGAGGAAGGAGACAGGCCCAATTGGTAAATTATTTGCTAATTGGTAACTTACCATTAAGAAATATAGCGACAGCTGTGTTATTAGCAAATTGATATGTTTTGATATTTTATGCATTGAGTCTTAGTAAAACTGCTAAAGGTATAAAAGATAAAAATGTTTTTTCTGACACATTATAATTTTATCATTGCAGCGAGAAGTAAACTGGTAAGTTTTACATTAATTATGAGACCCCATTGTTGCGTGGTTATCAGTGAAGGCTGGTAGTGCTAACAATGTATACGCATTGGGTCTTCATCTGTCGTTAAGGCTTGAAAAGTCGTCAATGACCTTTGGTGTTGGTGTTATGTTAACCAGAAGAACAACACGGTTACATTTAAAATTGTTTTTAATTTGAACTTACGTGCACATGACTTCAACGCATTAGATAAATGGTTCATTTGCGACGCCTCTCTTATCTGTACCAATTGTCCTTCGTTTGCCTGACAGATTGTTTGTGCGTCATCTCGACTTCTTTCCTCAAAATGCATTACTATTTCTTTCCCGTCAAATCCTCTAAGAAATCCACTACACTCTGAATGATGATATTATGAAAACGATGAATTAACTACACTGAAATATAACTCTGTTATAGCCAATTTCCGATAACAACGTTCATTTTGATTAGATCTTTTTTCTGTCGTTTTGTTATTCATTAGAGCCCGTGCGCTGAGCACAATATCGAAATCGCATGACTAAGGACATTGAGAGCTGGGCGCGGTACATGTTCCTTGTGATGGCCCGGTTAAAGACATATTGTCTAAGGCCAGAAATATTCATTAGGTGTTGACATTTATTTTTTAATGAGAACAAGGTGCAGAACCATTTTTTCTGACAAATGAGGAAAATATAGAAAAAATATGGTTTCAGAAAACCCGCAAATATCTAAAAAATTTGGACTATGTCCTAAGATACTTACATTTTCATTTTTTACTTCAAACATTTACTGACACCATATAAAACCACGAATTTTGAACCAATTTGATATGTTTCTTTTACGTTTCAATCTATTAATGAATCAAGATACTAGAACTAGCACCAGGTAATTTTGGGTTCCAAAAATATTTTCAATGTTCGCTTTGCTTTAAGATAATGACATTTCAATCCATGATATATGAGTACAAACTTACCGTTTCGCCTGTAAAATAGCGTTCCTAACATTACAGCAAGACCTCCCGTACCAGCACCGTCAAATGGGTCGCTACACATCACACACGTTTTGTTCTCTTGCTGGTAGAAAACCCCATCACATTCATCACTATCTTTACATAGGCTTGCGCATTCTAGAACCGATCCTGTTGTAACCTCTTCCAGAGCATAACTATCTATGCACACATAGCCACTTAAAGAACCGTCCACAGTGAACATAGCGCGTTTGAGAATGACGTTTGTAGAATGGCAAACATTTGATATGATTGTACATATTCCAAAAGATAATACGAATTTAAAATTCATGTTTTCATTTAATGCTTTATCTTCTATCAAATAACATCATTACGACGCAGACGATTGGATCTGTTTGAGCCAGAGTTTGCGACGTGAGTTGGTAACATTGATTATATATATGTCTAGCCTAACAGCCTCTTAATTAACTAAGACTACAACAAAGCAATTAACAATTATATTATTATTGTTCGTTGATATAGTCAAGATTGATCACTATAATAAAGTGGTTTAGACAATAAAAACTGATTACGTTTGGTTTGTGTATTGACTTATGCTTTCAGTCAGTGGGCTTTTGTTTGAACAAAACGTTGACGCATTGTGGGTTTGACACGTTCACGCAATCTTTTAAAACAATTGTCACATAACTAGTGGTCATTTACTTTGATGTCAAAGCTATAAAGTGTTTTGCGCTGTTGTATAAATGTACAAATTTGTTACTTCGGTGTAATATGCAATATACGTACATTCGAACCTGTGACAAAGGTAATCCTTAGGAAAGACATAATGTGGCGTTTATTGACAGATGGCCTTCATTTGGAGGTCATTTGTTCTAAATTTGCATTGACTGTTTTTCTTAAAGAATGGCCTTTATTGAAGGGGTGGCCTTCATTCAGAGATGACCGCTTACTCAGATTTGGCTTTACATTTCATATATGTCTATAGGCCGGTAGCCTTTTCAGTTCACAAATAAGGATTCAGATGCTTCAAAGGTTTAATTGTTTTTCTTTTGTAGATTTTCATCATCTAGTGTACAACGAATTTATTCATCGATTAATACACCATTTATTTCATGTCCGCTCAATGCAAAAAACTGCCAGTCACTAGAAATCAAGCATTCAGTTGTTTTTACCCATATGACTGTATTATAAAAGGGTACACTAGCAATTATGAACAGCGATAATGACGTCAAGAATTTCTTAAACAATGAAATACTGTACAATAAAGTACAAAAAGCGAGAGGAAGGGGTCCACACTACATGAGCACAACAGTGCACCTTTTTTCCATTGGTGTACACGAATAAAAAATTACAAAAAAGCAAGAGGAAGGGGTCCAAACTACATGGACACAACAGTGCACCTTTTCCACAATTGTGTACACAAATAAAAAAATAAAAAAAACAAGAGGAAGGGGTCCACACTACATGAGCACAACAGTGCACCTTTTCCCCATTGGTGTACACGAATAAAAAAGTACAAAAAGCAATAGAAAGGGGTCCATACTACATGAATACAACAGTGCATCTTTTTTCCATTGGTGTACACGAATAAAAAGTACGAAAAGCAAGAGGAAGGGGTCCACACTACATGAACACAACAGTGCACCTTTTTCACATTTGACATATGTCTCTCCTTTATTATTCTCAATTCTCACATTTAACTCTTTTTATGACAGAAAAAATGAATTTCCGGTTTGCATCAAAAGCATAGTTTAAACTATCTGTAGTGATCTATGTCCACATGTTTTGTCCATACGTACACTTGTTGAATGAAATACTCACTTATTGAATAAAAGAATATTTGAAGTGATTGTCAATACTATAAATGTTTATGTCAGCCTGCATGAATATACTAAATTTCGCAAATGAATTTATGTTCACTTTCGCATGGCGTGTCATCCCATCGGTAGTTATCTGATGTCTGTTTCTGTAAATTGATACACCCATTGCCTGTGGTGAAATTCGGGTCTCCCCAAAAATCTGCTGAGCCCATTGGGATCGCTGTGCCATCAGAATACAGATACGCACCACTTAGGCTATTGAAAACTCCATCGGTCCAAAAGTTTTGTATAGTTTCTAAAATATTCAATAATCGATAAGATAACAAGATTGATTTAATATTCTGATATTGCCAGGCGCTCTGTCAGTGAGGTATCAAACGGATTTTCATGATTTATCCTTTGAAAGGGTTGAGTTGGAATTTCTCCATTTTCCATTTTCCTACAAAAAGAAGGAAATGCGCTTATATCTTCAATCTTTGTAGAACTCTCGAGGTATGGTAGATGGAAATGTTTTTTTCTGACAAATGAGTGATTATAGAGGCAGACTAGTACTCATTAGCCCATCACAGCTGTAAAATCGAATTCCACCGAGACTAAAAGTGCACAAGTGAGGAAACATGCAGTTTATCTAGCTTACGGAAGATTGCAGGTTCTATCATGGTGTACGACTTGGGTCATCATCTGTCGTTAATTAAAGCTAGAAAAATCACAAAATGACCCTGACTGTTTATGTGACGTTAACCTCCAGAACTGATAAGTCACATAGCAAATTGTTTTTTAAGTTTGAACTTACCTGAACATGACTTCACCGCGTCAGATAAATGTCTCATTTGCGACGGCTCTCTTATCTGCACCAGTTGTCCATGGCTTGCCTGACATGTTGCTTGCGCGTCTTCTCGACTTATTATCTCAGAATACCCTACTATTTCTTTCCCGTCAAATCCTCTAACAATTCCATTACATTCTGAAAAAGAAAATGGGGATATTGTTAACTTCGTCTAAAGAAACGCTGTCAAAGTCAATTTCTGATAAAAAAGTTTATCTTAATTATTTTTGGTTATTCATGCTGAGCACAATATCTAAAACGTATTGTTTATGGAGCTTGGGAGTGTGAACTGAGTTTTGGGCGTGGCACATGTTCATCGTTAGGATTTGGATGAAGTCATATTGTCTAAAGCCAAGTTGTTCAATGAGAACAAGGCATGGTACTATGAGTTCTGAAAAATGAAGAGAAGTCGTCATGGTTACAGAAAACTCAAAAATATTTTAAAAAAAATGTTTGCACTTTGTAATAACATTCTTATATATTCATTTTTTATTTCAAACATTTACAGATCCTGTAGTAAGATCAACAACAACAACATAAAAGCAACGTGTCTTTTACGTTTCAATTTAATTTTGAGACAAGATACTAGAACTAGCACTGGTTGTCACGTGTCCCAAAAAGAATTTTGGTGTTCGCTTTGCTTTGAGTTGACAGTATTTGCTATTAAACATATACACAATATAGGTTGCAACTTGCTTGGTCCTTGTCTCCCTTTAAAAAAATGGAGAGACGGGGTCGAGAAGATAGTCTAATAGGAAAAAGTATAATTAGTCAATCACAATACATCTGACGTCATAAAAAATCAAGAAACTTCAAAAGAGATGCGCGTAAAGATTAAAAAGCTCAATTTAAATTTATGGAAATATCTAATCATCTTGATTGATCAAGTCTGAAATAAAAGACAGTCCATATACGAGTATAAACTTACCATTTCGCCTGTAAAATTGTGTTCCTTCCATGTCAGCAAGGCCTTCTGTTTCATCATCGTCAAATGGGTCGCTACACATCACACATGTTTTGTTGCCTTGATGGTGGAAGAAGCCATCACATTCATCACTTTTTTTACATAGACTTGCGCATTCTAGAACTGATCCCTTCATACACCCTTCTAGAACAAAATTACCAATGCACACGAAGCCGCTAAAAGAACCGTCCACAGTGAACATAGCAGGTTTTAGAAAGGTGTTTGTAGAATGGCAAACATTCTGCATAATCATTAATATTACAAAAAATAATACGAACTCAAAATTCATATTTTCAGTACAAATTCATCACGTTCTATTGATAACAACTGATAACTACCTAGAACATCCAATCTCGCGAGAACTGGATGCGCAAAAGGATACGAGTCTGTTCATTCATTGAAAACATTATGTGAGGCCCAAACAATATTATTCGTGTTTACAATCACTCGACTGACCAAAGGTCCCTTCAGCAAAACCCAAATAAAGAACGTATGTGTAGATGACACGCACCTTAAGCTTAAAAAAGGTATATTTAGAAAAAATACATCTACAGAAAAAATCAGTTTTGTGACCAAGCTTAACCTATAATGTTTAATTATGTAGTAACCACACTATGACTTTTTTGTCTAGCCTAACAGTCGATTGACTAACAAAGCCATTTAAAAAAGTTATTATTTTCCTTTGACATATTTATGTTTGGTCTCTAAAGCAGAGTGATTTACACAATGAGTCCATCGATGTATTGATTTCAATAAGTCTAACAACTCGGGCATATCCGGGCATTTCCGGACATTCCCGTCACAGAGTAGTTCGCCTCGTACATGAGTGTAGGGTTACAAATTTATTTTAGTAATGTGGTTTCCGGTCACAACTTTTTCAATACTAGGCACTCGTTTTCTAGAATAATTCTCAGAATGCCAAAACTTTCAAACGCGTTTATCGTTCACGATTGATAAAATGGGCGTCGAGTTCTCACTCAAAGAAAAACAGGTTGTTTCCATCGCTGAATTCCCAGGGTCAGCCATGCTGGAAAGTAGACCGTGAACAACAACAACAATATGGCGGTCTGCATTACGTCATAGGTCAATCGGAACTCCTCGGGGTTTGTTTAAAGAACAGTGCCCGGGACATAATAGACTGGAAACCGCATGACCAAAATTTGTAACTCAAACACTTATGTACGAGGCGTATTTCTCAGTTACGGAAATGCCTGAGTAGTTACGATTGGTCCTAAGCGTCTTCTTTGGACAAACGCCGAGGAGTTTCGATTGTTTTTCATCGAGAAGATACTTGTGTTCGTACTGACGAAACATTGATGCATTGTCGAATTTCGGAATCCACCGAGAGATGTTTGGATGCCTTTACTTAATGAACCGGAAATTAATAAAACATTTTTAAACTTTTTTAATTATGCATTACATCCCAGACTCGTGATATTGGATATTGTCAACACAAAGTTAATTTAATTAAAAAAATATGTTTTTTTTTTCACATAATTTTGATTTAAACCTCCCTTGTCAAATAAGTATTCATATTTCATGAATTATTCACGATTTTGTGAATTCTTTCCAAGGGGGGGGGGGGGGGGGGGGTGTTCACTTTACTTTTGTTCTAGATTTGAATGATTTATTAATGTAAATGTATTTCCATTATCTTGCGTACTATAAATATACCTCTTTTCAATCATCCATACACCATTGTTCCATGACAAAAGCTGTCAGTCACTCAAATGAAACTTATAGAGTTTTTTTACCCATAATAAATGACTACTAGCAATTATTATCAGTGATAATGACGTCATGGACAACTTGTTTATATACACGTGGG
This sequence comes from Lutraria lutraria, assembly GCA_964023205.1. NCBI lineage: Eukaryota > Metazoa > Mollusca > Bivalvia > Venerida > Mactridae > Lutraria > Lutraria lutraria. The sequence goes on along the minus strand of OZ026851.1, from coordinate 7,045,148 downwards.
AGAAAAATCTAAAAGCGGACAGAAAATGTAGCCTAGTTCTTGCTGTTTCCGGAAATTAAGTCAACATAAATTATTTCATGTTAATTATTTGATCAGATGAAACCCACTAAGTGACTCTTGATACGCATTCATGAATATCTGAGACCAGAAGAAGGAGTTCATACGGTTACCTGACTGACCCCACTTTTTGGCGCCGACCCCTAAAAATGTCTAATGGATATATGAGACCAGAAGAAGGAGTTCATACGGTTACCTGACTGACCCCACTTTTTGGCGCCGACCCCTAAAAATGTCTAATGGATATCTGAGACCAGAAAAAGGAGTTCATACGGTTACCTGACTGACCCCACCTTTTGGCGCCGACCTCTAAAAATGTCTAATGGATATCCAAAGTACAACTCTATTTGTAGATAAAGTTTATCTCATTTTCTCATGAAATGTTTAGAAGTACTTGAGATTGATCGTAAAGGAGCAGTAGCGAATGTAGCTTTCTTATTACGAAGTACACCCAAATATGCTTTCTAAACGTCTTAGTGCTCCGCCTCTGATCATTCGCAGTGTGCATTGAGTCTTTCTTCGAAACTAAGAAGTAAGAACGCCGGTCTTATATGCTATATGAAAGCCAAAAACTTTTTAAAATCCTTGCCATTGATTGGATAAGAAAGTGAGACGAGCGAATCATTGATTCTGTTGGTTTTTAATTTCCGAATTATCTCCCTTCCATTTTGAAATATATACAGGACTCTTGGAACCAATTTATGTACTAACTTGGATATGATTCTTATCACATACAATCATTCTACCAATAAAAGCAATAAACGGGCTATCGGATAGAAATAATAACAAAATGCACTCTTTGTATATGCGAATCAATTTTGTTGTTGTTGAATTTCTACGTTTAACCATTTCAATGAATAAGCACGATGGACATTTAACGTCTCATCGACTATTGGAATAAGTTATCGTTCCATATATCCTTTCACAGGGATTAACGTCGCACAAATAATCGTGACCAGTTGGTGACTTCCTAGAGGAAGACCCCAGGTAAAACACCGACCCTCCGTAAGCCAGCTGGGCAGCTTACTCACATGTGAAGTTAGTATGGCTCGGGTTAGATTTGAACTCAATGCGGTGAGGGGCTAGTGATTACTTGTCAGAGACCATAACCACTCGACCATTGAGGCGCCGTCTATACACCTAACAATACAAAGAGCGTTTAGCGATAGGTAGCTCCGTGATCCGCTTGGCTTGTAACCAAGCGACGCAGGTTCGAATCTTAGTCACGGCTGGACATACCCTTCTATGAAAATTTGACAAACAAAGACAGTTTTCCTCAATACTGTGGAATCGTTAATTTTCGTTGGGGATTTAATTTCGTGGATTTCATGGGTCGGCTCATCCACGAAATCAAATCCCACGAATTATAATGAAGAGATAAGGCATTTCCTTTCAAAAGTCAAATCCACGAATTTTTGTCCCCACGAATTAGCCATTTTAGTAAAAACCACGAAAATTGAGCCGGACAAAAATAAATGAATATACAGTATGTAGAGAGAGAAGTTTAAGGTGGAACCAAACGATTGAAATGACGTCGTTTTCGACGTCATAACGGTCATTTTTACGGTATTTGTAGTGCCTCTCAGAAATACATATCGCTCTATTGATTTGTAAATATAGATATTTAATGAAATAAAAATTTAATAGCAGAGAATAAAATTTGATGTTCATGACGTAAATTATCAGTGCAAGTAAAACGTTTTTAAATGCAAAGTTAAGTTTTTTCTCTTCTCACTTCCAAACTTGAATTCTTTTTTTAAACCCTGTCCAAGGGATTTTTTTATATTTTTGTCTGGATTAAAGTGTGATGTGTCATCTGTTGTTCATAAATTTTAATAAAATCTATTGGGTTGTTTTTATTTTATTAAACGAAAACGAGTTCAGTCATGCCCGTCATTCATTATATATTTCGTTGTTCCACCTCTTCTTAATCATTTAACATATAATCAGGTGATCGCTGAACAAAGAGATACACCTAACGGCTTCTCACAAATGTAATGATTCGTCTTCCGTTCACGCTTTATATGCATACAGAGTAATTTATGTTTGCACAAAATCATCATTAAAAAAAATATTGGTTTGCAGTAATAAGACGCATAAAATACCACGGACCCTTATTTTTGAGTGTTTCTGGCAAAACATTTTTTTTTCGTTTTCAAATCCCGATTTTCGTTTTCAATACTGTCATAATACGATGCAACCTCCCCAAAGCAACACCCTATGGGAGAAGTAAAAATAAGTTTTTGTTCAGAGGTTTTTGATCTAGAGAGGTTAAATATCAGAGTGTGGAAAAAACACGCTGTATTTGAAAGGAGGTTGTTGCTCAAGAGAGGGCCGCTATGGAGATGCTGCACTGTGTTAACAAATATATACCCATTATTAACCACAAATCAAGAATTTTGAGGATGGCCTTATTTGGCAGTGATGTTTGTTTAAAGCGGACTGAAAATAATACAACATTGATTGGAAAAAAGTCACTTTGAAAGGGAATATAGAAATGAATTGTAAGACGTGTTGATAGTATTGCTTTATTCCACAAATCACGACTAAGTGCAAAACAAACTTATCATAGGTCATTTAACGAGAGAGTTAAATGAGTTTCATCTTGCTAGAATGTCAGCAAATCGTTTTAATGCTAGAAATGTGAAATCAATGCTTTATGTCAATGCTCTGTTATGATCCAAGTATGAGTTGGCGACTGTTAATATTACAGTATGGATCGCGTATTGTAAATTTCACAATCTTAATTTTTCGATCTTTTTACCAAGGATATATATTTTCTATTAATCATTACATTTTCATCATTTTTAATACTTTTTTGACACATAAATTTCCCGCGAAATAAATACATACATGCGAAAACAAAACACATCGGTATATGTATAGTTACCGTATAATTATTGAAAATTATGTCCTTTTGTTAGGTACAGTAGATTCCGGTTATTATGTACGTTTCAGCATCGCGTATACAGTCTAACCTGTGAACAAAGGCCACCCTGTGAAAAGACAAATTGTGGCAATCATTGCCAGGCATCCTTTATTCGGTGATTGTGTTGCCCTAAATAATCAATGATGGTTTTTTCAACGAATAGCCTTTATTCACAGGGTAGCCTTTACACGGAGATGGTCGCTAACACAGGTTTCACTGTATTTTAACGCTAATATTCACAGATAAAACGGAAAGTCACTTCACATCGATAATCATTCCAACGAAATTTATCCATCGCTGAGTTATATCTAAGTCTTGTGCACTCGTTTCCGTCATCCGGGGCATCGGGTTCCCAGAAGTCGTTTATATCCATAACGAGCGCCGTGCCGTCTAAGAACATATAAGTTCCGGTTGTTGGATCCATGACACCATCTGTCCAGTAATCGTTGCCTTGGTAGCCTTAAAAATGTCAACAGTCCTAAAATCATGGTATATTGTTTATAGAAACAATGGGTTTAAAGCCCCATTAGCTTTTTTAAATTTAGATATACAGAAAAAATAGATGTAATGATAGTAAAATATAAGAAATATATTTTATTTGCTCTAAAACCTATTTACACAATGTCTTTCTTTAGCCAAATCTCGTAGAAATGTTGTTAGACGCTTTTTCTTATTTTTTTGCAATATCATTGAAAAAAATACTGTGCTATATTCCTATATGTTCTTTGTGATTAAAAAAGAAAATTTCGGAATGCTTTTATTGAAAGTAAAAGTCAATTTCACTGATAAGATATCTTTCTGGGTAAAATAAGGCCTATTTTAATTTTAACATCCAAAATGCTAATGGGGCTTTAAAATATTCCGAGACTAATGCCAAAAATTATTATCTCAAAACAGATTGGACATTTAATTGGAAAATCGATATTTTTCTACAAGTGCACCAACTCTTGAAAATGTGCCGTAAAATAAAATTTTCTAAGGTAACTATCACAGAAATATGAATTATTGGACTGTACTATCTTTGTAGAGGGAATCCCGTTTTCAGAGTCCGGTATTTAGATGGTCTGCTGTTAAAGAATTATGATATGATTAACTTGATATTAAACTGAATTCTCAGTTAAGTTGTACAAAAACGTAATACGTATGAAGCTTCGGGATGGAAGCTCTTGTAACTTTGTGATTAGATATAAACGATAACACATACAATTTTTATACTTACTTGGACAAGATATCAATAGATCTGATAAGCGTTCCATTTGTCCCGCCTCCGATATTTTCACCAAGGTTCCATTGTCAGACTCACAAATGGATTGCGCTTCACTTTGGTTGACTTTCTGGAAGAAGATTCGCAGTTTCTTTGTGCCCAATAAACCTATCCAACCAAGGCAGTCTATCGATAGATAAAACAGAAAAAGAGCAATCAGAAAATGTGCAATCGTAATCCCGTAAAATGCGACATTGCAAAGAAATGCAACACGCAATTAGCTTATTGCCGGGAATTTGACAGCCAATCAGCCCATTGCCGGAAAAATACACCAGCCAATCAATTCATTGCCGGGAAATACACCAGCCAATCAATTCATAGCCTGGGAATGTGACAGCCAATCAGCTCCTTGCCGGGAAATACATCAGCCAATCAATTCATTGCCGGGAAATGTGACAACCAATTAGCTCATTGCCTGGGAATGTGACAGCCATTCAGCTCGTTGCTAAGAAATGTGACAGCCAATCAGCTCATTGTCAGTCATTGACAATCAGCTTAGAGACGCGAAATTTGACTGGTAATCGGCTTATGTTAGGGAAATGCAACAGACAAGCTGCTCAATACCGGGGGATGGACATTGGATCATCTTATTGCCGTTGTTAATATAAAACCCATCGATTTTATCTAGTAAGTAAATAATATTAAGAGTTCCAAGCCAAGCTCCATACATTTTCTGTATACTAATCAATGCTTGCATTGTGCATACATGTATAACCATAGTACCAAGATCATTCAAACAAATATTCAGACGGTAAAAGCTCAAGGTGCAGCGTACATTGACAAAAACATTCAAAACTTGAAATTTAACTAAATATTTACCATCTGCTTTTGTGTAAAACAGGATTATAGCTTGAGACTGATTCAAGATGTTTACATGGCAAACTCATTGATCACCTGCCATAACAATAACGATTGATATGAAGAAATATTTCTGATCGAAGCTATCATGATTTTCTTTGTCCTATTCTAGATCGCAAAATTTTAGCAAAGAGATTAGGTCTCGCGTATATAATCATGCTTGCAGAATCACAAATCTACTTCTTGCTTTTTCAACCGGCTCGAGTCCATTAAGCTGCACATGGTAGACAGAACCATGTAGCAAAGATAAAATGACAAAAAAATGAGCAAAATTGCGCTGAAAATTTCACAAAATCTGAAGACCAAGTCCCTACATGCGCGCGAAAATGCAAACAGCTTTGTTTTAGTCTAATTAAGCTCTCTAAAGCGGACCTTGGTTCCATAGTAATAACAACCTGGACCTCCTTCAGTTTCAATAGCGCCCTTTCTTTGATTCATTTGATCGTGATTTGTAGCAATTTTAGACAAAGACAAAACAGTTTCACAAACAACATTCTAATATATAACATGTTTTCAGTCAGTAAAAGTCATACAGTACAACCTCTTGAGAGCGGCCCTCTCTTGAGTAACAACCTCCCTTAAAAGCATCATAATTTTTCCCACTGTACGATTTAACAAATTTGACCTCTGTAGAGCAACAACCTTTCAACGACAACATAAGTCTGCTTCTACCAAAGGGTGTTGTTATAGAAAGGTCGCACTTTATATTAGATGGACTTCCATGGTCGAGTGTTTATGCTCTCTGACCCTCACCACTATGAGTTCAAATCCCGGAGGCAGAAAAAAATCACATATCGAGGGTTCAGCGCAATAGTGTTGTAACTCATATTGAAATAAGAACAAGTTACGACAGTGTTGCGCTGAGCCCTCGATATGAGAATACAGTCCAGCGCGATGGTTCTAGACAGGTGGTCACCTGGGGATAATCCCTATCGTTAAAGCTGGAGAAGTCGTCATATGACGCTGGCTGTTGGTGCGATGTTTAATCCAAGAGAACATATTTACAGTCACACCTGTGAACAAAGGCTACCTTAGGAAAGACAAAGTGTGGCCTTTATTGATAGATGCAATTAATTCGGAGGTCAAATGTTCTAAATAATAAAATACATTTTTTAAAGAAAACCTTTCACAGAGTGGTCCTTATTCAGAGGTGTTCCCTAACACATGTTTGACTGTATTTCTTTTACATTTATTACACTTACCACTTCGTTCGTAATATTTCGACCCTGACAGCGTCTGCAGACTTGACGTGCCGGCAGGTTGGAATAAATAATTACACATTGCGCATTTAGTGCTGTCCGAATGGTAGAAGAATCCAATGCACTCCCAACGCTCCGAACAATAAAAGGCACATCTAGAAACCGAATCTGTGTATAAGTCCTCCTTAACTGTAAAACTGCCGCTACATACAAATCCATTCAATGAAGATGTGGTTTCAGGGATGGTAAATAAGTTATTTCTAATATTGTAGTTGTCTGAATTTCCATAGCAACGCGAGAAGATGCTTAAAAATATCCAGAAAGATAGAATGATATCACGATTCATAATTTCGTACGAAGTTTGCTAAACAAATTAGTAAGTGAAATGCTACTTTTGTCCCATCAACCACGGTTAAAAAATCCGATGGCAGCCACGCGAAACTAAGCGATTGATCTTAAACAAAGACTAATAGTGAACATATCACCAGTCGCATTTAATAGATACAATCAAAGTACTGGAAGTACTCACAAATACTGAACTTATAGGCTTGCACTGCAACATGGAACGGGATCTTGTTTAAAACTTATTAAATCAGGAGAGATAACTATTGATAAAATATGTACATAGGTCGTCACAATTAAATGAACAGTTAATTAAAACATAGGGGAAATATTTTAACAAATCATTGCATACAAAAAACATTGACTGACCGATTGCCCGGTGCAGAATAAAGGAAGAGAGAATATGACATACCAGTGTCACGCGTTTTGAAGACTTGCAATAATAGACATATGTAAGTAACCCGTTTGTGTCCTTTTGAACCCTTTTGATTACCTATTCTCACGAGATCAATGTCGCGGCGGAAATTATCAGCAGATATTAACGAATAGGATTTATTGCCATAAGCCATTATTGGCATGTGAGCAAAAGTCGATCGACCGCGTTACATATTTAGCAATTTTTGAAAAACTGACCGATAGTTCAGCTTTCTGCGCGCATGAATTTTGATGCAGACCAAAGTACTACGTTATTCAACATCCGCCATGCAATTGTTAAATAGTTCCCGCTCCATATTGCAGTGTAAGTCTATATTAGTTCAGTTTCCATGACTACTTTCAGTGCTTTGATTTAAATACGGGTTTCGGTTATTGTGACTTCATTTATTTTGTGATCATGCCAAAAAGCATGAATACATTACTGCCCCTCAAATATAGGGTCCTTAAGTCGGCATATACTTTTTCAATATTTTTTTAGCAAGAATATATAGATACATTAAAATGAAAATATCGCAAAGAAATAAAGACAGGTTCTGAAAATACTACTGGTCGGCACTCAGCATAGAAAAAAGGGTCGGTCGAGTTAATGGGTTTTATGCCAAATAAGTCCGTGTTCCTCGTACCAGGTTTAACAAGTATGACATGCTAGATGGAATGGTTAATAGATATCCACACAAAATATACAGTTGATAGAAATCGAAATGTAATTTCTCAAAGAAAGTGTTCGCGCGTAAGACGGATTATTGCATGTGGGAAATTATTTCTCTTATCGAACGTCTTTAACTTTTGAATTAAACTCTCGTTGGATTCAATGTCGGTCTTGGGTTGTATTTAAAAAAAAAACCATCCTAATTGATTAGGCTTTTTGAAATAACATCATTTCAAAATCATGTTAGAACAAATTATAATACAATCCGATTCAAATTTTTAAATGATAACAAAGTCAATTTGTACGCGCATGAATACACCATTGACATACTCTTTATCTTCGATCTGTTAATTTCAAAGCAAACGCGTGTCATTTTAAATGATGACTGTAGAAAAATGACGACGTATTGACAGCCAAGGCTCAAAACAAACATGACATGAAATTCCACTTAAACTGGACAATGAATTATTTGTTTCAGGTTAGTTCCATGCGTTTAGTTCATGTTCCAGAACGTATTGGCCACAAATATTAATTAAAAAAAAGATTAATTCCGTTTGTTCTTTAATTGTCGGCCTTGGTGTTTCATCAATGTTATGATATGTTGTGACGTCTGATTTGTGCTTTTGCGCGTTTATTGGCTTTGTGGATATGATATTCTGTGTAGAGAGGTCGAATATATTTTGTGTGGGACTAACTGGACGTTCGGTTCCTTGGGCCACGTAATGGTTTCGAATATAATGATTTAGATCACATGTATACTATGGATGTCAACTGAACAAATACAACACTATATTTATGAACTTTTGTTGTCATAACCAATGGTCTTGTCATATTCAATGGCATTGTGTCCACAAGTAAACTTGTCATGACAAATAAACATGACAGCACCAATAAACATGATAAAGTATAAAGACCGATCGATGTTAATTTCTGTATTCCGGCCTGACTCGACATAAGGTGCTGTTATCCATTCTTGTACAGTCGATGCTGTGTTTTCAGTCACATCCGAATAAAAGAAACCCTAAGAATAATAAACTCGTCATTGGTTATTATAACAAACTGATCTCCGAATGAAGACCATCTGTTAATAAATGCCATATTTAGTCTTTCCAAAGAGCATACTTTTTAACTAAGGGAGACAACCAGAAATTCTATTGCAAAATAGTAAGGCAGACATTACCATTGTTTGTAATGTTCAGCTACTGTTGTTAGAACGTAATACTGGTAGAAACACTAGTTAGAAAAACCAGTCGCCATATATAACTGAAATATTATTGGAAACAAAACGGCGTTAAACCCGTTGTATGAAAACAAACATGCTACATACGCTCTTTAAAGGGGCATACCCTACAACTTGGTGCATCTAGAGTCAAGGCAAAATGATGATAAATTAGAAGCTTGTAAAGAAAAAAGCCGACGAAGAAAGTTTCAGCCAAAAATTCATCATTAAAAAAAAATCACAAAAAATATTAGTTTCCATAAAAGATCGGAAACTCTTTGGAATTTGTTGTACAATTTTTGGGTGGAAGTGATTTATTATTCATAGCTATGATTTTTGCGGCTAGTACCTAAACTAGTCATTTTATGACCCAAGTTCTTCTTGCAATTATCCATTATATATTGTTTTACATATACATCTAACATATTTTTACACTTTCACAGAATGTTTGTCAGTTGTAGGGTATGCCCCTTTAAATGCGTTTGAAAAGCGCTTGTAACAGATTTTCAATCAAAGGACTACAACTATGTGACAATTACATGAATCAATTTCACGAAGAGTGGTCGCCCTTCCCGGAATGGTAAGTTTTCTGTAATGTTGAAGGAACGCTTAGCGGTGTTAATTATTCAGAGTTTCATAGCATAGGTGTTCAGATAAGTAGAATAGTGTAACTTATCATCATTCTCATATTCTAAGTCGATTTCATATTCGATTACACAGGAATTTGAGTCAAATTTTCAAGCAAGCCATCGTTAGATATTGGTAATTATGAATAAATAACTGCCACTCTTAAAGTCTTTTATCTACATCTTTAGATCATTCAATTTTATAAGCAATTCGAAATGCATTTATGAGATTTCTAAGCTGATAATGATCATAACAAAAATGTTTGGAGGGCTCCGATCCTGATAGCGCTGGGTAGGTAGGTAGGGATTTATTTTTACTATATAATAGTAAAGAATATTGCTTAACAATTTTTTTCTATTCATTTCCTAGGATTTTCATGAATAGATTGGAGCACTCTTAACAAACTTATTTTTATTTATTTTTTTCTGACAGCCCTATCCAGATTTATATGTCGTGTTTTATTAACACCAATAATGCTTTCCGTGATGGATGTATTTGAATAAGACACCTTAACGACTTGCTTCAGTATTCTGTAATATCTCCCATAAGTCGTATGATATAAGAAATAGATCCGCTATATCCATATAATTTCCGACGTATCAAAATAGTATTATAGTCCATGCCATTTGTCTGGCTACGCACTCTTACACCACCTACACAACACACCGCAGAATCTAATAATATAATATAACATTTGTATTCCGAATATCAAGTATCTGAAAATGACAAACATTTCTGGTAACTTTTACATTATGTTTCTTATGTTTATAACATTCATAATTTATTACTAATATCGATGAATTGTTCCCTAGCTTTTATCTCATTGTTGCCAATGCAACATATTTTATTTCCCTTTAGCCTTTGGCTCACTGAAATGGAATGAATCGACGTATTACAATAATGGTATATAAGAAGTAAAAAATAACACAGCTCTTGTACCAACTTTTCTGAACTTTATTTGCTTGGAATGAAGCATCATAAAATAACATAATAAAATAACAAATTAATTAATGCTTAATTGGAAAAATAGTTTAACATCGAACAAATACATAAACATAAGGAGCAACAAATTGGAATCCAGTACATACAATACAATAAATAATATAACAGTATAAATAGCCCATTCTCAGCAATATGACACAGCACTGGAATGAGATGTTTTGTGGGTTCATTAAAAACCTAGTATGCTTCGTGTTACCAGGGTTACGATGTTGCAAGAAGCATTTTTATGGAACAGCAGCCTGCTCCCTGATACAAAGGGAGGATATAAGTCCTTAGACACTTTATTTGAAGGAGTAGAATACGAATATAGAGCATAGCTTGGGACTCGAACAATTCATTCGTTATATCTATATTTCATTGCACTATGATTATGAAATTAGAATGGCCAGTTCGTGGAAACTTCACTGTTACCTCTTCTGCATTATATTCGGGTTCAGAATAACCGAGGTATACTATATTATAGATTGATTATGAGCTTAAACTGAAGAGATGCCGTTGTTAAAATGATGGTCCGTATTGAAAAATTAAAGTTGATTTTTAAATCAACACTGAATGTAGCAACAATGCTTATTACACATTCCGCTTTCTTAATATTGTTACTAACCTCACTTCTTTTACTAGTTACCTTCTTTATAATAGTTCTCTCTTTTCCTTGTGTTTTAAGTATTCTCCCTTTGTTTGATTCCAAATCTGGGAAATTTCCCTATCCTTCAACAATGGTAGGAGGGGAAGGATAAGTCTTCAATGTGGTTTGTGTCTCTAGTCAATGGTCCAAGAGAACATGCTTACACATTCAGAAAGCAACTTCATTAACGTCTATATACAGTCAAATCTGTGAACAAAGGCCACCCTTAGGAAAGACAAAATGTGGTCTTTACTGAAAAGTCGCCTTTATTTCGATGATAAGTAATCAATGACGTTTTTTTTAAAGAATGACATCAAATCATAGGATGGACTTCATGTTAGTCCTGAGTATTGTAAAAAGATCTTAGCGGTCATGGAATTGATCATATCAATTGTTTTTGCAGCGAATGATATATCAGTTGTTTTTAAAGCCATTAGTCATATAATTTGTTTTAAAAGCAATAAATCATTTTAGCTGTATGTAAAGCAATTGATCATAAAAAGATGTTTTAAAGCAACTAACCATATAATTTGTTTCTAGAGCAATTGGCCAAATAATTTGTTTTAATGCAATTTTTTTATATAGAATGTATATAAAGCAATTGATCATATGATATTTTACAAAGACTTTGACCGTATCAATTGGTTTTACAGTAATTGACCATGGATGCTGTTTATAAAGCAATTGACCATAGTATCCGTTGAAAAAGCAATTGAACATATCATTTGTTTATTGATAAACTAAGACATTGACATGCTCAAATGGTACTTGCAATTGCAACACATTTAGATTATAAAACAGTGATCCAGGCTACCTAAAGAAAACAGGTCTAACTTCAAATGGCGGTGAATATTTATTAAGACAAAGTAAAAGAACATTCGGAACACAAGTTGGCTTTATAATCATTTTTAGCTTTTTTTTTATATCTTATTTGAATTTGTGGCATGGTGAAAAATGTAGGTTTACATTCCAACATATACTAACAGTATACAAAGATGTATCTTTAATACTTGTCTTAAAGCAAAAAAAAAAAAAACATTCACGAAGCATACAAAATGGCACTACCGGAAATGATAAACCTTGGATGAGATTGCCGGTAAAATATATGAATGTTGTAATCAGAGTTAGTTATGTGTTAATAAACTATTAAAGTTCCTGGTTTCCAAAAAAAACGATCGACCAGATTTTTAACTGTCGACCCGAGACATTTTGGGATTTTTCTATATCTCCGAACTAAAACATTTTTGAAAAGAAAATCGCCCAAATTACCGACCCTACAGTTTTGGGGGGATGTCGGTAGAAACATTTTTTTTTTTGCTTCATTAGAAATAATTTAATGGGTGAGCATTTTGAAGAATATCAATAAAAAACTTAGTGAACTTATGCTGTTTAAATATATACATAAAACAACCTGAAAACCGGACAGCCAGAAAACCGGAATTCTCTTTTTCGAGTCTCATTATTTTCGGAATTTATCAAAAGTTCTCTGAAAATTGGAATTCTCAGAAAAACGGACTTTTAGACCGGTCAGGAAGGGGCCCGGTTTTCAGGGGTTTTACTGCACATGTGAAATACTATAATAATTGATATAAAACGGTGAACGTGTTAGTTATATTTATGTTTCAAGGTCAGCGATTTTTAAGGCCAATCATACAGGCTTTATTCCGTTTCGAGGCGCCCCAAAATCGCTACCAAATCGTTTGTTTAAGGTGAACAAATATTGTGAATCATAATATAATTATGCTTTGCTCATTCTTAACATTATGCCAAATAGCGCAGAAAACCTTTCTGAGTTCAACAAACTTGTCGTGCTTCTAAGTGTTCATGAAAACCATAGTTACCAATCCAAACTTGATTTCATAGAAGCTGAAATTTGTTATAATAAAGTCTTCAATACAAAAGTACATATATTTTAATCACTCCCAATAATGCATGATCGCCTATTGATAAAGTGAAAATGGTACAAAGGTAAAGAATGCTATGTCAGACATAATCACATATCTAATATGTAGTTCTTTTCTATATATCCGGAGATGGCTGACTATTTATGTTTGTGATATGGATCTACAGACGAGCATTTAAGGCAATAAATAAAAGTTTTCCTGACAAAGACTTATTCTCATTTTCTGTTCTGGCACTATTAATTAATCCTCGCATTATGCATCAACATCTAATGGCAGCGAAGCATGCGTAAAACACAAAGACATTCAAAGTTGAAGTATAAATCTTAATAAAAAACATGGGCACACTACACGCACTTTAAAATGCTATAAATCAGTTGTTCTCATAAGTGATGTATCCATTAATGGTCCAAATATATCATCCATAACCGTAGGTTCATTGTCTATATCTATAACCGTATCATCTTCAGTTTTTACACTGTCCGTAATAAGACTTTCACTTATATCTGTCAGAGAGTCAGGCGATATATCTGGTTTTAATCTTCTTAATTTTTCGTGACCGTTTGAGACATTTGTCCTCGGTACATACTCACTAATTTTATTTATTTTCTCAATTCCTGAAGGACTTGTGCGTCCTGAAGCAGTTTTACATTTATTTTCAGACTCAGAATCAAAATTGTCTGGTAAACTAACATGGCCGGAATCCGTTTTCAAGTTTTCTACGCTGTTTTCTTTCTCACATGGTTCTTCATTACTCTCGGGGAAAACTTTACCTAAATGATTATTCTGTAATCTCGCCATATCATTCTTTAACACAACCTTTTCCATCTCCTTTCCATCGATATCGCTCGATCTTGGAACATTTGCCATTAGTTTTTGTTTTTCAGTACCAACTAATTCATCACCAATTACTGTATCTTCAACTAAATGTTTATTATTCTTTTCAAAATCACGTTTTCCCCTAAGATGAATTGTACGAACTTCGTTTGGAGTTTTGGCACCGAATTCGGTTTCCAGCAAATCATGACTCTTTGCTTTAGGAGAGATTTTTGACCTTGCTGGCTTTGGTGAAATGTCCGCACAACTTCTACTTCTGGATGATTGCAATGTTTCTAAGAATATTCCTGTTTCACGTTTTGAAACAATTTCATGATCAATGAAATGATTATGATTAGATGTTTGTAGACATTGGAGTTTTAAAGCTGGCATGCTATTGTCCCTATTAACAGTAACCTTGGGAACCGTTCTGAATGTGTCGAATGTAGAACTCTTTTTAACAAGATCTTTATCACAGATTATTTCCTTATCACAAACATCACTAACTAGTTTAATATCTTTAGGAGTTTTACAATCATTTGAATGTACTTCTTCTAACTTACCCATGAATTCAAGTTTATCATCACTTCCTCGTTCAGAGCTTGTTTTTGTGTTTGCACTTGGCAAGCGACTTCTACTTCGGCACAGATTATCATTCGACAAACTGTAGTCTGTTTCAACGACGCTAATATCATCGCTAAAGTCTATCAACTTATCATGATGGTGTCTTAACCCACCATCAGACTCAACGAGGTCCATATCTGAAACATTTTTACTGGATCCGTCATCCCTAACATTGCATTCACTTTTAGACATAATGTTGCCGAATTCTAATCTGCCCTTTTCTTCTTCGTTCTTACTACTATCACTATGTCTTCTACCAACCACTTCATGTGGTCTGAAAAATGTTGGAACTTGCAGACTGCTTCGCCGTCTTGGATCGAATACGTCTTTAGCAGGGTATCTATTGCCTCTTGTGTTCATATCAGCTATAGAATCACACGATGTTCTTTGTTTAGCATCTGTATTAAAAGTATCAGGGAAATCAAAATTGAACTGCGCACCTGGGCATGGGGTACTAGGTGTAGGTGGGGCAAGTGGCTCTAATGGAGACATTTTAGAAGCGTTAGTTAAATGTTTAAGTATTTCACGCATATTGCGATCTATCGCGCTTATGTCTTGACTTATTCTTGACACTTTACGTTCAAGTTTTCCTATCGCTGCTTTTGTACCTTCCATTTCAGTCTGAAGATTTTGTACGTGGGGAATGATCTTTTCATTTGTTTCTGAAATATCAAAATATTCATAGTTTTATGCGCTGAATTGACACATTCTGTTACATACATGTTCGGTTATTTTTTGTTAAATTACTAATCGTGAAATCATGTTGGAATGATTTTAACCTAATGATAAACCGACAGCAGAACATTTGATGTGGTTACATATATTATCTAAATAAATACATTCATGGACCTAGTTACTGTTAAGATGTATATATACAGCCAAACTCATGTTAGCAAACACTTACGAATAAATGCCACCCTGTGAACAAGGGTCATTATTCTAAAAACCGTCATTAATGATTTAGAATAAAATGAACTCCAAATAAAGGCCACCCCTGTCAATAAAGACCACATCATGTCTTCTCCATGGGTGGTCTTTGTTCACAGGTTTGACTATATGTATTATTTGTGTTAATCTTAATTTTAGCCTAGTTAAAGGCACACTATTATATAACCTGGTGTGTGAGTGCCTAGTCGTATTTTCCGGGTTTCCTTGATCGATTGTCTGCTCATGATGCCGCTAGACCGCCTTATACCCCATGGCCTTATAGTTGGAGGACTGAAAATACATATACACACATATACAATCTTCTATCTAGTGAGGTAAAAGTTTTTTAGTAGATGGGGCCATCCTCAAAAAAAAATGTTTTGTTTGTTTGGGCAAACGCTGCCTCCTCACCAAACACGGCCATACTCGACTTTTTTTTGGTCTCTTGCCTATTTTTGTCAATATATAAATAATATCATTTTGAAAAGGTATTTTGGGTTAAACAATTTCCTACTTACCTACCCACTAAAAACTCTGGGTAGGGTTACCCCAGATAAACAGGTTTTAAGAATGGTCAGGATTTGTAATTGATAGGCGCTGTTGCTGATGCTATGAGTGTTCGATCTTTTCTTGGTATTATAAAATTCATTGTCAACATGTTGTAAATGGAATTAGCGAAATCAATTATTTCGCCTCCTTGGGCGCTGCAGTGTATTGGTAATAATCTAACGCGGTCAAGCACAATCTGTGTTCAATGTGAAATTACACCTGAAATAACGATTCTACGAAAGACCGATGGTGTACGAAAGACCGGTGGTGACATTTCAACTTCAAGATTTCACAATTTCAAAACATGAAATAATGAAGTTGAAATCGAAGAAAGATCGTGAAATCTTGAAATCGTGAATTTCACGATTTTTCTTCAAAATTTCACGATTTTTCTTCGATTTCAATTTCATGTTTTGAAATTGTGAAATCTTGAAGTTGAAATGTCACCACTGGTCTTTCGTACGATTCACTGTACCTGCTGACTGATTCCATTGTGATATCTCCATTTGGAAGTTTTGGAAAAATTCTACCCGTTGGCAATAAAGGGGAGTTAAAAGACTGTCCACCAATGGAAGATTCGACTTCTTCATCATCACACGTTTTCTCTACAGGCATAGTTTTAACATCCTCTTCTTCATCTTCCGAAGGCGACAGTTCATCATCTTCAGATATGGACGGCAATGTACACACTCGCGTTTTGGGGCTGCTGGCTGTCTCCTGAAATAAAAAAAACTCAACTTTGTCAAGTTTTGGTAACATACGTTTTCGTCGCAGATCTTTCAAGTCAACACCAATTGTACATTGGACTACAGACAAACTCGTGAACGAAGGCCAAGCTTCGGAAAGACAAAAATGTAGCATTTGTTGACGGGGGCCTATATTTGGAAGTCATTTGTTCTATATAATCTATTACGGCTTTTTGAATACTCACATGATGGCCTTATTCAGAGGTGGCTGCTAACGTAAGTTTGAGTGTATTAACATAATTACGAGCGTACGCCGCTATAAAATGATAACTTACGTTGGATTTGTATGGCACGTTATAATGTGAACAGAAGCTTAAAAAACATTTAATAATACCATCATTGTTCAGTTTATAGAGTGGGTTGAACTAAACACAAACATATAATACAATCTAGACACATAACACGTGTACGTTCACAAACATATACATAGAAGTTTTATATACTAGTATAACAAATGGATAAAGTAGATAATCGTAGTTGTATGATATTTAGTCACAAACTAACTGAAGTATACTTAAACTATGGTTAATGTTGAGTACCAAATGGTAAAACTATTGAGTTTAAGTAAATGACGACTACTTTCAGATTGCAATTGATCATAATTTACTGCCCAAAATGAGTCGTTTTTGTACAATCGTGTTAAAATAAGATTGTCACGTGACATGTTAAATGCTTGCAAATGATGTATGAAAAGTAAGATAAAGACTGATCAGAAAAATACAAAGGTGCCTTGGATAATGATTGTGATACAAAGATATAGTTGTACACGTGTAAGTGATTTATATACGGACTTAGAAAATGTAGAATAAGAAAGTTGATTGACGTTTACTTCACTTCAGACTAATATTCTAATGCGAACATAGAAATAAAATCGGTAAGTATTGTTAAAAAATAGCGAAAATACTACATATAGCATACATAGAAAGGCTAGGACTCCACGCTCTAGTCTGATACGTCTAAAATCCCCTGTCAATTATAGTAAGTCATCCTTAATGTTCTATTCATGAACATTATATCATAAGTTCAAAAAAAAAAATATTTACAAGAATTCTATTCGAAGTGGATTCTCTAACTCAATCTTTTAAAATAGTTAAAACACAATATTTAAGAAACAAAATCTCCACTTTAAAACTTCTATTTTATCCCAAGTCTCGAACGTTTATTGATGATATAGAGATCGTAAATGATTCCTGATATGTATAATTCACTCAATTATTCTATTCTCCCAAAGCTGAAATGTACCAGCAGTTATTACACGTGGAATTTAACATACAATCTAGAGAGTTACCAAAATTAGTTTCCTCAAATCTACGAAGACGTATCAGAGCTAGTTACATGGGTCGGAAAATTGTTGGAACTATTTTAGGAAATATTCAGGAAATATGCTAGTGTTTTACTACAGACGTAAACTAGAACAAACGGAATGCTTAAATATACAGTACAGAGATGCATTTGTAAAAAAAATCATGCCTATATTGTAATTTAGACCCCACTTTGGTAGGGGAGTCCACTTGAATGTTAATTCCATCTACTTACAGACCCGTAGAAAGCAATTTCGAATTGGAGGTGGTCAATTTTGGTTGGCAACGGTTGGATACCGTCCCTTTTGAACATAGCCGAAATTACTGAGCCGGGAGGAGGTAAGCCTCCACTAGCCAGCTGGTTCCCTACGGCCATGGCTTAAATACGCATTGACAGTCTTTAAATAAAAAAAAATATTTCCTTCCGTACTATTCGAATAATTTATTCAAATCCCTTTTGGTTTCGTAGTTCACAAATAGAATAGAATGCATGAATCGGTATGTTTATATTCATTTGCTTCTCCCACTCTAACTAGTATTCTAGCGTTGCCTTTTAGTGAACGTGGGTTGGTCCTTTTTTCTAATTGTAACCTTTCTGTGTTACTTCTTTCTTTTCATTATCGATTCCTACTATGAAAACAGAAAAGCAAGTAATTTAGTTCAGAAATTAGAATTTCAAACATTAAAAACCAAGCATTTGTTTTGTTAATCATAAACATTATAGAAAGGAAAATTTGCATTTTGTTCACGTAATGTAAGCTCCGAAATTTACTGTCGTTGGAAAAGATTACTGTTTAGATATGATGGAAATATAAGGCTGGTGTATTTATCAAAATAATGCATGCGGGATTTATCGATTATAGGCACAAATTATTTCCCCATGAAGTAATGACTCAATTCCCGGAAATACGGATAAAAATACAACATTTGTACCTCCATCAATTTTAATCTTATTGAAAGAGGAGTTTGTCATTACAAGGTCATTGTTGCCTGTTTTGTTTGGTCGCTAGTTCACCCTTTTTTGCTATCTATTGTTGCCGGTTCCTCCTTTTTGCTATCATTGCGATTGGTTTGAAATTCTTATTTTTGCTACCATTGTAGCTTGTTTCTCCGTTTTACTATCATTATGCCTGGCTCCTCCTTTTTCCTATAATTGTGACTGGCTCCTCCGTTTTGCTATAAATGTGACTGGTTCCTCATTTTTGCTTTTGTAATTGTGAAAGACCGTGTTTTTGAAGGATATCGCTTGTAGACTGTTGTTTCTGGTCAATGACCAAAACCCAGTTTCTTACCCCTTTGAAAAGAATTCATGAAAACATGAATATTTCTTGAACTATTCATGCATACTTCATTTGAGGATGCCAATGACAAAATAAAAAGCATTTGTTGGGAATCAGATTGAAAGTAAACGCAGATTATAAAAAAAAACACATAGAAATGCCACATGCGATAAATCACAAAGCTGGTTGTAATTTTGACAAACCAGCCAAGATAGTTCCTGCTAATTGAAAAGGAAAACGTACCGTACAAGCAATTTAATTATTCTATGAATATAGATAAAAAAGATTCATATTAAAAGACCCCTACAAAGACGCATAAAAAATCACACATTCCCTTAAACCCCTCCAACTCCTCATTTTATCACCAAGCATCTCTGTACTTCAATCTACTAAAAACGAGTAAAATCATGCAGATATGATTCTAGTCCGCATTAAAATACTAACCGAGAATGTATATATATATAAAAAAAAAAAAAATATTAATAGTATAACAAATGATATTAATAAAAAAATATCACACATTAGATATCACCTCCTGACTTTTCCTGCGCAGCGCTGCACAATGTATCGACAATCGTCGCCTTGTTTCCTCCCATTAAAATACAAGTTAAAAAATCACAAATATATATATTGATCTACTAAGCGAAGAAAAAGGCCTAACAAATAGCAATAATGCAGTGAAATTGTTATTTATCAAGTTTAACATATCATAATTCATATACTAGTCTTTCAAAATAAGAATATGTGTACAAAGTCATGTATTTGTTTGATACTTGTGCAAAGAATTCATCCAATAGGCAAAATTACTGAACGACTTTAATACATTACAGAACCGATAAAGTTGAACTAGATTATAATTAAGCTGTCGTATATTGGTGTATACTCATTAAATGCTTTCTTTAGCATTTTGCAAAATCAATGTGTATCTATCAAATACGTTACAGCATGAATGGTAGAAAAGCTGTGTCGATCGGTGGAAAAAGTAAGGAATCTTAAAGTTTTATTTGTCTTTGTATCAAAATTTTATAAATTTATTCTTATCGTGATACAATCAGTGTGAAAGATCAGTATGCGCACTTAAACAAACAACATCGATGTAGCTAGAACGTACAGACGAAGTCGAAACGGACTTTGCGCCATGCGTTTAAATCAGTATACATGACAAAAAGAAAAACAACGCACGAACTTAACAAACAAGCCAGAAACGTATATCTTTCATTTGTTCCAATATTATGTTTATAAGCTTTAGGATAGCTTGGACCATATAATGCCAAACATTAACGTGTATATATGACGGAGACATTGATAAGCGAACAGACGAGATATTGAATGCAATTACAACAACGTAAAGCAATACGAAGATATGCCCAATAAGCGTTTATTACTACCCATGCAATAGAAATCACAGGCAAGCCAGCCAAACGATGCGGGATATATATAATTGTATGTCAAGACGTGTCTAGATTGGAAACTGATTTTTTTGGGCATCAGATTGCCTCGTCATTATTGCCTCAATCAGATTCAGAAAGTCTGGATCTAATTCTTTCACTGTAAGCTTTAGATATATTTCGTATGGATTTATCATTGACTTGTCAACTTGTACTCATTTGGATGTACTAAACTATCCAATACAAGAAATCGAGACGGATTTACCGTCCATCATAAACGGGAGCCGGCTTGTCAAACAAAGAACTAAAACTGTCTGGTCTAGGATCGGCCACGTACTATTTTCTTTCATTGCTATATGAAATGTATTCTTTACGAAAGTGTTAGAAAATCCTGTGTTTTATAAAACATATGCTTTGTTAACAATTTGGCGTTCTACAACAAAAGCATGCTTGCAATGTTCTCACAAGGGAACATTGAGGTAAAGGCTATTTTTAAGAATATGAATATTAGCAGATACCATCGTAACAGGTGATGAACGTGTGATCAACAAAAGGGCAATAGATGTTTGGTTTCTTTGGGTTTTACGCCCCTTTTCAACAGTCAGAGTCATATGAAGTGGACATTTCATCTAACCATCGTTCCTGGGAAGAACCAGTACTAGACTCTCATCCTCCGTAAGCAACTGTCTGCTTTCTCACATAAAGGTACATGGTCAGTAGCTGAAAGGACAATAGAACTCAGACAAGTTTATTTATTGTAATACTAGTAAAGTCATTAATATAGTCAAAGAAGGCACTCGTATGCCGTTTATGGTAAACAACTAGGTGTGATCCATATTCTAACAATCTTCGCACTTTTACTGAGGGCCCCTATACGTTTAGCGGTCAAAATCAGTAGTTGATTTTTGAGATGTCAGACAGTGAATGCTTATATATATTCAATCAACATGGGTGTCGTTAGAAGCCCCGTACCGAAGAAAAGGTAAAATGTGTGCTCTCGATCGGTCGGTGGTAGAAGGTTTGGACGACAAGTGAAGGGAAAGACATGTTACTTTAGTAGTAATGTTATAGCTATCTTGACAATGCGATATGCAGAATATGTTAAACTAATTAGTTGATTATATCTACAAATAAAGTACGGAATACCGTTAGGGCCATCGCATATGTGTGGGTTGGTTTGAAACGCGATACTCGACAATACGATAATGAAAACACGAAATCACGACAGTACGATAACGATAATACGACAGTACGATAACGATAGTACGACAGTACGATAACGATAGTACGACAGTACGATAACGATAATACGACAGTACGACATTACGATAACGATAATACGATATAGTATCGCGTTTTCACTGTCGTACTGTCGCATTATCGTTATCGTACTGTCGCATTGTCGTATTATCGTTATCGTACTATCGTAATATCGTTATATCGTACTGTCGCATTATCGTTATCGTACTATCGCATTGTCGTACTGCCATGTTGTACATGAAGTTCTTTTCTTTTTAAGCGTGGGCATGCGCACCGGAAGGCGATAATGCGACAACACGACAGTACGATAATACGACAGTACGATAACGCGATAATACGACAACACGACAGTACGATATAACGATAATACGACAGTACGACAATGCGACAGTACGACAGTACGATAACGATAATGCGACAGTACGACAGTACGATATAACGGTATTACGACAGTACGATAACGATAATACGACAATGCGACAGTACAATAACGATAATGCGACAGTACGACAGTGAAAACGCGATACTATATCGTATTATCGTTATCGTAATGTCGTACTGTCGTATTATCGTTATCGTACTGTCGTACTATCGTTATCGTACTGTCGTATTATCGTTATCGTACTGTCGTGATTTCGTGTTTTCATTATCGTATTGTCGAGTATCGCGTTTCAAACCAATCCACACATATGCGATGGCCCTAACGGTATTCCGTAATAAAGCCATTACCAATAAGTTAGTGTGCAATTAAGGTGTATAACATCAACATGTGACTATTGCAAATTACAAAATTTGCTTAAGTGCATGAATAATTGTATCATTGGTGTTGCTCATAAATACTCTTGAAATCGTAAGTACTTTTCACAAACGAACATATCTACTAGAATTATTCTATACCGGAGAGGAGTATGTTGATGTTTTCAAAATCATTTGGTTTCAGTGGGTTAACGGCGTTTTCTGTTATATACGGCGACCATTTTCCTAAACTTTCAAAATTCCAAAATTGCATTTATGATTCATAAACATTGTCATCGTATTTCCAGAAACTGACAAATGTAGTGTGATAACTGCTTAAAACATGAAGCCATTACATATTCACCATTTCTAATATTTCTGTCTTTGATTAGATACTTACTTCGTCCGAATCCTCGCCAGTTTGACGTAAATTATATGTGAGATCATTATGGATATCTTTAGCGAATTTCTCGGCGAAATCCGGATACAATAGAAGAACATCAATAAGTCCTGAAAAATAGCAAACAGACAATAGAGGCACATTAGTAAGTCCTGAAAAATAGCAAACAGACAATAGAGGCACATCAGTAAGTCCTGAAAAATAGCAAACAGACAATAGAGGCACATCAGTAAGTCCTGAAAAATAGCAAACAGACAATAGAGGCACATCAGTAAGTCCTGAAAAATAGCAAACAGACAACAGAGGCACATCAGTAAGTCCTGAAAAATAGCAAACAGACAATAGAGGCACATCAGTAAGTCCTGAAAAATAGCAAACAGACAATAGAGGCACATCAGTAAGTCCTGAAAAATAGCAAACAATAGAGGCACATCAGTAAGTCCTGAAAAATAGCAAACAATAGAGGCACATCAGTAAGTCCTGAAAAATAGCAAACAGACAATAGAGGCACACCAGTAAGTCCTGAAAATAGCAAACAATAGAGGCACATCAGTAAGTCCTGAAAAATAGCAAACAATAGAGGCACATCAGTAAGTCCTGAAAAAATAGCAAACAATAGAGGCACATCAGTAAGTCATGAAATATAGCAAACAATAGAGGCACATCAGTAAGTCCTGAAAAAATAGCAAATAGACAATAGAGGCGCACCAGTAAGTCCTGAAAAATAGCAAACAGACAATAGAAGGACATCAGTAAGTCCTGACAAATTAGCAAACAGACAATATAGACACACCAGTGAGTCCTGAAAAATAGCAAACAGACAATAGGATTACCGATGTCTGAGAGTTTTCTCTGATTAAGTTTTTTTCGCAATCATACAATTTTGTACTTCAATATAAATTCTGAATAATTTGCTGCGTCTCCGTCTGTTCGCCATACCGCTATCAAACTAAACACCGGTTTTGTTCGGAATATTTGTCTATTCTTGTATATACTGTATTTTCATTTATTTTCGTTGGGCTCAATTTTCGTGGATTTTACGAAAATGGCTATTTCGTGGGGACATAAATTCGTTGATTTTTTTTTGAAAAAAGCCTCTCTCTGCATTCAAATTCGTGGGGATTTGATTTCGTAGATGAGTTGACCCACGAAAAACACGAACTTTTATCCCCAACGAAAATTGATGATTCCACAGTATATGGTTAGACAGCAATATATAATATATCTCATGTTCTTGACAACCTTAGCTTAACAAAGCATGGAGACGGAATTATTTACCTCATCGAAATGATGTCGATGTTCGTATACAAATAATCCTATCGTATTACTGATGTTTTCGGAACTGCACAAAACGTTAATATATGGTTTATTTGGTCGGCTGATTAAATTCCAGTTCTTATATTATGTAACATATATCTCCGCTGTGGCATATATCGGGCCCGTACGCTGTGTCAAATAGGAACTAATCTGTATTGCGTAGACTGTGTCAAATAGGAACTAATCTGTATTGCGTAGACTGTGTCAAATAGGAACTAATATGTATTGCGTAGACTGTGTCAAATAGGAACTAATATGTATTGCGTAGACTGTGTCAAATAGGAACTAATATGTATTGCGTAGACTGTGTCAAATAGGAACTAATATGTATTGCGTAGACTGTGTCAAATAGGAACAAAGCTGTTTTTATACAAACCTTTTATACTAATACATTGCAGTTCACTGTAGGTCAGAGATCTTACATCATAATTGCATACACTAATTGGATCATCGAAGTCTATGTCGGAACCGAATAGATCTGCTTTTCCTGTCAATAGAATAAAACCCAGGGAATGACTTCAGTGCCTTACCGATAAAATACTATATTAGGACCAATCAAATTCGCTATTCTTGCCAATAGAATAAAAAAACAGGGATTGACTTCCAGAAAAAAATCACTTGCGTCGCATTCGACCGTGCCATGCAATTACATACATCAACAACACGACCCATACTTTTTAACTACACGTAGTTTTAAATCAAGTTCCTGTTATTCCTATAGGCAAAATATGGTCACAATACCCCCTTGAATAGAATTAATGAAACATGGAGTTTTCATGAATTATTTTTGCCAAGGACTTATATACATACATGTATGTATATAAGTCCTTGTTTTTGCATAGTTCATGAATAGTTCATGATGTTTGAATGACTATTTGGCAGGGGAAGTCTCTGACACACATAACTCATGTAAAGAATAAAACAAATCATACACAATCTAATACAAGGAACCGTAAGGACAGTAGCATGGATGATTCAACTGTTACCACTAAAAGTGTATAAAATCAGATAAATAGGTCAGAGCCTCGTTTTCACAATGAGATAAGTCATTAACCAAATTATAATGGCACAGCAGATGTAACAAACTAATTTTGGGTTACTACCCCCCCCCCCCCCCCCCCGAATACCATAGCTAAGCAAAATAATTATCATTTTTCGTCCTTTTTTAGCTTTCGTACTTGAATAGATTCGTCCCCAAATTGTTTCGTACTCTCGAATTTGCGGATATAATATTTAGGGTTGGCCTCCAAAAGATGGGTTGTTCAGGTATCGAAATCACGACTATTTTTAGGCATATAAATATTGTAGGCTAATACGTTATTACTATATACTCTTATAATCGGCACCAGAGGGCTATATCTACATAAGATGAATGTTAATATAACGTATAACTTAAAGGGGCATGCCCAGGAACTGCTGTGTCTTTTTTTTCGTACACTAAAAATGCGTTTGTCACTTGTAAAACCAATTATTACCGAAAATTCAAAGAAGAATGTCCGCACAAAAATGCCCCTACATTGTATAACGCGCGCGTCGGTATTTGTATGTCGGTTTGAATAAAAGGCTTACAGCCTATTATTGACGTCAACGATATTTCCGATACGTCTGAGAGTTTAACTGAGCATGTGCGCTGCCTTTCAAGTGAACCTAACATGAGTAATACTTACCCAGGCGCGTAGCTAGCCCTCCATGGATGTGGATTTAGGATCAAGCTAGGGGGGTCCGGGGGCATGCTCCCCCGAAATTTTTTAAAAATAATGGTGCAATCTGGTGCATTCTAGGCGATTTCAGGGTCATTAATGTAGTTCTGAAGAAGTCAGTTTTGGTACCATAAATCAGCGAATAAACGCTATAGTCAGGACAGATTTTTTGTCAGAATCATGTGGATTCAGCCGCGTACTCGCGTATAGGCAGCTACGCGCCTGTTACCATTTCAGTTTGTTGACATTTTTTCCGCGATATTTTCGGTTTTGACAGATACCGAAAGGGTTGAGTTGTGAAAATGACGAATAATTTCTGAGGCCGAAATCGGCAGGTTTTGTAAATCTTGAAATGTGTATTTTGAGTAAACTAGTGGGACGTTTTGTAAATATTTTACAGGACTTTCATTAATTGATTTAGGCATTAAAATAATACCAATTTGATTGTTATTTGAGACGCTTCAGTTCCAGGGCATGCCCCTTTAAATCATTTCTAGCATTTAAATAGCTATTATTATTCTGAAAGTATTATCGAAACGTATTGATATATCATACGGAGACACTCACATGAATATTCTAACCAATTTTGTCGATTTAATGTAAAATTAATCTGAATTTAATGCTACATTTTCAGCACTCAACCGGACTTGGTATATTAAACAATACAATAGATTATAGATTTTGGCATAAATGTTTATTATCTCCGAATTATCGAGCAATTATCAAAATATGGAATAGAAATTAGTTAACATGAGACATCACTCCGAGAAATGCAAAATGAAGCTGTTCAATACATTCATTACAATTCCAATTAAACATATTCATGAACAATTTAATCTCAATAGTTCGTTTTATTTGTATCTTTTTAGTCATCAAATAGCAAACATCTAATAGATGGCAATACAGTGGACTGAAATTTAAATTTGATGTAGTCTTTGCGATGTTTACAACGAACATTAAATACTTATCTTGTAACACAAGTTTCCTAATTTTCATTAATTGTAAAAATGCATACTATTTTCCTTATATGGTACAATAAAGGAGTCAGCCGATAAATAATCATTTTGCAGACTTGTCATAGGTTTAATATAAGATTACGTTCTAAACCAGCCAATCAGCGGACTGCATCTATAAAAACACAATGACGTCATCTAAACTTCGTCCAATGAAAGATCAATATTTTTAGATCAATGTTCATTGACATCTCACTCAACAGTCATCTTAATATTACTCATGGTTGTTAAAGCCCCATTAGCATATAAATTTATCGGTCGTAATAGTTTCTGTTAGTCCTATAACAGAGAAATCCGGTGTGTTTTCCTCACGTGCATACTTAATAGCAAGAAAAAATGTTTCCAAAACCAATATTGTACTTTTTTCAATATCATTGAAATAAATACTATTTATAGAACAGCTGTGTTTCCCGCATCAAGTTATGCACATGTCGTATATAGTGACGTCACGCGCTCTACATATTTCAAGTTTACAAAAGCAAAAATCACAGTGAAATTAGTGTTTTAAGAAGAAATAGGGCTCGTTTCGTCGGTAATAATTATATTGGGATAATATCAGCAATTTTTTTTTTTTTTTTCATATATTTTTCTATAGCAAAAAGCCTATGGGGCTTTAAACTCCTCTAAAGAATTGTCCTAAATTATAGTAAGAATGATATAAACGAAGAATATATCATACATGTTATTATGGAAATTGCATGGAATTATGTATTCACAACGGAACAAAAATCTCACCAATTTTCCCACGTCCATGATATGCACCAATATTTAATGATGGCATATGTACAAGCAACAAAACACTCGGAAACATAATTAGCGAACTACAAACGAGATTCCCACGATAGATGTTCTGCTTTTAGAACACTTTCAGAATGATTCTTAATTACTTCTAATAGGTGTTAGGTATTTACTACTTACCTAATATAGCTACCACCATATCCATCTTCAACACTTCCATAGATCCACTTACTAACAGATATAAATAATTAGAAGCATCTCCTTTATGCACTAGAAATTCTCCCGGTGCGCAGAAAGAACGGCGAGTATGAAGAGCGATGGATTTTAGACAACCCTGAGTTGCCTCCTCAAATATTGGGAGATTAAGAATCTCTTTATGAAGATGAAGACCCAGCTCTCCTTTCATCTCTTCAGGAAAATCTTTTAGAATCTGAAATGATATAACTGTAGATATAACAACATTGCAACATTCTGTAGGTAAAGAGGCACGTACATTACTAGGTAATGCGACCGTTTCTCACAAAGATTAAATGACCGTGCTCTGAAAAAGTTATTCAATTCCCGACCATTTGAGTATTGGTACAGCCAAACTACCTTTGCATACATGCAATATCATATATAGATATAAAGACATTTGCAAAACATTTCTAAAGTAAAAATGGCTCATATAGGCACGATAAAACAAAGATATTTTTACGTAATGTAACAAATTAACGGAAGCTAGTTGACCGACATTTTTCTATCAAACCAAAATATAATATCATCTGATATATCAGAAGGATCATTAGTTACTCTAAACAGAGTAAAAGTTGCTAATTTGACGAAATAATGAATATCTATGCCCGGTACAAATGGAAATATACGTAATTATTTTTTCATTACGCGAGACTGTTTGACATATCAAATTACATACACGGGACAAACAATCCGTCATCCTATTCGTAATTAATATACATAATTATATAATTCCTTTGTTGAATGTAACATATATTATCTGTATTTTTTTCTAACGTGGCATTATCATATTCTACGGGTCTATGTTTGTTATATATCACAGACATAGACTCCTCTACTATTCTTTTCCACCCTTTCGTTAATCCAATAGTGTTTGGTGCTTTCAGTGGCTGAAATATGTTTTTTCTTGCTCCTTTTACCTACAATCTTCTCAAATCATACGTATTGTAAACCAGTGTCAATATATTACGGCTGATTGACTGCAATGTATATCATGTGTAGCTAAAGCGTCAGTTTTATGGATACTTTGAACAATCTTTCTCTGTTTTAAAGACGTCAACAATCGGTATTCATACTTCACGCATTTAAGGCAACAACACTGTCTCTAATGTTGCCATTCTCTTCTGAAGACCTCAACAATATCTCTATGAATAGTTGTTTCTTTTAAGGCAACATTCATGTCACTATTGCTACCTCTCTGTCCTTTAAGACATCCACACGTCTCTATGGATACCTATTCCCCCCTCACCTCTCTCAATTATAAGGCGTCAAAAATGTCTACATGTATACCTTTCTCTTTTAAGATTTTAACAACGTCTATATGGATACCTCTCTTCATCTCATTCGAGGCGTCTCCGCAAGTACCAAGCTTTTTACAATCAACTCTTCCAGTGAAAGGCCTTCGGTGATCCATAAAGATAATTTTTCTGGGCACAATGAGACTCAAAATAATTAACCACGTGGTAAAGAGGTTTCTCAAGTGTTCAACACACAGACTTCTGAAGAAGAAACTCTGTTCCATATATGACCATATTAGTAGAAGATGCTATTCAATTCTTAAGCAAGGCGATTGAAGTGCTGTCGAATTGAACTAAAATGTTTACGGCTTCTGAAGAATTAATTAATCAACCTTTATTGCAACGCTGATAGGTGACCGTATCGAACTTAGCCAAATTGTGATTTCTAGTACATGACAGAACATGTCAAAAGAAACATTCTTAATATATATTCTCTATAGTTTTCTTATTCCTTGAATCACATTATTCTCTATAAAGATATCTTTCTGTTAAGATTGAATTGAACTAGACGAAATTACCAAGTGTACAATTTCCGCATATAGACACTTCTATGACATCTAACTTGATGTAAGAAATGATAGTTTGCGTACTAGCTCAATAAGAAATGAGTTCATAGTTCGGCGAATCTTGGTCCTTTTGTTAGTACATGTAATAAGTGTGTCATATGATCATATGGTCACTCATTGTTCTCTTTGTTTCGTCCTTTGCTTTATATACTAGAAATGCATCAGGATGGATCGGTTGTCTAGTGGTACGCGCTGGAATACTAACTGAAAGTTCGTGGGTTCGTATCTTGACTCCGCCTTCAGATATTTCAGGGACGCTTTTTAGCGTCCCAAACTTACGGAACCAAGTACTGTGTTTAGAAAATCACAGGACGCGGATGTGGCATGTATCGGTGCTTTACATTTGGCATGATAAAGACCGAGGAAAAACTATTCTTATCTCTCCTCTCTCTGGGCTGGCCCTGAAACAACCATAGCTGTCGAATGGGCCGTTTAACAAGAGATAAACATTCTTTTGTGTATAGTATTAGTACTTAGACTGAATGGTGAGCGGATACTTTACTTTAAGCATATTACTTTTTGACGCTGTATTATTGGCTTTACGAAGTACAATGCTTAAAGCCAAATGATATGCACTTTAAAAAAAAGATTATCATGATTTATTCCAGTCAGATCTGCAGCGTCTGATATGTTAAGCCCAAGTTCAGACAGCTTAGGAACGTTACATTGCCCTTTCTTTTTTTCTAAAGATATAGTGAATATACGAGTGTATACAGACTAGTAATGGATGGCACAGCAATGCAAATGGTATCCAGGATTTCACGGTAACAACATTAAGTAAGTGCTCGACTTGACTCAAAGTGGAAATAATGTGATGAAGTAGACAAATGATCTAGTGTAGAAAGATCGAAGCTTTAAATGATCGGTTAATGAGTAACTATACTCAATAACACTGGTCTGCGTATAATAACAATTTGCTACTGCGTCCAGTGGGACCAATGATTGTAGAACAAGTTCCGCGTTTTGACCGACTATCAATTACGCACGTGCTGAATCTAGGCCAAAAGTTAACCGAATAATAGCCATGACTGAATAATTCATTATCCTTAAATACTAGTACGTTGATATAAATATCATTCATCTTTACTTAAAAGAATAGCGACAACCATCTGCTACAAAGAAGACACATCTGAAAATTTTGATAATTGTAATAATTTTAACATAACATATTCATTCAACAAAGCAAGTTTCAAAATGAATTAAACTTAAGGTCTCCATTGTTTGTCTTTACTGCTAGTTCTAACTGAATCGTTGATTTGGTAAAACAGTAAATGAATGAATTGATAACCATGGTCGCTTACAGATAATTCAAAAACGATACCCTTCGAGGAACCCTGGGCTTCAGGCTGGTGTTTTTTGTCTGGTGATATTTGGATAAGATGTCTGTATTTTTGCAAGTGTTGTTTTTGGCGATAGGTCGTTATCTTATCAATGTCAATATGCCAGACAAAGCACCACGAACCGATCACCCACATAAAACATTTGGTACCTAGAAGAATTTTGTCAAGTCAGAACAAGCAAAAGTTTCATCAAACTATTTTCAAAAAATTTAGCTTACACTTCAAAAAATGCTGCGTAAAATAGTGTATACACATATAGCAAAACTGTCTTATCTTCGGAAATGTTCGCTTTGACAATAAAACATATTTCTTTCGTAAATGAGAAACAGCGCTTTACATTAAGGCAATGACTATAAGCCGTAAATTGAATTATCAGTAGTCTAGAACACACACATGCTTAAATTGCGCACGAAAGGAAATTGTATCTTTAAGGCAAATTTATATCTTTAAGGCAAATATCTGTGAATGTAAATTCGTATTTAGCGTTCGTAACATATTAAACAGACAATAGACATCACTGGATCAAAAATTCTAATTTGGAAATCTTGGATGAATATAAGTCAAATGGATATATAAACCTAACAACGCTTGAAGCGATTTCTAGTACAATTTCGGTGGTTCCTAATTGCTTCTGCATGCTTTGTTAATATTTCAGGACCACTGACCAGGTTAAGTGGTAACCAGTTTTAAGTCATATATGCCATCTCCATTAACAGTCTGTATGTAAAAGACAAAACATGATTAATATGGAACACAACACGAATCGAAGTTTCACACTGGAAGCTATAATGCCATATTGCAGTATATGGCTGTTGGTTTATATAAACATTGTTTCCGGGCAGACTTTGACTACACGTATTGTGAAAGGTTCTATGTATAAGTGTTTCTTTGCATTTTTTACCCCCGTAAAAGAAAATCAATTTTTTATGAAATAAAAGAAAGGTAAATACGAACACCTTACTTTACCAGATCCCCACAAAATACCCTTTTTTAACTTAAAAATCCCCCAAACTCTCTTTTTGCATCCGAAGTTATTTATCCTACCATATCAGCCTTTTTATTATTGTTTTGGGGAACAGACACCAGGTCCCGGATAAGGGAAATTTGCGTCGTGAAATACCACAATAGGGAATTTTTAAAGATGAGCACACTTATGGTTATTCAAATTGCGGGGAAATCTTTCTCTCAGTTTGGAATCATGTATACCTTTTTACTTGGGGAACATGGCCGAATACCGGACGCCCCCAAAATGGCATAAAAAAGACCTGCAAGTTTGGAAATGTTTGTCCACTCTTAGTCAGCTGTTGAATGAGACTGCCAGACGTAGTAAACCGTTGACAAAATGTGTAGTTTAAAATTGCAATCTTAGCCATGATACGTCTTAGAAACAGGCCCCAGGGTCCAAGACCAATAAACTTTAGATTGATCTATACTCTAAAATTGTCTTTCCTTTATTTGACTTTAACGTAAGCCAGTAATGACTAGACATTGGTGATATCAATGACATGTCTATGGGGGATATATTTTATGTATTTTTTCTAGAAATCATTTTCAAACCCATATATATGCTATTCTGCCGGGATTATCAATTGAATATCAGTTTCTCTCAATACGGAACATTTCAAAATGAAATTAAGCATTGTGCTCGGAGACTGTCTTCAAGTTTTATGGTGTATAATTATGATGTTGGTGATGTTTTGAAATAGAAACAACTTTTTGTATTATCTTATGTACATACAATACACGAACACATTGAGTCATGATTGCAAGACCAACTTCTTCTTGATATTTCATTGGGTTGGATGAATTGTGTTTCGTAACAGGGGATTTTACATAGTTTTTCAACGATATTCTTGTAACATACGACGAGCGGTTCACCTTATCAGTTTTATAGACTGTATTCTAACCAGTTCTAACTTATCCTTCTACACGGAGCCGGCAATATCTCTATATATTGAGAAAAATCTACATTTTTTATCCAATTGCCATAGAAGGGTATGACCAAACTGAGATTCGAATCCGGAGAGCCGGGTAACAAGTCCATCGCACTAACCACAGGATCACGACCGGGTGGGTTCTTTTGTGTGAATGTGGTTGTTCCTCAGTATCCTTTTCTGACATATTCTCAACGTGACACTCAGACGACAACATATTTCTAGTAAATATCGCAGACAGTATCAATTCCCAAATGGTCAAAATGACCAGCAGTATAATTCTGTAATTTCGTAAAATGGTAGATATATCATTTAATGGGTTTGCCTTGTAGACTGAAATACTCAAATAAATCATCATTGCTGCACAAAGCCAGACACTAGTAGAATTCTAGTCAGCATTATAGAAAGATATCAAATTTCATCGCTGATTGTTTGTTTTGTCACAGCCATTTATTGACGGTGTGATTTAGTTCAAATATGTAATACAGGTTGGAAAACAATACATCACAGCTGTCAACATGTCTGGTTTTCTGAAGTTGAGAACATCTGAGCAGACAGTCAAAACGCTTGACTTTCGAACAACTAAAGGGATTTGAAAAGATAAAAAAGGATAAAGACAAATTTTGCGCAATATTTTTATGTCTAGACACGACGATGGTTTGTATTACCAATCAGCGTTAAAACATAATTGATGAAGTACAGTTCTGTGATCCAACCAGCAATAGGAGATGGTTTGTTTGTAATCTGACAGTGTTCGAACGTTATTATGTACTTGTCTCCGATTACCCCACTGAAAGAAGATCTACGTCAGATCCAAAGAGCTTTGTAGCAACACTGTGTTCAATATAATATTGTCTATGATGTTGTTGTTTATGATGATGTCAAAGCTCCAACTATTGATTACGTTATAATGCGCACGATGCCGTCATTGCATTATGTATAAAGTGAAGAAAACTTCGTGTATGATTATGGTCGTAGTAAAGTTGTAGTGTATGATGATGATATTGATGACGTCACTTCCTTCAGCATTATAACTCCAATTCTTTACGCATGATGACTTTATTGCTTTTTAAAAGCATGATAAGGTCACAGCTTTGAATAAGCATGATGACGTCACTGCTTTAAGCATGATAACGTCACGTCTATAAGCATGATGACGTAAATTCTTTATAAATGATGACGTCACCATGCTTTAAGAATGATGACGTCACCATGCTTTAAGAATGATGACGTCTATTCTTTAAGCATGGTGACGTCATTTTTTAAGCATGATGTCATCACTTCTTTAAGCATGATAAAGTTACTTCTTAAAGTATGATGACGTAATAGGCATTAAACACGAATGTACTTACCTCATTTGTTTCAATACCATTATTCATGGACCACATGGTTTGGAAATATTCTTGCATACGTTGTTTCAAAGGTTTTGGAATATCGTAAGCCCTAAAAAAATCTGAAAAAAACCCCAACAACATCAATTAAACTAAATAATTAACTTTTTTTTTCTTTGGTGAGTCATTTATTGGTTCCGTTACGTTCCGCTACTGACAAAAATCGTAAAAACTATTACCAGCCTACCTTTCTAGCTTAAACACGGTATAATTATCTAAATGATGTACATTGTATTTATCATAATGTAGCGCTGGTAAAAAAACTAAATCAATCTATCTCCTTAGTTGTTGAATGGTTAAATATAAAATAATTGGCAATTTGTCCTGCAGAAACAAAAAAGCCATCCTTACCTTTAAGATCTTTAGTTTTGGAATGGAAGTTTGCACGCCTTTGGTACATTCTTTGTATAAGCGCAGTTACATTACCAAAGACAACCGCGTGCATTAAAGCTGAAAGAAAAAGTGCAATATAGACACATAAAACCGCTAAAACTCTGTCCACTATAAACAGGGTTGGTAAACATTTTTTTCCAAATGTTTATTTTTAATTCGGAGTTATAGTTGATTATGTAAACTCAAATTGGCAAAAAAAAACAACGAATGACCGAAACCGAGAAAAAAAGTCCATTGTCGGCTGAAAAGACGTCGGTCGGGTTAACGGACACCTGGGTCTTATTTCGTCAGATCTTTTTAAAAGACACTTTACAACACGTGTAAGTCTACATTACCTACATTTTAACAAACACCTGTTACGCCTTACATTTTGAACAAATATTTTATTTTTAAAAAAGTGGGACAATGGATTGATCAGTAAGAAACAACACTAACAATACAATAACAAGCTAATGATAAGAACAACAAAAAAGGTAGATACCACTTACCACCAACAATCATGGCGCAAATTGAAAATATTTTTTCTGAATTCGTATTGGCGGAGACATTGCCAAAGCCCACACTGGTCAAACTGCTACACGTAAAATACAGGGCCGAGAGGTAACTCATCAGCACATCAGGTTTTATCATTGTATCATTTTCCCTGCTGTTGTTACCTCCAACATGATTCAAATCTAACCTCTCACTAAGTTCCCATAACCAACCTGAAAATATAAAGATATAAGTGCATCAGTATTCGCTTGAACCAAAAACCACGCATGTAGAACATTAAATTCCCCTGTCAAATAAGTATGCATATTTCACAAATTATTCAAGAACTATTCATAAATATTTCAAGAAAAAATATACGAAGTGAAATGAGCTAATGGTCCTGGGTTCGTGAGTTCAAACCAAGGGTGCAATGTACGTGTATGTTCTTTGTGACAACTTGGTTGAAACAATATGCCGTAGACCATAATACCACTCGTATAAGTGTGTCTGCCTGTGATTCTCAAGGAGAAGCAATCGGTTACTTTGATTCATTAGGAGAAGCAAGCGGTTAATTTCGGAGAATAGTCAACCATGTGACGCATGCGCATTGATCCATTTTCCGGTATTCACTAAATCAGAAAACTATCAAATACAGTCTTTTTACTTGATCGCGTTTGCTATTCATCGGATATTTTTTTGAGAGAGATACAATTGACAGGGTAGATGCATAATATTTGATATCTCATTTCCAGTTTTCCAATTTGTCAGTTGCGTTGAGAAAAATGACATGGACGTGAAACATCAATCAATTTTGAAAAGTTGGCGATGTATACATTTGAATATGTCAGCACAAGCTATTTCAAAACTTCATTGCACGCAAACAATACAAACATCATAGTTTACCATTTGTCCGTGGTCCTCTTATCATGAAGGATGTATGTAGTAAAAGGATACCTTTGAGATAAGCAAATATGTGCTACAAGCACGTTCTTTTCGAATCATCAAACACTACATATTTCAATAATTTGTCATTTTTGAAGTTTAGTAAGTCAGGGGGGGGGGAGAAAATACGCT
Organism: Lutraria lutraria; assembly: GCA_964023205.1. NCBI lineage: Eukaryota > Metazoa > Mollusca > Bivalvia > Venerida > Mactridae > Lutraria > Lutraria lutraria. The sequence goes on along the minus strand of OZ026851.1, from coordinate 7,008,546 downwards.
GCAAATGCTATGCGAATAGTATTATTTCATCTCGCAAAAGTTCCTTATATACATAAATTACCGATAATAAACTAAGTGGCGCAAAAAGTATGTATTTGACCGGCCGAACATCACACTTACTCGTTATTTGTTTGTCTGAAGTACATTACAGAAGTACTTACACTATTAATTTAAAGAAACAGAACCGAAGCAACTTACCTGCAGTTGTGTTATTTTCGAACTCTACATGACCGATTGCATACCAAATACAAGCAAGCCAGTGGGCTAACAGAGCGAACATGCTCATGAGCAATGCAAGAACAAGAGCACTGTACTGGGAAAATCTGTCAATCTTTTGCAACAAGCGAGCTAGACGGATGAGACGGGCAACTTTGAGCAAATGAACAGGTGCTTTCTGAAAATAGAAAAGTGTTAATGAAGTTTACTGAAATGGAAAGATTCGCACAAAAAGTACCGATTTTGGTTTTCTTAATTTAGAAATATATTCTAAAATTGCTACCAATCTTCACTAACCCAAAGCGCTCTCTGGATAAAACTTAAGTATGGCCATTGATTACAAATTATACGACATTTTGTTACCAAGTTTTTTTACCCAGACGGGTTATCAAATATTACTTTTAATGCTTTCTATTCAGCCATTATCAACGATCCCAAATGTAACCTTAATATATGACATCAACAGCCAAAACATTCACTATACCTAATAACATTTAGTATATCGCATCAAGATAAATAGTGAATGCCTTTGCATTTTTTATCAGACATTTGATACTGAAGTAATTTGCAATGGGGAGCTTTTAAAACTAGATTTTATGGCGATATAATGGCGATGATTCTCGTGACATTGACGCTTTCTTGACTAACAGTCGACGCGGACTTTGTCAGCTGAAATGTTCTAGAAGCTTTTTTATGCTCGCTGTCCTCGGCTTTGGTATATAATCTGACTGCATGAGACACTTTTCTGAGACAAATATTCGAAAGCTTAACAACACAGTAGCAATACATTATACACAGTCTTTTCATTCCCTATGGAAATTGTTTAATGCGCCGTATATCTGCTAAATAACCTAACGCAACTGAGTGACAGAGAATGTCTTCTAAAGACGGCTCCATTAAATTCACACCATCTTAGCCACCGCGGTGTCACTCATAATTTAATGTCATCGAACCTAGTATTAAACATCCAGTCGAGACGGAAGCGTGTAGATTAAACACACGGCGGAGTGTCCCGGGAGGAATTGAATTGAGTTCTGTAAAAAAATCGGTTATGCTTTGGAAAGCATGGAACTGTTTAACCGATGGTGAAGAAAAAATAAAGGTAAAAGACTGCTACTGTTATCAATTAGTGCTAATTCTGCAGCTGTAAACATCTTTTTTAAAAAAAACTGACAACATGAGACATGAACAGTTTTCGATGTATATCTTAAAAACTTGTTCCTGGCGTTAATACAAATTCCGTTATTTAGTAAATTACAATGTAGTTTATTATAGTATTTACATTCTCAAGTATTCTCCAATCTTTGCAAAGCCTTAAAGACATCAGATCAACTGAACTGCAATAACACAATATGCTACAACAAATGAATCTGCCACAATGTATATCAGTTTTGCGACACCGAGACAATTGCTTTCCCTTGATTTGAAAAAAGCATTAATTTTGTAAAAGGAATAATTAAGCTTGGAGCGGAAGTCACATACAAAGTCTCGTGACACTGGAATGGATATAATGCAGCTACGTTATTGATTCTAGAAATACGACAATGTCCCATGTGACTGATGAGTTTGACAGTATTGTGTTACGTTATCTCGTATAAATCTTTGTGAACGATGCATTATTTCTGCTCTGCGACACGTGCTTCGTGCTGCCTTATGTGAGAAACGTGTCCATAAAGCAGTATTAAGATATACCTAGCAAATCTATCGCATGAGGGACACGTGTTCGCTAATGTAACATTCTATATTTAAGCATAATATGCTTAAGTGAACCCGTAATAAGTTAAACATGATTTCCTACGGCATATTACTAGTACATAAATACGATGATGGAACCTTAAACAAGATACTTGGTTTGAATGTTTCAGAACATTTTAACTCATTTTAGATATTCTAAATTCTTTACATGGTTAATCATTATAAATAGATTTTATGAAATGACGTTCAAATCACTGACAGCAAAAGAATTACTTTGTTTGGCGAGTAAAATGCAGAAATCAGACCGGTTCTAGAAGCTGCCATAGGTCGGGAATATTGTTGAGCAAAATGGAATTAAAAAGAGACACATATTATTACAAGAAAATTCTTTTTCCAGTTTGTTGATTTACAAGACAAACAAAACTTTTATCTAAACAGAGATTGTTTAAATTCTAGTTCGCGGAATGTCTAAATGAGTAACCAGGCGTGCTTGTTCACCCTGAAATTCTTATTCCTATTTCTCAAAACTAAGCAGAATCTGACAGACAGTATAAAACCACCATGCGGAGACGGCTCGTCCCGGAATTTTGTTATCATTTTAAGTCTATTTCAAATTGTACATTGAAAATTCAATAATCTTTTATAAGAAAGTCGACTAAAGAAAATTTCCTCGACATACTGATTGAATTTTTCTGTTCATCGCTTTAGTACAATTCCAGAATTCAATTTTCTAATCTTGTTTCGTCATGTTAAAAATGATGTAAAATTTCAAATCCGCCTCTAGAGCAAGCACCACTCCACCTTTATAAAGAAAACATTCGTGATATGAGCTTGTATCATTGTCTTTTAAGAAATTGGCCAACCGTGTACTAGTTTCCACGAGACAATAACGTGAACGGTGGCTTTTGTGATGCAGCGACTCAAAGAATAATTTGAGTATGTCTAACTTTGTTGGTACCAAATTTCAAGGTTTGCCATAATCGAATTTCATGGGTACGCAAATTCATATTTTTTTTCCAATTTTGGTATGGCAAACTAACTCATTCCAAATTCAATTGACAATAAACATGTCAAATAATATCGTGTGCCGGTATGAACATTTTTAGTCTAATAAGCATCTGCCAAATGTAACACCTTTGTCCCATGGCAGACTCCAACTGACGTACAATAGGTATACACACGCTCACGTGCCTGTTTACAACTCTTATGTTATATCCGGAGCATATCGGGATGGTTGTACAATAAAGAGATTAAGAATGTCAATATAAATGTTCCTCATGAATATACTGTAAACTCAAAAGCATCAACATTATTGAAAAGAAACACGGTACGACTTTTAGCATTTTAGTACATTCAAAATCCGCTTTATGGAATTGTCACATATGCCGAGATTTTCTCTTTCATAAGGGTTTTCCTAATTTAATTATGTCAATGATATTTTACAAAAAGGTCCCGTCTTTATGGAAGAAAGAATTGCCAGTTAAACCGTTTATATTTTCATTTGAATTTAAGTCATCTTCATGAAAACGAGGCGTATAAATTTCTTATTAGAATCTAGAAACACATTCGTTTATTGTTTAGATGTGTTTTGCTTTATTTTCAAGCTGTTACATGATCTACAAGGTCTCCAATTTTCCATCAGCGGAGAGAACATCATTCTTAATTATAGAATATAACAGTTTCAGTTTTTTTGGTGTTTTACATATTTCGAAATTTCTTAGGTTTTTAGGCAACGAAAGTTTATCTGAAAATTTGCCTGCAGCTTTCTCGGGAAAATCTAAAACGCTGAGCACGACTTTCCATTAAATTATAAAAACCCAAAACCTGAACATTATACGACTTTAACACTTGGCACAATTGGGAGTAAATGACTAGAATTTGAATTCAGACATGTCCCACAGGGATTGAACAAGGATGACAAAAGAAGATTGCAGAAATAATCTCGCATTACAGGCTTTTATAATGTTGTTTCCCAATAGCACATCAGCGCTTGAATGAATAGCAATGGAAAGATAAAGGCGATTCTGGAGATACGAGTGGATGTACATTGCATTAAAATTATACTTAAGTTTTGAGGTGATTTTAGAAACTTTTAAAAGGTCCCGAAACAAGCTTTTTGTTGTACAAACAATGTCTGGACCCCTGTCAAATTGTTCTACATACTTCATGAACTATACTATCCTCGACTAACAAAAAACATACAAAAATTGTTAAAAAAACTTATTTTTCCGGAACGTACCGCTTTTGAACAGCAAAAGATCTGGTAATCGGGCGTATAGAAGAACGTGCTAAATGACTGACATTGAGCTGTTAGTTTAAACCATTGTATGTACATTCAACTATACGTTTTCCTGAATTGCCTTGTAAGGTATTTGTCTATCCAGCATCCGAACGAAAAACTGCATTGTAAATACATACTGCGTTACAATAAATGTACAACTATGTAAGCCTATACAAAAATTGATACACTAACAATATCTGAACTAAGAAACAAATAAACGGTTGCTAAGATTCGTAATGTCAAAACACCATGCCTACCACACTTAGTGGTCACTTGGCAAGATTAAACGACTAATTGAGCAAAGACCAATTAATACGCCATAAAAATAGTTTTTCTATTAACGAGTCTTAGCTCAGACGACACTTGATTTGTTGAAATAAGCCAGAAATAGAAGAGAAACAAATAGATACGGAGGTGTTGATCGATAGATGCCTATAATTTAGACGAATAAATTGACAACAATTACTTTGTGTAACTGCGCAAGATTTAAAAAGTGTCTGTCTTAAAAGTAGTCCGCCTACAAACGTCTCACCATAATGGTACATATACATTGTCTAGAAACATGCTATCTAAATGTAAATCTTCATTTATATTTTAACTTCCTGGAACATTTCCAGAGCACCGCCTACTGTGTGACATTCGTCAATAAATACAATATTCTAGGCTAGGTCAACTTAAGTTGTTTACAAGCATTTTTTTTTTGTCTTCGAAAAAAGAAATTTTTTACATGTAAAAAAATACAACATATTTTATAGAAATATTATGACAAAACATAATTTATGATGGTGTCTTAATTTCAAAATATAGCTTACACACCCTTTTTATGTTAATCTGTCATACTTTTCAAGAAATACAGACCCTTAGTGAAGGACAGTAACAGAAACATTGCTCCATTGACTTGGACACTGACTAACCTAATGACTTGACTATACTACCATGATGAGGTTACTATGGAGACCATAATCAATTAACCTACGTAGTCATTGATTTGAAAATACTTTAATATATAATGAACTGTTCTACAATATATCTACGTTTCATCGTATTGCTATACACGTACATGCAAAATAAACGTTGAGATTAATTTTCCGCGATCATTTTTTACCAGCCCTCGTATAGATACGTATATAAGAAATGGACATCTAAATGTCAATTGAACGAATAAATTTGTACGCAGAAGACGAAGGTCGAGATCAAGAAATGTCAGAGCCTCTTCAACTGAAAAACATGATTTATGTTAAATTACTACTGGCATCGAATTTTATGCTGCAAGATGTATTGCAGTCATGCGTGAAGATACATAACAGACTTGTCCGTTTGAACTTCAACAAGGATGACATCAAAGTGAAAGAAATGCAGACAGAGTTTATTAAGTGTCACTGAATCTTCAAAGGATAAGTTAACAGAATGAAGCATTAGAATCAAAGAGGAATGCAAGCGTTGGTATTTAACAATTCAAGACGGGATGATGAGAAAGCCATTTAACTTTCTCAGACAACTATGCAATGTTTAAGTATTAAGCACCAATAACAATGACAATCCGATTTAATTTTATTTTTTCATACATTCTTCTCATAAATAGTTTCTAGCCAAAAATGTTGATATTTCAAATACTTCAAATCACATTGTACTTGTTAGAGGAGTGTCATAAATGTGGTTCGTTGGCGACTAAATCCATAAACTGTGTGCTCGAATTTCGGAAAACGAGGACGTTTTTCATATCAGACGTAGGTTATCATTTTCTTGGAAGTGGTCTTAAACATATTCCAGCAGACAGTAATTCAAAACCTTTAAGATAAAACAGATATGAAAATTTTGAAATAAAAACATTAGATTTATCACAACTAAAATGGTAAGGAGAAACTGGAAAGTGCTATAAACATTGAAGAAAATTTAGAAAGATTCGCCTTAAGGATCAAGTTCCCTAGAAGTGACACTGATCACGTAGATCGTTAAACAAATTTACTAAATTTCACGTATCAGATAAAGCATTAACAATTATTTCAGCTTGAAGCAGACCGTGACACAATTTCATTCTTGACAACGAAGCATACTTTAATCAACAGATCATACGCAATAGATTCATCTTCAGCACTCTTATATCAAACTTCTGATACTTCTAACATTTCATTACGCTGTTCAACATCATTACTGCCGCAAATTTGTCCTTCATTAGACATGCGTACTTCATTTAACAAGGTTACAAGATACCGCGGAGAACCAATAAATTATGACTAACGAAGCATTAATACTATACAGCTAATGATCTTTGACGCAATTTGTAAGATCCAGGTCCTTCGGATGCATTACTTGAATTTGTACTTTATGGTGTTCATGTAGACAGTCAAAGTATGTACAAAGAGCGTGCCCATAATAACTTATAAATCCAATGATGAAATGATGTTTTCATAACCAAATATTCTGCTAATTACGGAAGTGGAGCATGAAGCTTTATTGGCACTGAAGATGTATGCGTTATAATGAAGGTGACGGTGTAATTGGACATGTTTTCACATACAATTACGTTCAATCTCATTTATATTGGAAAGCAATAATTTCTAATATTTCCGTTACAAATGTCCGGTCATTGAACGTCTCCCGTTGTTCAAAAGGCGTCAATCAATGTTAACAAGAACTGGGTTCATAGATATCATATTTTTAAAATTAAAATTCTGCAGATGAGCAAATGGCAATGTGAAACAACTCATCTTTTTATGCAATAACACATTTCAATATTCATGGGGAATATACCGTGCATTGATATATAAATCCATATGTGGTAATAAAACTTCTTAATTTCAGTTTATAAAAAATATATTTAACATTTATGTTGAAAAAAGATCTTTTGTACATTTGTTTTTATATTGAAAATATGTATTTATCAATTACGATGAGCATTTATATTGAAAAGAGATTGTCTTCATTTTCAAGCAGTATTTCACAGAAAGATATCTTGCATTTATGTTGAAAAAGATCTTCAGTAATTATGTTGAAAATAAGTTTTCAGCTTTATGTTGAATATATAAAACACCGAGAAAATCTTACCGCATTTATGTTGAATATATACAGGAAGTCAAACGGAATGGCAGCGAGAAGATCCAGAAGAAACCAGCCTTTGATGTAGTTAACAGCAATAAGTCGTGCTTCATATACTACTTGTCCACTCTTATTGACAAACGAGGTACGGAAGTTGAATAAAATATCTGAAGAAGTGTAAATACGCATTAATGTACATATTCAATATATCAGAACAGAAAGGAATGGAACGTAACAGATCAGACAGGAATGGAAAAGAACAGAATGGAACGGAACAGAACAGAAATGAAAAGAACAGAACATATCAGACAGGAATGGAAAAGAACAGAATGGAACGGAACAGAACAGAAAGGAAAAGAACAGAACAGAACAGACAGGAATGGAAAAGAACAGAATGGAACGGAACAGAACAGAAAGGAAAAGAACAGAACAGAACAGACAGGAATGGAAAAGAACAGAATGGAACGGAACAGAACAGAGAGGAAAAGAACCGAATGGAACGGAACAGAACAGAAAGGAAAAGAACAGAACAGAACAGACAGGAATGGAAAAGAACAGAATGGAACGGAACAGAACAGAAAGGAAAATAACAGAACAGAACAGACATGAATGGAAAAGAACAGAACAGAACAGACAGGAATGGAAAAGAACAGAATGGAACGGAACAAAACAGAAAAAAATGAACAGAAATGAACGGAACAGATCAGAAGGGAAAGGAACGGAAACAGAAAGGAATGGTTTAGAACAGAACAGAATGGAACGGAACAGAACAGAAAGGAAAAGAACAGAACAGAACAGACAGGAATGGAAAAGAACAGAATGGAACGGAACAGAACAGAAAGGAAAAGAACAGAACAGACAGGAATGGAAAAGAACAGAACAGACAGGAATGGAAAACAGAATGGAACGGAACAGAACAGAAAAGAAATGAACAGAAATGAACGGAACAGATCAGAAGGGAAAGGAACGGAAACAGAAAGGAATGGTTTAGAACAGAACAGAATGGAACGGAACAGAACAGAAAGGAATGGAAAACTAGAAGCCCAAGGGCAACATGTCGAGCCCCTGTTTAGCCAGCTTGTGATCTTGACCTTTGAACTACAAGTATGGGTGATATTCATGACACATCATTTCATTGAAGTAAACTTTTATACCAATTTATTTAAAAATCCTTGAATGCAAACAGAAGTTACAGCCCAGACAAGGAAAATAAATTTGACCGAATGTGTAATCTTGACCTTTGACCTATAAAAATCTGGGTGTTGCCCAAGACACATGGTCGCATTGTATTATGGCAAGTCATTTTTAAATAATTCAATGCATAAGGGAGACACAGCCCTGACAAGGTGTATAATGATTATTTTTTATGTTTGACCTCTAAGTGTGACCTTGACCTTTGAGCTAGAGACCTTGATCTTACACACTGCACACCTCCGCATGGTGTTTTACAATTATGCCAAGTTATCTTAAAAAGTTTCAATGCATAAGGGAGATACAACCCGGACAAGGTGTATAATGCTCATTTTTGACGTTTGACCTCTAAGTGTGACCTTGACCTTTGAGCTAGAGACCTGGATCTTGCGCACTGCACACCGCCCCATGGTGTTTAACAATAATGCCAAGTTATCTTAAAAAGTTTCTATGCATAAGGGAGACACAGCCCGGACAAGGTCTATAATGCTCATTTTTGATGTTTGACCTCTAAGTGTTACCTTGACCTTTGAGCTAGAGATCTGGATTTTGCGCACTGCACACCGTGTCATGGTGTTTAACAATAATGCCAAGTTATCTTAAAAAGTTTCTATGAATAAGGGAGATACAGCCCGGACAAGGTCTATAATGTTCATTTTTGACGTTTGACCTCTATGTGTGACCTTGACCTTTGAGCTAGAGAACTGGATTTTGCGCACTGCACACCGTCTCATGGTGTTTAACAATTATGCCAAGTTATTTTAAAAAGTGTCAATGCATAAGGGAGATACAGCCCGGACAAGGATCCGGACGGACACACTAACTAACTAACTAACTCACTCACTCACTCACTCACTCACTAACTAACTAACTAACTAACGTACAGACACGCAACCGCCATTGTGGCGACTAAGTCGAGCTCACCGCAGGCGGGCTCGACAAAAATCAGAACGGAGCAGAACAGACCCGAACGGAACAGGCTTTTATTTTCTGGATTAGACAAAAGTTCATCGCCTTGTTTACATATTTTATTTAAATGTAAGCAAACACATAGCCTCTGAAACATAATACGAGTATGACGGTGTCTGTTTCATTAAAATTGTACATTTTTCTAAATAACTAAAGGTTGCACAATCACACACGTGTTCGTTTCAGACTAATGGCCTTGGTTATATTTAATGTATACAACCGGATAAAAAAATTGTTGCAATATTACGTAAAAATGACTAGTAATTAATCAAACACATTCAAGGCAGTGCGCTAATTGAAACATTTGACTACAGAAAGCATTTATTAATTAATAATTGATTACTATCCATGTTGCAAACAGCTGATGTAGCCGAGATAACTCCGAAGATCGCGGAGCTAAAATCTCATGAGAGATAGACACTGGAGCCAATTGACATTTTCGGATTGAAAACGTCTCTTAAGATTAATTGTTTCAAATTGGCTTTTAATTGTTTCATTTATTTTGTTATGCATACGGAAGCCATGCATCATTGTCTCATTGACTAGCATATCGTCAGAGTCACACTGTTAATATCTTGTACGATTTTATCTGTAAATTATGGCCCATGGTAATTGAACTACGAATGGAATACTTTGCTTGTTCAATTTTTGTTTTAGTGAATGTCGATATAATGAAACACAGTGTAATCAAACACTTTCATGGAACTAACAAAGGAAAAAAACCTGAAGTAAATCAGAAATTATACTGATGTCTGCTTCACTGTTTCATTCTATAAAAAATCCTACTTTAGTGAAACTCTTAATCGTATATTTCAGTTTTAGTGATTTTAACGTCTTTTTGAACCTGGAATAAGGTTAGAAAAGGCGTTAAACAGTCTGAAACGAATAAATAAAAATCACAACCTATCCAAGCAATAACTTTCTGCAAAGGAATAAAAGGACGATGAGTCAGGTATGTACAAAGATTAGTTCAGACGCTATTTGCTTGTGAAGTCTAGATAGAAATGTAAGGGGCAAACTGTAGCAATCAGAAAATAATGTTCAAATATAAAATACTCGATTTATCATTGTGAGGTTCTCTCTTGACTTCTATTGTCATACATGCGTTTCTTTTGGGGTTCAGCGATGGTTTGTAAAGTATAGTTTGAGTTGTTAGGCGGGGTATTTGAATAGGACACACACTCCCTGGGTACACATTTTTACTATGTGTCCTACGTATACAAGACGGTCAAATGTAGCTCAACGTAAGGACATTAATCGAAAGATAAGTACATGTATACGAACAATGACGCAGAGCATGGCGCATCAGTAAATACAATGCCTGACATTCAATCTTAGACATTACGATGAATTTCTGACGTGACTCATTATTTCAAAATCTTTGGATTTTATGACAATGATGTAATAGGTCGTTAGCATAAGCTTGTCGATTTCCTTTGGAATGAATTGAAAAAAGGCTGAACACTTTGTTTCCATGACAACTTGGAGCACTTACCAAACATAAATAAAATTTCCACCACGACATCAGAATAAATAGAATCTCTTTGGTTTTTCTTCTCTGCACGTGTAAATGCTGCATTATATGGCACGAGAATAGCAGTGTAGAACGTGCATAATAATATCAGCCAATCCCAGCCGATTTTGAATATCCCATAATGCACTAAGATAAATTTTGACTTTTTCACTTCCTGCACTTTATATTCTGGCATTTTGCCAGAAATTGAACTGAACTGAAATAAATAAGAACGACATGTTTTATTGATGTTTCGTCAAATGCACTTTATTACACTTTATCATCTTACATGAATAGAACTTTATTAGAATATACGATGTAACAAAATGGATTTCATGCTCTACACAGTTTGGCTCGACGTGGCATACACATTTGTTTTATTAAAGCGATTCTGAGCATAGCATTATATTATATTCTCGGTTCTTTTCGTGGTTTGAAGAGTGACGTATAGGAAATGATAAGAAAACGCATTTCCACAAATTTAGATTTATGTCTACTGTTCTTGATTCACAAAACGCAGTTGATCAGTCCTATGTGGATTAAAACGAAGAGATTGTTAACAAATGTATGAGAAAACTAAAGGCATTAAATATATTGCGTTGGTTACAAAAGTTGCAACGCATCAAATTTATCCTTGTAAGCAAATTCAATAATTCAATCAAAGGCATTATTAATCTGTTTGTCCGAATCAATACACCGCACTTAATAGTTGTAAAGGCTGTAGCTGAAATCAATACACCACACTTAATATTTGTAAAGACAGAGGTTGAAATCAATACACCGCACTTAATATTTGTAAAGGAAGAGGCTGAAATCAATACACCGCACTTAATATTTGTAAAGGCCGTGGCTATGGTCCAGTGTAAAGTGTGCCGGACTTGTAACCCGGCGATTCGGGTTCGAATCCCCATCGTGGCAGGACATACCCTTCTATAAAAGTTTGACTCAAGTGTTGATTTTCTTCCTTACTTGGAGAAGTTGTCGGATATATGTGGAAAGCTAAGTTAGTACTGGTAAGAATACAGTCCAAGACAACATGTTAGGTGAATCGGTCGCCATAAATGACCGAAATAGCGTTGAACACGGCTTTAACCGTACGGAAGCAAACCAAACAATATTTGTAAACACAATCACGTCATAATTTAGCCTAGGCAACACTTTCACCTTTGATGTCCAATTACGAGTGGCGAACTTTTGTTCCTCCGTTCCAGTTTACAGACGAAAGATGCGCTCAAACTTGACTTAGACAGTTTCCAATAAAATGGCACTTCCAGAATTAATTGGTAAATGGAAGCATTATGTATGGCTGCAGACAAATAAGCCATCTAATAAAACACTAGACATTATGGACAGCCTTAATAACTCTCAACAAATACATAATTAATGGTCATTCATTTGTCGCACATTCATACTATTTCTACAAATCCGGCATATTGACCATATTTGGATTATTACAAAGAATTGTCTACAGACATTCGGTAATGAGAGTATACACTATTTTGAGCTCTGGTAGAATGCGACAAAGAATTGAATTGTTATCCAAATATTGGACATCAAAGGGCGCAACAACGAAACATCACAATAAAGTCATGTTCTGAATTTTGCCATATTCTGAGTTCCGTGGATTTATTGTCTGATAATGTTTGATGAATGTATGTCGCAAGTACAAGTAAATCTACTCTTAGCTCAGAAACAAAGACCAGAAATGTATAATTATATTGTTTCCGGTTATCCAATTGACCGATTTCTTGACGTCGGACCAAGAGGTTTCTAGCTGCAAAGCCCAAAGTACGAAAGCATCTGGGTACGAATCACACATCCAAAGTACCAAAAAATATGTTCAGAGAAAAATTGGAAATAAATTCAAAGTTTTGTAACCTACTTACCATGTTTCTTGAAGTCAAGTAACCTCAAACATGATTTGTTTTAGCTCTAGCCTAATTCATTGTTGAACATATGAATTGACACCATTATAATAGCGAATACAGTCATACCTGTGAACAAAGGCCGTTGTTATCAACAGGTGGCCTATATTCGGTCGTCATTTTAATAAACAAATCAATGATGTTTTGTTAAAAAAATGGCTTTATTCGCGGAGTGGTCTTAACGAGAAGTGGCCACTAACATCCGCATGACTGTACCTTATTTAATTGCTGCAGTTTGGACTTTGCACGTGTGGCTCTGTTATTCTTTTCAAATTGTCCTGACAGGTGATACAACACTGCACGACTCCGCCGTCGTTGACTTGCATACCCGGCTGTACCCGGAAGTGCCCCTGGCGAGCGTCCTTGCCTTGCTTGGCAACGCCTATATGCTTCCGCCATTTCCTCTGGAAATATACGTAAAATGCATTTAATATTGTAAGTGAATAATACCAATATCTGTCATGTATTCGTGAAAGTCCATATAGTGATAGCTATATAACAAATACCAGAAAGGAATACACGTAGTCTTGTTGACTGTTGATAAACAGGCTGATCCTTTGTAGAGCCGCTCTAAAGGTATCTAGAAGCAAAAGCAAACTGCAGAACGAAAGTACGAAAGTTATGTTAAGAAAAAGAAAAAAGTTTAGCTAGTAATCGACTTATTTTTGTGAGCTATAGTTGTACACACGTTTCCATTTTGAAATATCTATTTTTGAGGTCATATTAATCAGAAACCGTCTGAAAAAAGTTCAACTGACATGATTACTTTCGGTACTGTGATTTATGCCAAGTAACCATTAACACGCCTATTTTTGTAGCCATATCATGGTGAACATCACAATAACACTGACAGCGTGTGTAGTACAATGTTGCAGTTTTATTAACAATGGTATTTTCGTAATATATGGGTAATTAAATGATATTTTCACGTAGCAAGCGATAGTTATCATAAGTCTATATTAGTAGTTCATGATGTTTTCTGAAAGCCCTTTCACAGTATGTGTCCTGTGTTATGTCCTCCGTTGTTTGTGCGCTCCAGTGACTTTGGTGGATTTTTGAAGGTTGTATTTTGAGGAATGTGGGTTTTTTTTTGTTCGCGCTTTTCCCCTTCGAAACCTTTCGTATCATGATCTCAAGTAATTAAATCGTACAATCATCGTGTGAACTTATCGGCACTGCAAGGTTACGATCCTAATATATTTTTACATCTATGTTTCCCCGAAAATTCATAGCAGAATCCTTTATCCTATTGACATTGTCCCTGCATTGTCATTTCAAATCCCAGATGATTCAGTTAGTCTCATATCGAATACACGTTCTCTTAAATCATTACAACACAGAAGGTATGCTCTCTGATTTTGATCGTATTTCTTAGGGCACTTTCTTTAAAAAGAACATATTTCTCTTCCTTGTCAAATCGTTTTAATTTTCTAACGTGTCACTCTTGATTTATCAGAAGTTAAGCGGAATAAAGCGTGAGAGCATGAAATTCTCAAAGCAATTTGGGTCAGAAGACAGTGAAGTGTTTGGAAACATATTGGTGACAGATTTGTCATTTTAATAAAAGAGTTAACCTATATATTTGCAATGGATTCGTTTGTATCATGAAATGCGTCGTTTAACTGATATTTGAGGGACGCCTTTATTTGATTTTGATTTTGAGTTCGGAGTATTTTTCTCCGTTGAGGATTCCGTTTTTAGTTCGTTTCAGAGTTTTATTTTAATTTACTCTCTATTTCCAAAAAGGCATTTTCTTATTCAGGATTTTTCCAACATTTTGGGGATGGTAACTCTACTGGCCAATTTGGGATAAATTGTCTCATATTATGTCACAGAAATACGTTTTTTTTTACAATGGTACAATTTGCTTGGTGCGTTATTACATTAAGTCATTAAAGTGCAACAAAAGGACTAAAAATATGTCATAGAACAGTGTTAAAAGACAAATGCCTTGTTTTATGAAGGGTCGCGAAAATGTATATACAATCGGCGCCTTCGATTTGTTACCGTTACATTTAGTAGGAGAGCTGGTTTGTATGTAAAATTGTAAATATATTTTGCATACGTAAGCTTTTCATTCGTTTAGCTATTATCTGAAAATTCAAACACTTCGAGTGTATCAGAAAGATCTAAATTAATATCATAAATCGCTTTGTCTAGAAAATACGTTGCCGTTTATCGGTAAACAATAAATGATATAAATCATTTTGAGATGAAATACAGCCCAAGTGTTGCACCTCTGAACAACTGATGATATTTCAGAAGTCAAATGCAGCGTCTCTGGTCGTCCCCATGGAATTGTTGTTTCAACAATTTTCCTTCTATTCTAAAGTTATTCACTCACTGTACTAACATAATATATTATTTTACACCCCATTCCCCATAAATATTCTAGCTTTACTATAATCCATTTACTTAAGAGTTTGGATCGAGTGTTTACAAACCATCTTGGTTTTAAGGATGGCCTAAGCATACCATTGCTTAATATCACGTCTTAAAAGTGATACGTCGGAACTAATATATTATTACAGTATTCGATTAATTTCACACAGGAACGAAAAATTCATTTCTTTGAACTCGAAAAAAGCATTTTAAATTTCTTTAACTTAAATAGCGTTTTTTTCGGAATCTTTTTAATGTAAAGCATAGTGCAGTTTAATCGGTTGTGTGTTCCATAATAAAGTGATTGTTACGATTACCCCCTCCCATTTCTGACTTTGTCTTTGTCATCTATCTTTGCCCGTGTCCATATCCTTAGTTCATTGCATTTCATTGTGATTTCCCATTTATTCAATTCTAAAGCACCTAGGTTTTACGGGGAGCTCTTTTATGAGGATAAATTCCCCAGACCGTTGATTACATTTACAAAGTTTATTCAAATTTCTAACATACAATAAATTATAGCAATTTCAATTTCCGTTTTATTCGCTAAACGTCTTCAACCTTGTAAAGATGGAGTGCTCTTTATGCATATCGAGCCATATACAATGTAATGTTTTATATAAACTGCTTGCAATTTACGTTTATCAAACTACTGTATTAACAGACATCACCACTCATTTCACGATGAATTTCTGCTTAGATAACAACATTGGTGACTAAATATTTGCTAACGTTCATTCTGTCAATGATTGTTTAGAATATATGACAATGATCGAACGAGATTTTGATTTCTCATATAAATATGTTGTTCACATGGACAGCAAGTAAATATTAGACTTGTTTGTAACGTCAGAAAGTCGGCACTTTAAATATATGTAAGTCCGCCGATCGGTAAATATAGATGTTTACTTTCGAAAGATAATAAATGATTACATAGTTATGTAAATAACATTTAACGCCCTAAAGTCTTCTGCGATATTATTAATGAACCAAGGTTACGCAATAAGCCGTCTGTTTCTCAAACCTCGAACTAATATATTATATGCAAGTATGCACATTTACATCAACGATTTTTATCATCGAATTTTATTATCGATTTTTATTACTTATATTAATTTATAATGGAACATCAAAATGATACCTGGAACAAAATATCCGCATTATAAGATACAGCAATTTCAGTTAATGCTGTCATCGATCCAATCTTTTGCTCAACGTTGACATCAATATATCGCGATGTCAGTATCTACGATAAATCGATATATCGCGATGTCAGTATCTACGATGTATCGATACAATTATACTTCCGAAATAAATATGCTCTTTTTTCATGTTTTGTATATTCAGTAATAAATATAAATATAATCATCACTAAAACGAAATTTTTCTTCGCACACCAGTAGAGTTACAAAAAAAGATAAATTATAAACATCTGTAGAGCAACACCCTATGGGAGCTGCAAATAGTGTCCGTTGTTTAGAGGTTGCTGCTCTATAGAGGTTAAATTTATAGTAAGTATCAGCTTAGGGAAATTTTGAAGGTCTTGTTATAGAGAGGTGGTTGCTCTACATGGGCCGTTCTAAAGAGGTTGTACTGTAGTTCCAATTACAGAAATTTGAAACGAGACAGTCACTTTAAATAGTAGGTAAAATGTTTATCTCGAACTTAAACATGCGAAATTTAATTTTTAGTTTCGACAATATTATTCTACCAAAAAATCGACAATCAAACGATTAAAAAAATCGTTAAAAGCTTAGCCCCATATCCATTTGATTTGATTACCTCAGTTTCGTATTTGTTTCCAAGATCCTTGACCGCCATAGAATGTAGCATTTGTATATATCGCGAGGTATAATAGATGAGATGATATTTATCGGTCTTATACATACACATTTATCATCAAAATTACATTAGCCATGGACTTAAAGTATACAAAAAAGCACTTGATTGATTTGTTTTTCCCATTTGCATTAATGCATCAGTTGTGATGAGTTTTGGGATTTTGTTGTTTTGCGCTACGCTGGCTTAATCCAAACTGTAAACATAACATCAGATTTATGAAAACATAAAATGAATTTCAAAAGCATTGTTTGACAGTAAAAAAGACATTCAAACGCCCAAAGTAGTCTCAAAGTCGTAAAGGGACCATCACAGTAAATGTTTCCACAGGATGTTCACAATTGGTTAGAACATTCCAATTCAGTTAAAGAATTTTGTCTCGAATAAAATGAAACAGTTGCATATGTTGTTTGAATAAACTTTATTAGGCATTTTTGTTAATTATTTATCAACAAAAATCAAACAGATTTTTACAAGTTTTGTCGCTCACAGTTCTTGCGAAGGTCTGACGTTATTCTGTGAAACCGATACTAATCAAAATGACAAATAATAGCTCCAACACGAAAATAAACCATATGAACATCGTAGTTAAATTGAACTTCTTCGAATTACTTTTGCAACTCTTCTTTTTTGTAATTTGCATCATTAGAACCTAGAAACTATTTTTTGTCCCAAACACTTTTTCTGATTGTTATCACGCGTTCAATTAACTCACAGAAATGTAAATAATATAATGCGTCGTAAAACAAAGAAAAAGTTTCATTAAATCCATTTAAAGGTTCTCTCTCTCTCTCTCTGTCTCTCTCTCTGTCTCTCTCTCTCTCTCTCTCTCTCTCTCTCTCAGAGATTATGTTTTACGTTTCAGCGGGTTTAATCGCCATTGTTTGTTTAAACTTCATGAAGGGTAGGGTCTACCGTGACCGAGATTTGAAGACGCGTTCGGGGCACAATTCAAGCACACTAATCACTTGACAACAGCCGCGGACCAGAGACAATTGTACATAAAGCTTTACTTCATTCTTTAGGCGATTTTTAAAGCTTTGGAGATGTTACATTCTCAACAGAAGGCTTTACCATACCATATTTAACCATTTTTTACAGTTACCCTACCCAAACTTTAAACAATATGTAAGTAATAGGCATTTGTTTATTATGTTAACACGACAAACGCAAATTATATACTTTCCCAATCCTTAGTCTAAGGTATAGTACCCGTGAATATTAAAAATGCGACGTCACATTTCTTTGGCCCGTTTCATAGTAATGTCTTGCTTGAGAAAAAGGTTTGTAAGCTTAAAAAGATTTTTATCGCTGTATATTTTCACACTGCATACTCAAGCGAAATGGGACAGACAGATACATTTGTTATTCAATAATAGGAGCTTATATGTGTACTTTAAGAGCTGCGCAATGTGAAAATATTTTGAAAGTTTCTCACAAAATTTAATAATCTCTGCATGGCTTTCCGGAGAAATAAATTTGAAGTCATTTAATTATATGTCTGATAGAATTTTGAAAGACTTTGGAATAACACCTACGTAAGCATTTCTAACTTATATGAAATCCAATGAGATGATATAAACACGCAGTTTCATGAATAAATGGTCGTGCACATTGTAGACACACTAAATGTAACGCAAGATACAGACAAGTGAACTAGAGCCTTGAAGAAATATTACAATTTCACACAGCAATGATTTTATGTTTTTCACTTGGGTTGAACGTCGCACCAATAGCGGCTGGGTCATTTTGAGACCATTCAAAATTTAACGGTGGACGAAAGCTTCAGGTGTTAACCTGGGTAGAGCCATCATATTTACCAGACTAGCTGGACAGCTTCGTCACATGTGATTTTGTTGGGGTCCCCGATGGGATTCGAACTGACAACGGTGAGGATCTAATGATTACTAGTCAGATACCATAACCACCCAGTGACGAGCCACACAGGAGGCCCCTCAGCCAAAATAGATGGAATAAAGTTTATTGTTTAATATCCTTAAAAGGCGATATACTATTGTATAACTATATATCCTAAATTCTTTATCATGGTTCTCAGGAACACATCATTTCGAAGAGCATTTTTATTGCAACAAAATATGGCTTAAATTTATTTTTGCCTGCACACCTACATTAGGACTTTCAATCTCGCATTAAAACAAACGCTATTTTAAGTCTCGTTTGGTTTAAGTTTCGGTTTGGATAATAAACTTTACTATTCATCACAATCTTATCAGTGTTTTGAGAAGTTTTTGTCTATTATTCAGTACACGCAAACACCGCCTTACAAGCATGTCTTTCCAGATAAGATTTCACATAGAAATCTTGCCGCTCCGGAGAAATTCAATTAATTTTTTCAACTCTTGTTACTGCAAGATCAGCCTTAGATCTGTCAGCTGTCGATCTGACGGAGACAAAACATGAATGGTCATTAAAACACAAAATTGTTCGCTTTGAAAGCTCTCCAATAGATTGGGAGAAGATGCTGAGCCTAAAAAAGGCACGTCCATAAAAACTGACTTCAGTCGCAAATCCTCTATTATCAGGATGAGAACGTTTTAACATTCTAACCTCAACAAAAGATGATTCGATGAAATTGGATTTCAAATTGAATATAAAAAGGTCACGCGCAACCACTTGGAGAAACACAATTAGGAATTCCACTTGATCGTCGCCTTTCCAAAGCAAATCCATGCAAGAAATACCTTTTCGTACATGTATGAACCATGTTTCATCTAATACAATGACCGACAGTGTTGTGCTTAGTTGCGCTTAGCAACGCGGCATTAATCCAGTCACGATTGTGTGCGCTGTTCTTGCAAGAACATCCATTCTATCTGAGGTTATTAACAGCTCTTGAGTCACATTATATGTCTAGCTCGTATTAAGGCTAAGACGTTATATTGTTATATATATAAATGAGGCTTTTGTTATACTCCAAGACAACCTTGAAAGACAGAAAACGAAAACCACTTTGAGTGTTGCAGCCAACAATTTGTTGTATATGTTTGCTATTTCATTCGTTTCGTCTGCCTAGTATTCAATATATTTCTGTTTTCCGGTGGGTTAAAGTCAGGTTAGACCCTGAAAATAGTTTGAACTCACTGTAATTCTACCGAAGACTATTCCACAATGGTACACCTCTGGGAGGCTGTGTTTTATACTGTATCTTAGTCTGTTTCTATTTGATGCGTAGGTGCTGTTGGTTAGGTACTATTAGTATTTTTGGATGGGTAGCAATTTTGTATGTGAATCACCTTGGATTCTTTTTCTCTCTTATATAGTGCAATATCTCCTGAGCGGCCATCACTGGAGCAACTATCTCCCTTCAACAAGAGAACGATTTTCCCTCTGCACGATTTAACTATTAATCTAACCTCTGTATAGCAACAACCTCTCAACAAGAACATTATTTTGCTTCTTCCAAAGGATGTTGCATTGGAGAGGGTGTACTGTACATGACTACCAAGTCAAAGAACCCTTATACAAAATCTTTAACTGCATGACTTGTTGCATTATGTTAATTCATATTTGATCGGAACATAATGAAAACGTCAAACACTGTTTATAATTTTGAAAATGAATGCAACAATTCAACTGCACGCATGCTTAAATTGACGAACAGCCTCTAAGGGGTTTGCATGTCACGATTGAATGATATTGTCACTAAATCATCCTGTCTGCATTGATTTTAGATCTTTTGGCTTGGTTCATTTTTGTTTTTCACGCAAGAAATTCATTACAAAACATGCGTTTTCAATAAATGCCCGTGAAGGCTCATCTCGTCATATTATTTTTACCATACAGACGTTTATCGTAAGGTTTATTAAGAAGTGCTTGGACAAATCTAGTAAATGTGTGTATAAAAACCTTGCATCGACACACATTGTGCATCTTTAGCATTTCTGTATTTGCACGCTCGTAGTGCATAATTCATTCAAGCGGTCTTGATAAAGTTACTGTCACCGCAGCATCGTACAAAGCGAAAAAGTGCCACACCTAAACATTTAACAATTGTTATTCATGTCAATTATTGGAAACATTTTTGTCTTTAATCCGCGAGAAAAAAATGACCGAGTATTATTTGACATAACATCACCAACGTCCTAAAAATCACTTCAGCTTATGTTTTACGACCATTCAGATGATTATATGGAAGTTTTAGACGCAAATGCGAATAGGATGGCAACCGAAGAAAGACTGAAACAATGGGTAGCAATAAAGGACCGAGTATACCTTATACACATGTCGATACAGCATTAAACAAATCGTCCATCATTATGACTGTATACATTTCTGACTTAGTTTACATTGAAGCACTAAGTAACAAAAATTAACAGCATGAGCGCAATGGATGTGCTTGTGTTTTTCAGACATCCTGTATCTTTTGTTGATTGTAAAGTCGCTCTAACAGCCATGACCATGTGACAAATCTCTAGCTGTTATTCTGTATTTTAAGGCAGAAGTGACATGTGCTCATGTGAACAGAAACGATTACAATGCTCAGGTGGAATATTTTGTATGCAGTCATTCCTGGGTATCCATTCTTACTTTCTATTCAGATGTCGCATTGATTCATACCCTAAGTTTACACGTTCATGCTTGTAGCTGTATGATATTATATATCTGTATCTGACTCATATCCATGTTATTCAACAAAATCCAAACACTTTAATCGACGAACATTCGCTAAATTATAGCAAACTGTTTAATATTCCACGATCGGTGTTTTAATCAAAATTAGTTTAAATTCAAGGCTTTCCTTTAACTAGTATTAGTTTTGTTAGGTTTGTCGATATAAAAAGTACACGAAATAACTGTTTGGAAACAAATAAACGAACAAAAACCCTAAGCATCAACATTAGGAAAGCTGTTACAAGCTACATAATTTGACATAACGCATTTCATCTAATAATTTATAAAACATGTAACTATAATTATGTGCTTTGCATGAAAAGCGATCTATCAAACAAAGTGTTATGTTCTTCACATGCATGCCATCTTCTTTGGTAAAAAGTGTGTTCTAACTCAAGTAGATAGACATCAGCGCAGATTGAACTTGACATACCATTTGCAATTGCCTTAGATTTATTAAGAATTTCATATTTTGATGATGGACTTAATGCATTCGTATTAGTCAATAGTATCATTATAAAAAATGCTTAAATGCATTTTGACGGATTTCAGGACTAACCATAATGAAATATTTCTTGGTGAGATTGGAGGCGTAGGACTTTAGATAAAACGTTTTCGATCAAACACACGGCAGTCCCATGAACTTCATTAAAGCGATTGATAATGCTTCGATCTCATTGTCACAGAAATGCCAAATTCTGAGTAACCAGCCAAGCAAAAACAGCGGTTTCACTACATGCCAAAAAAACCTCTTTCGACATGTTTAATTAGGCCAATTGGAAGAAGACAAGTTGACAAAAGGAATTTGACGGATATTGTAAGTTTTCATATATTGCGTGCTAATGATGTGGTACTATATTCAGAGTCCATAACGTGGCAATATCATGCATGATGAATACACACAGTGTATGAATCCAGTAATGAAATACTATGCAGTAAATCACGAAACATTTCCAAAAATTGGTTGAAAATAATTTCGTAATGGACAATACTTGCTGCGATATAATTGAATGATTGATGAAGTCACGGGAGCCTTCTCGTGAAATTTCTATGGCAAGTACTGGCTTTTTATGTCCTAAATAATGTTGTTGACAAAAATCGAGAGTTTCGCAAGATACTGTAGGGACCCAGATTCGATTAATGATACATTAATAATGCCCAAGAAATGCAAGAGTAGAATTTTGTAGACATATTTACGTTGATCTATTAATTTTTCGAGAGAAGTTTAGTCGGTGTTTCAACAAATGTTCATTTGAAATTCTTTCACGTTTCACAAAATGCATTAACTTAAAAGGCATTAGAAAGCGCACGAGCATTGCTGTTCGAAACTGATAATAATTATTACTATACAGAAACGAAAAACGAACGAGATAAAAGGAACATTAAATTCGTGTTGAAGTTTTGAATATTCTCTAAGCATCGACTCATACGTGAGTGGAAGGGCAAGTACGTACTGGTTAGACTACAGAAGTGTCAATGATGGGCTTGGTTAAATAAAGCATGGAACTGACAGAAAGGCTTAAACAAGGTCTTAAGAAAGGTTTCCTAGTTATGCCATCCAAACAACAATCTAGAGAGACTATGCCATCTGAACAACAAAAGTTGACAACAATAGCCGTAAAAACACACAATAATGACAAAGTCCGGACATTAAACAATACGATCCAAGAGTTATCTCCAAGTTCGGCCTTAGCCTATACTAACAGTAACTTTGATAAGAAAGAACTTAGGCTAGTGATATAAAAGCGGAAAGGCTGGCGATATGGAAGCGGAAAGGCTCGCGATATAAAAGCGGAAAGGCTGGCGATATGGAAGCGGAAAGGCTGGCGATATGGAAGCGGAAAGGCTAGTGATATAAAAGCGGAAAGGCTGGCGATATGGAAGCGGAAAGGCTAGTGATATAAAAGCGGAAAGGCTGGCGATATGGAAGCGGAAAGGCTAGTGATATAAAAGCGGAAAGGCTGGCGATATGGAAGCGGAAAGGCTGGCGATATGGAAGCGGAAAGGCTAGTGATATAAAAGCGGAAAGGCTGGCGATATGGAAGCGGAAAGGCTAGTGATATAAAAGCGGAAAGGCTGGCGATATGGAAGCGGAAAGGCTGACGATATGGAAGCGGAAAAAAAGAAGGAAAATTGCATACATTTTATCGTAATTGTGATGGCGATATGACTAACGTAACAGATTACATTCATGCCATGAAAAACTATAGGGTTTGATCATCAGAAATTTGACATAAGATATATCTCTCGCCGAGAATGAATGGAAACTGGGAAATAATTACTTTGCAATTTATTTCTAATTGACAAAGTATCTAAAGCTGAAGTCTTATTGCTACATAATCATTTTCGCTGTTGTAATCTTCCGGGTATCTTGTTTTATTATTTACACTAATGGTGTTCAATTTCCATGTGTTTACTAAATACTAGTATACACTGCTCAACGTATATCCGCCAGATCCTAAGACAAAATATGACTGCTACAAGCTATTTAAATATTCTTTTTACGACGCCAGTTCCAAGAAATGAAATCGTAAAACAGCAAAGTAATTCGCATAAGCCAACGGACGCAATTGGCACAGCTCGGTGAACGTTATTTTCTAATTGTATTTATACAAACAGTGACAGTATAAAATTACTAATTTAGTCACTGAAGTGTAATATAATTGAAATTGTACAACAGTTCATAAGCTCCTACCGCTGGCTTAAACTCTTAATAACATTTTTATAATATGTTGTGCCAACAACATAAAAATAATAATTTGATTTCGTTTATGAAACAATGTAAACTTGGATGAGCTTCGGTCCCCCAAAAAACTGTTTAAAACTAATTTAGCTTTTTGCGAACCGTTTCAATGCATCACCCATCGAAAGACTGTGTTTTGTATGAATTTCTATAAGTTTTCATGCGTGGCGTTGGTTTAGGATTGTTCTTTTGGACAGGTAGTATATCTGGGAAGGCATTTCTGGACGCAATCTTTTATAACATTCTGTTGCAAATATGTAAAGGATTAATAAATAGGTTTTTGAAACCAGCCTCGCACTTACTTTCGGGAAAAAAATATTTGAAAATCTCCATTGGATACGGGCTGTCTGTCATGTATAAATCGTACAAAACGCTCAATGACGTAGTTTGGTCCCCATGAACTCTATGACAATCTTTGCTGAAAAATATTTTGATTTCTGCTGCCGCACTTACAAGGTTTTCTTTTGATCTGTGAACAAAGGCTACCCTTTGGAAAACAAAATGTGCCCTTTATAGACAGGTACCCTTTATTCGATTGTCAATTTGTTAATGACAGTTTTTAAAAGGACGGCCTTTATTAACGGCGTAGCCTGTTTTTTTGTTAATGACAGTTTTTAAAAGGACGGCCTTTATTAACGGCGTAGCCTGTTTTTTGTTAATGGCAGTTTTTTAAAGGACGGCCTTTATTAACGGCGTAGCTTTTGTTTTTGGAATCATGGGGTGAGTCTTAAACTTCAGTCGATCTTTAAATGGACGAATGGTTCTAAATTAACGAAGACAACTCAAACAAAATAATGGAAGCAACTTCAGTATGTTGACCCGGTATATTTTTTGCCCGGTATTTAATAATATATTGCGTACTGTACTGTCTGACACTATTGCTTAAAACTGGTGTTCAATGAATTTCAATGATGTTATACACAACGAAGAATACAGGAATTTTCCCATTTTGAAAATTTGTCTCTTTCGAAGAAATTTTGATTAGATCCAGGTGCTTTTCATGTTTTAACGATCTGTCTTCTGTCAGTCTGCCACAGGCTTAACAAGTACAAATGAATAAAATAAAGAAAAATAGCTTCAAGGAAAAGGTGGATACAACGGTTTTGACCTTTTCAAAGCAAGCAACCGATCTCGTCTGTTTTTTTATCGATCTTGTCGCGTATCAACCAAGAAGAAACATTGAATGTAAATATCATTTTTTTAAATGACTGAACGCTGATTTTAAGGTTTGGTTTCTAGAAAAAATACGAATCAGAGTCAGTGCTAGTCCCAAACATGACCTCTCTGAAAAATCATAAACAAAATGACACTTAAGCATACTCATGCTATGTAGAGCATTTATCAATTCTAATTCGTAGAAATGATTCGACACAGTCTTAATAATTTAGATCCAAACAGTTCGATTCCCAGAAAATTACAAAAAGCCATTTTACTAAATCCGTGTTCTTTCTAACCAGTCTAGAGAAACCAAATGACCAGTCTGGGGTGTTATATAACCAGTCTAGAAAAGTCATGTGACTAGTAAGGAGAAGTCATGTGACATGCTACAAATCTGGGGATGTCATGTGACCATTGTGAATACTAGTAAGGCATGTGACCAGTCAGGAGAAGTCATGTGATTACTCTGGAAAAGTCATGTGACTAATATGAGGAAGTCATGTAACAAGTCTGAAGATGTCATGTGACCAGTCTACAGAAGTCATGTTTGATTGACGGGATAAACATTATGAGTTCAGGACTGCGCAACCAGTAATCATAACTGTGAGAAATTTGATCAAAATCTCTCCATGTTTGAATAGTTCTTACATACAAATATACAATATACGATATGCTTCAATGGACTAAATTCAGTTCAATTTTTTTGCACTGGCATAATTAAGAGGCAGGAATGACAAAATTTTAATCGAAAATAATCAACAATAGTATCAAAATTATGAAGCAATCAAGTTAAGCAACATCGCAGTCGATCCTTAACAAATTTTGAGTAGTATATTTGTGCATTATCCACAGAGATATTCAACAAGAAAATCCTTGAAGACTAAAAGTGCAAGGCCTCAGCATCGTATTAATTCACATTAGAATTTATTGACAATTAAAAAATTCATCCTTTAGAAATGAAATGCAAGAAAGACCATGCACGCATGCAAATATACCGAACCCCTCAGAGATTTCCCCGTCACGTGATACTACTTGTAATCGAATGTTGTCACTCTATCTTCCAGCGCGCATAGATTTCATTTCTTCTTTGACAGCAGTAATTTTGTTTTGAAAGACATTCACGCAAGAACGACATTATGGAATATGCTCATTCAATAATTTCCGTAAAGGCATAACTTCCAGCAGGTTTTTAGGACTTTTTTTTTTTGGGGCTGAAGTTTGCACGGTGTACGGTGGTCACATTTGTAATTACAGAGTCCTCAAGAATTTGATAGTAAACCCATTTTTCAGGTAAATTTAATGTCTGGAACTGATCTCCATGATAGTTTGGTTATGGCCTCCGACTAGTAATCTCTTTCCCTTAACCGATGTGTGTTTTAATCCCAGCCTGTACCAAATATCACTTATGGAAGATCGGTGGTTTCTACCCAAATGTACGCCATGGGTCTTGCCCCACCGTTAAAGCCGAAACAGTCGAACATGACACTGACCATTCTAGCGACCTTAAACCCAATGAAAAAAGAATATGAGATCAGTACTAGAGCCGAACATATAACTGATGAAGAAAAAAACAATAACCAAACAGCTGGATATGATAATAATTATTATAAGTATATAGATCTGTAGAAATTTTATCTTGTTCATTGTCCATTCGTTTGCGCCTTTACATTCCGGGGAAACGTAGAGCGAGTGTGGTTCGATTGAAACAATTGTAGTATTTTGCTTCCGGTAGACGAATATAAGCCAAGTGGATAACTTCCTTACATGGGATTTTGTTTCTTGCCCCACATGATATTATGTTAGTGCTTACTACATGAAGTAAGACAGTCGTACACGCTCGGCTACAGAGGCGGTCTTCAGAAATTCTGACAATTTTCAACCTTTGTTAAGAGATCGTTTTATCAAACGGCAAAGTTGCAATATATACTGAACGGCTGTATCTCCAATGAATATTACAAAAAATGAAATATTGAATTAGATAAAACGCCAAGAGCTCCTGACGTTTCTGAAATAAACACGTCAAGATGGAAATTAATATAATATTTAGATTATATGGTGATTAGAGGTTTCAGAATGGTGTGTCATTCTTTATTGCCGTTTCTGAATTAATGCCACATTTTGTGTGAAAACCGTGTCTTACAGATAAGCTGAGACCATCTATTGTCAATGTTGAATGAAACATACCCGATAAAACAATTTCTCACTTTACTGAGACGTAAAGCATGATACTGAAATGCTGTTTTTTAATTCTCCTTGGATTTTGTCGATGCAAAAAACAATATAAATGAATTTTAAATGAAGCCGTGTAACAGAACATTTAATTTCACAACTTGAGTATGCTTAAGACGTTTAAAATACTTGAAATAACATATTTACATTTATCAAGGGACATTGTTTAGCTAAATAACGCGGACGGGAAATGCAAACGATGCATCAGAGTGATTTTTGCAACAAAGACAGATCGCTTCTCGGATTGCAGAATAATTCATTTGGAAGCAAATTGTCTCATTTCAAAACCTGTTCCATTTCATTAGCGCAATGACGGATCTTAAATTTGATGGACTATTGTGTCACAGCTTCAAAGACTTTTGATTGATGACGTCAATAAAACAGTTGAACTTAAAAACCAAAGCTAAACAACTCTATAGATGGCATAGATATCTAATGACATACGCTAACATTTCTTTAGTACACTCATTAGGTCACAGAAATGATGTTTACGGTAATTTAAGATACCCAGAATAATAGATTATGTAGGTTGAAACTTTTCTATTTTTTTCTAAACATACCTTTGAACTAAGGGGTTGCAATCCGTCCTCAAATAAAGAACTTTACGGTCGGTGCCCCCCCCCCCCCCAATAGGATCGGCCAGGTGACGATTAACATAATATTTTGTGTGGCCTTATGATAAAAATAGTAAAAATCTCTCGTGCAAGGACAGGGTATGCATCTTAACACTGACACAGCTATCGTGTCTTTTGCAATTGTTAAGTGAAGTGAAGTTTTTTTTATCTAGCATTACAGTACAAACTCTCCAAAGCGACGCCCTTTGGGAGAAGCAAAATTATGCTGTTGTTGAGTGGTTGTTGCTCTAAAGGTTGTTTCTCTAAAGGTCGTTGCTCTAAAGGTTGTTTCTCTTAAGGTTGTTTCTCTAAAGGTTGTTGCTCTAAAGGTTGTTGCTCTAAAGGTTGTTTCTCTAAAGGTTGTTGCTCTAAAGGTTGTTGCTCTAAAGGTTGTTTCTCTAAAGGTTGTTGCTCTAAAGGTTGTTTCTCTAAAGGTTGTTTCTCTAAAGGTTGTTGCTCTAAAGGTTGTTGCTCTAAAGGTTGTTTCTCTAAAGGTTGTTGCTCTAAAGGTTGTTTCTCTAAAGGTTGTTGCTCTAAAGGTTGTTGCTCTAAAGGTTGTTTCTCTAAAGGTTGTTTCTCTAAAGGTTGTTGCTCTAAAGGTTGTTTATCTAAAGGTTGTTTCTCTAAAGGTTGTTGCTCTAAAGGTTGTTTCTCTAAAGGTTGTTGCTCTAAAGGTTGTTTCTCTAAAGGTTGTTTCTCTAAAGGTTGTTGCTCTAAAGGTTGTTTCTCTAAAGGTTGTTGCTCTAAAGGTTGTTGCTCTAAAGGTTGCTGCTCTAAAGGTTGTTTCTCTAAAGGTTGTTTCTCTAAAGGTTGTTGCTCTAAAGGTTGTTTCTCTAAAGGTTGTTGCTCTAAAGGTTGTTGCTCTAAAGGTTGTTTCTCTAAAGGTTGTTTCTCTAAAGGTTGTTGCTCTAAAGGTTGTTTCTCTAAAGGTTGTTTCTCTAAAGGTTGTTGCTCTAAAGGTTGTTTCTCTAAAGGTTGTTGCTCTAAAGGTTGTTTCTCTAAAGGTTGTTTCTCTAAAGGTTGTTGCTCTAAAGGTTGTTTCTCTAAAGGTTGTTGCTCTAAAGGTTGTTGCTCTTAAGGTTGCTGCTCTAAAGGTTGTTTCTCTAAAGGTTGTTTCTCTAAAGGTTGTTGCTCTAAAGGTTGTTGCTCTAAAGGTTGTTGCTCTAAAGGTTGTTTCTCTAAAGGTTGTTTCTCTAAAGGTTGTTTCTCTAAAGGTTGTTGCTCTAAAGGTTGCTGCTCTAAAGGTTGTTTCTCTAAAGGTTGTTTCTCTAAAGGTTGTTGCTCTAAAGGTTGTTGCTCTAAAGGTTGTTTCTCTAAAGGTTGTTTCTCTAAAGGTTGTTGCTCTAAAGGTTGTTGCTCTAAAGGTTGCTGCTCTAAAGGTTGTTTCTCTAAAGGTTGTTTCTCTAAAGGTTGTTGCTTTAAAGGTTGCTGCTCTAAAGGTTGTTTCTCTAAAGGTTGTTTCTCTAAAGGTTGTTGCTCTAAAGGTTGTTGCTCTAAAGGTTGTTGCTCTGAAGGTTGTTTCTCTAAAGGTTGTTGCTCTAAAGGTTGTTGCTCTAAAGGTTGCTGCTCTAAAGGTTGTTTCTCTAAAGGTTGTTTCTCTAAAGGTTGTTGCTCTAAAGGTTGTTGCTCTAAAGGTTGCTGCTCTAAAGGTTGTTTCTCTAAAGGTTGTTTCTCTAAAGGTTGTTTCTCTAAAGGTTGCTGCTCTAAAGGTTGTTGCTCTAAAGGTTGTTGCTCTAAAGGTTGTTGCTCTAAAGGTTGCTGCTCTAAAGGTTGTTTCTCTAAAGGTTGTTTCTCTAAAGGTTGCTGCTCTAAAGGTTGTTGCTCTAAAGGTTGTTGCTCTAAAGGTTGTTGCTCTAAAGGTTGTTGCTCTAAAGGTTGTTTCTCTAAAGGTTGTTGCTCTAAAGGTTGCTGCTCTAAAGGTTGTTTCTCTAAAGGTTGTTTCTCTAAAGGTTGTTTCTCTAAAGGTTGTTGCTCTAAAGGTTGTTGCTCTAAAGGTTGTTTCTCTAAAGGTTGCTGCTCTAAAGGTTGTTTCTCTAAAGGTTGTTTCTCTAAAGGTTGTTGCTCTAAAGGTTGTTGCTCTAAAGGTTGTTGCTCTAAAGATTGTTTCTCTAAAGGTTGTTGCTCTGAAGGTTGTTGCTCTAGAAAGGTTAAATTCATAGTTCAAGCATGCATAAGTGAGGAAAAATCATGCTGTTGTTGTAGGGAGACTGTTGCTCAAGAGAGGGCCGCTCTGGAAAGGTTGCACTATACTATTCCACTTCTTAATCTCGAGAAAAGTGTTATCGTGATTGATTCACTGAGGAATATATTTTTGTGTGAAGTAGAAAGGGTTTCTGATTTATCTCAGAAACACGGGAGAGAGTCGTAAAATATTAAAAAATTTACAAATGAGATATATCCGTCCATAACACTTCAGAATACGAGCATTACGCTTAACCTGAATACTAAACACTTACTCAAATCGTTTTACAACCATTAGGGAATTGAAAAATTTAAATTTCATGTTGAATTAATCAGCAAAAGGAAGGTCTCCTTGGCGCAAAACACTTCAAGGTTTTAATAAACACAAGAGAAATACACGACGATCTCATTAATCGCACATAAAAAATATTCCACACTTATAAACTGATATGATATACGTAAACTTACAACAATTGCATGGGTGGTAAATTCCGTTGGGGATGTAATTGGTGATTAAAACATTCTAAATCGAGTTGCTAGAAGGAAAGATTCAAGAGAACAACAATGAATAGATTTACAATTCTGCATCATACAAAAAACCACAGTCAAGGTTTAGGCCTGAAAACAATAGCAATGTTTACGGTAACCCTACATAGTCTGTTTTTGGCTCCAAAGTACGAACGAATTTGGTTGACGAATCATGCTTGCAAAGTTCGGAAGGTATGTCTAGAAAAATATTAGAAAAGAAAGGTAAAGGTCGTACCCATTTTGTTTTGGTAAAATAACCGTATTATTTACCAGATTTTTTCTAGCCTTCGACATTTAAAAAAAGTTTTTTATTCTTTGTGGAAACATGGTATTGACTGTTCTGACATACTTGTATTGTTTGAAGAGCGTTTCCCGAGACACATATTGCATTTATTGATAATTCACATTGTAAAAACATCTTTTAAAATACAGTCAAACTGGTGTCAGCGGCAACCTCCGAAAAAATGTCATTTCACGGTAAAACGATCTTTCATTATTTTTTAGAGCAAAATGACTTCCGAATAAGGCCATCTGTCAATAAAAGCCACAATATGCCTTTTCCAAAGGGTGGCTTTTGTTCACAGGTTTGACTGTATTTGTACCAAATACATCACACTCACCATCACTGTCCATATCACTACTTGATTTATCATCATCATCATCATTTTCTTCTCCTCTCTTATTCTTGTCACCAATGTCTTTATGCGAGACAAGAATTAGCACAACCTGCGACTTCTCGTTTTTTATTGGAACAATATCTAGTAAGCATTTGAATCGATTTCCTGAAAATATACAAAATAAAGATGAGTTTTATAGATACAGATATCTAAAACATTCATTTGTATATATATTTTAATTTTCAGATACCCATTTTTATCTCGCCATATTTTCACTGCACTCTTTGCAATGACCGAACTTGAAAAAAATGCTCTGGTTCTCCTTTTCTTGACAATCCCTCGACCGAAAAACAAATTTGGATTGTTTTTGTTCTTTATTACTTATTCCAACGTTTTATTGTCGGTAAAATCATTTAATGATAACAAAATGTAAATCTTACTACTTCTTGTTAAAAACTTGGGCCGAGTAATCAACAAAACAATCTCTTTTTAAAAGATGGAATAATTAGTGTTTTCAAACGCATTATTTACATCATGCAGTATCTCATTGTACTTGTGTCTCTAGTTCACATACATCATCTAATACAATATTGATATCTTCAGTCCATTATTTAACTTTTATATGCATACGCACGTAGTTGCAACCCCATTAAGTATTTACTCAACAGTGTGTTGCAATTTCTTCGATTCTTTTTTGTATTGTATGTTCAAACTCTTTCCGTGTTAATTAGATATATTTCCTTCCTTGCATAAATGAGTTTACTTTTTAATAGTGCTGCCACATACATTTCAATTAACATGATCTGAACCACCATACTTTATGACTCTGCACATTCTTTTATGCAACTTTCACTTTTGTCTTTTTTGTATTTTAGCCAAATGATTTATACTGCTATCGCGCTACAGAGAGCATTGTTCACCTCACGAGTTGCATTTTAATGAGTACGGAAAAGCAACCAATTCTTAGGTTCATTAATATCGCATTGCCTTGAATTTCGTTAATGTGTAAATATCGTTAGACAAAAAAACGCTAAAGGTATTGTTGTGGCATTTACAAAATAAATGTTGCCAATACAGATGTTAGTTTATTATACGAAGCATAAAATACAGCGAATATGAATAATAAATACAAATAACATAATTTCGCGTGTCATGTTCTATTTCATCAATTAGTTTTGCCAAGTGAGGCTGCAAAGGGAGCATATATTAATGTTTGTATGAAATATACATTGATATGAGTTCCGTCGGTGTTTTATTTCACATTGATAAGGTTATCAATATGTTTCATTGTTTACGCGTGCACGCAATGATCAACATCAATATGGAAATGTTCTACAACAATTGCCGTCTTGGTGCCATTGAACGGAAGGACATTTTAAAACATGCTAACTCAGCTCGGTAATTGAAGTTACGCGAACAGTACAAAGACACGAAGACTGATGAATAATTGGCCTTCCCGTCTTTTTTCAATTCAAGAACGTAATTGATACCGGAAACACAATTTTTGAAAAAAAATTTTTCCAGCACTCGCGATCAAAGAAGATGCATCAACCATACTCGTAAACTGCTTGTAAAGTGTAGAACTTTGTTGTTCTTGATTCAGTTAATGATATTATAAAACTGATATCGTAAAACATTTGAATCAAAGGTACGTTGGTAATCATATCTTTATAATCAAATACGCTTCTTAAAGTTTGTTTAATGTCATCAGTACGTCAATTAACGATACCCATTTGAATTTCATGTTTTGGGTATTTTTGTGTTTTACCAATTGTGCCAATTTTACGAACATTTCTGCAAGCG
The DNA here is from genome assembly GCA_964023205.1 of Lutraria lutraria. Lineage (NCBI taxonomy): Eukaryota > Metazoa > Mollusca > Bivalvia > Venerida > Mactridae > Lutraria > Lutraria lutraria. Next base: position 6,974,994 of record OZ026851.1, on the reverse strand, counting down.
AAAATTTCTGATCACCCAGCTTTGGACTTATCAGCACCTATGTTCGGTACCCAATTCAATATAAAGCGTTGCTAATTCCTTCGCTAAAAAAACAAATGGTCATGTTATACAAGGACAGAGCTTACGGTCAATATACGGTCAATAAAGTCTGTCAGAAAATCGCTTATTGCGAAATGCATAGTGACACATATTCGCGAAAATTTCGACACGCGAGAATATCCACTCATCCAGTATACCGCTGGTCTAGTTTTCGGAATTTATCAGTACCGAAGTGACATCTTGACAACGACTGTATAATGCATGCTATGAGATGAGCATCAGTTATTTCACCCCTTAAATCTATTTTCCATCATCATGGGCCACAGCACAGTGACCTTATTAATTCAGTGTGCTTCCTCCTACACAACCTGCAAATGTCAATTATTTTACTATAATCAATGTTTTTGGTGCATGGTAGACTAGCCTTATAATTTATTGAGTCTGAACTCTGTGATTAATTGCATAACGCTCCAAGTCATCGAACGAACAACGAATCGTCACTTGAAGAAAAAGAAGAAACTGTTGAGATTGCTCAAACTTAAAGCACTTGAAATGGTGCCCTACTGCACCCAAACATCTCTTTTTGTTAAATTGGTAACTGCCATGTGAATAATGGAAACATAATGATAAACATGAAAGTGACACTCCCTAAGGACGCAAACACAAATGTGATGTCGAGTGTTTAATTATTGTTTCTATTCGAGCTTAATAGTTTAAGAGAGCACTTGTGTGGCCAATGCTGGTTTGGCTTGCATTTTCCTTTGCACAAAGAGCGAATGTATGAGAAATTCTGATTGGCTTGTGGTATTTGTTGTTAGGTGAGCGATTGTATGAGCCGTGCTGATTGGTGTTTGGACTTTGATGCTAGGTGCAGAGCGATTGTAATGAGCTATTCTGATTGGTTTGTGGTATTTGTTGTTAGGTTAGCGATTGTATGAGCCGTGCTGATTGGTCGATGGGCCCATGTTTGCACCACAATATGCAAGATAAGTAATATGGTGGCGTTGCATGTACATTGCAGCCTTTCCAAAGCAAATTATGTTACTGTTGAGAGGTTGTTGCTCTAGAGAGAACCGCTCCGGAGAGATTGTAATGCATTTCTAATACAGAAGTATTTGCCAAGCTTGTTTGATTGATAAAGTTGTCAATATTAAAAGCAAGCTTAAGAACTTCCAGACAATTTTAACAATCTTTCATCGTCTTGTTTCGTGATGTCATCAGCTAAATAAACAACCTTCAGAGTGACTTGTATTGAAAGGCTAGAATATTATTATGTTGCATTAACAAGCAAAACAAAATTAAAAAAAGAAACTAAACAAACAACCCATTTCAATAAAATCTAAGTTGTTTGATAACATTTTTGTCAATGGTGGTATTCAATGATTAAGGTGTATAGGGTATCGTCTTGCATGTCTGTCATCCTGAAGAAACGACAGAAAATCGTCTAATTTTTGGAAACTGAACGATACTTCAGCTTTCCATAGCCGTCACGTGGTCAGTAAGCATGCATTTTGATGCGGACCAAAGTACTACGTTTTTTTACTTCCGCCATCCATTGAAAATCTAGTTCCCGATCCATATTGCAATGCAAGTCTATGTTAGTACTTACAGTACTTTAATTGTGTTTGTTTTTGGGGTTTCGCGTTTTATATTTTGCATATGATCGAAAATATTTTCTGCATTTATTACCTTTTGTTTTGTTTCAATGGGTTATACGCCGTTTTTCGGCTATATTTTGATCACGTAACCAGTTTTCCTAAACTGTATTTAAACCAACTGAACCTTCCACAAGGACCTGGCAACTTCTCCACAATTCGAGGAAAATCGGCATTTTTGGCCAATTTTTTTATAGTAAGGTATGACTTGCCGCGACCGATAATCAAACCCGGATCGCCGGATCAAAGAATGTAATACTATGTAAACATTAATCAGCTCTATCAAGTTAACAGTAAGACTTTGAGGAAATACTTGTGATTCGAGCTTGGAGACTGTTTCCAAGCGTTACAACCTGTGGAACTGGACTAGAGTCTTTACCGGAAAGTTCTCCAAATGACCCGGATTGTTAGTGCGAAGATAAACCCCAGTGAGTTTCTTTTTATACCAATTTATAGTATTACTTCTTTAAGATAAAGCATCTTCAGCATTATATTCGTCTTGTTTTCTATTGATCCAAGAAGGCAATTAACGACAATATTAAGAAAAACAAACAGATTAGACACTTTATTTGTCTTACAATCAAGATACGTTTTACGAGGAAATTGGCGCCAGAAAACAATGATGACTGGCATGTCATACTGATAGTGGGTGGGGTACAGGAATTGTGGTGTCATATTTTTCAAGCTGAGACGCTCAATATGATTTTATCATTCTAATTGAAATAAGAGACGAAACAGATAAATGATGACATAGTTGAAATAAATCAAGTACAAAATATGACGTATCTCTGTTAACACTAGAAAAATGGTCATAATCAAGGTCGCTTGATAAAAGCATCAGTTATATAGGTCCTCAAACTTTTCTTTTCTTTTTTTAGAAGTGGAAGCTTCTAATGTAATTTTTCTACTTACAATTACCTAACGCCTCTTATCCATACATACGCGTTGGAAAAATAGTACCGCTGCTTATATAAGTCTACACGTGATTTTGTTGTTAGCAACTTAACAGTTGGTGCACATAACTTACCACAACGTAATTACTTGCCAATGATCATTACGGAATAATTGTGTATATACAGCGAGGTCGGGCGCATCAAACCAGTCAAAACTCCCACGGTTTCGCCGCAGTTCGTTCCAAGGATCAATATTTTACAACAGAAGTATTTGAATTATCCAAGGATTGTATACAGATTAAGAGGTTCGCAAAATGTTTGATGTCGATTTTAAAATATTCCAATGATCGATGTTTGGATGAAACCTAAAACTTCCATTATCATAGAATCTGTAACATAATGGGGATATAATATTCAAATGGCATAAAAACTCAATTGAATTGCATGAATTCAAAGAGACATATTATAATAATCATGACTTCAATGTATCAAGTGAACAAACGATATCAAATTTATTTAGCACTACAAAGTTAAATGAATCGTTTTTGCCCTGATATCCTTATAACTATAAAACACCGATACACACCTCGCTCCCATTTCCTGTGATTTTCTAGACACAGTACTTGGTTCGGTAGTTAGGATGGCAATACTGAAAAAGTGCTCTTAGAAATTCGGAAGGCGGGGCCGAGATTCGAGACCCAACCTTTCGTTCATTTGTCCAGCGCGTCATCACTCTAACACCGAACATCCCTAATAGAAATGTATAGGCAAAACTTACAATACACCATTTCAACAAATCAGCTTCAAATGATGTGGTTCTACAGATGATTTTATTGTATGACTTAAGTCATGGATCATCATCATTTACATATACAAATATACATATTATAAACATGCGACTTAGTAATAAACTTAAATACGTAAGTGACTATAAACAGAGGGTAGGAGAAATCAAATTGTTAAATTAACAATTTATGAGTAAGGTTTATAATGTGCAGACATATATATGTTATATAAATAACGCACCAAAAAGACTGTAAAGGGTGGTATCCATTTTACAGTAAAATTAATAATACATAAATTATGTTTGAATAGAATGACTTTCGGGCTTTCAAAATGCATCATTTTTTAAAAATCAATTTATGACGTAATAATGACGAGGGCTGATATGTTTGCAATGATATAATCATTAAGTATTAATTTTGCATAAAATATGTCTTGGATGTGATTAATTCATTTAAACATTCAATAAAAAAAATATAAACCAGCTCCAAAACATGAGCTATAAGTTTCTATGGAATGGAGGCTCAAATAGAATCAAGAGAAATTGTATAACTCAATCTTCTGAAAATGGAGGTCTTAGAATGATAGATATCAAAAAGTTCTTTACGGCTCTCAAATGTACTTGGATTAAGAGATAAATGACAAAGAAATAAATATATGCTAATCTTATTACAACAATGTTCCCATTTTTATCTTATATTCAATGCTATGGAAGTGATTTTATCAAAAATAACAGGAACCTGGTTTCAAATAAATTCTGGCAAGATGTTCTTGTAAGTGTCATGTTGTTACAGGAAAGTATTCATATTGATAAAAGAAATTGTCAACTGCAACCTCTATGGTACAATAAACTATTTAAGCTTACAGGAACAAGTTTCTTTGACAAGAACTATCATGGAAAGGATATATCTTTGGTGAATGATTTCCAAAATAGGAATGGATAGCTCTTGTCATTTGGTATTGTTTCTTGTAGCAGCTGGCATAGGCAACTTCCATCCTTGGAACTCAATCCTCAGACCTGAGTGCCCTCCCCGCAATCATGTCCAGTAGAAATTTATACACCCCGTACCAACCAAAACCTTTTATTTTTTGTTCAAATTAATTATAGTAAACTTGATTATCTTTTCAACATCCGCTAAACACATACATACATATATATAAATATATATGTATAACAATTTGGTCAACCCCATACATTTTTGTACCACAGTAACAATAAATTACCCTTACAAATAGTATTTATTTCTATATATACTTTTGGCATCTTGCATGATTATGTTGTGAAACAAACTTACTTATGTAACTGTGTGAAAATTGTATGTGGGTATGTTTTTTATTTATTATTTTTTGTAATTATATAGTATTACCATAGGATAGTGTAAAAATAGATTGTATGTATTTCACAATATAATACTAAAGTACGTATATGATAAATATATGAAAGTGAGTAAATAATCATGTATATTATAATTTTCATGTAAATGTATATTATAATTTTCATGTAAATGTATATCATAATTTTCATGTAAATGTATATTATATAATCATAATATGAAAGTGTGAAAACTGAAAGCATGTACTTAAATATCTGTAAATATATAATATTATAATCCTATGAAAGAAAAAATGTAAGTATGTCTCTAATATAACTTGTAATTTGAGAAAAAATGTATATAATTATGTCACTGATTTATTTTGTAAAGTGTGTAAAATGTGTATATGTAAATAAACAAGTTATTATAAATTAAAAAATATATACATACACATAGATTCCAGTGAAGTTTCGTTCCATTATCTCTGACCGTTTTCGAGTTATAGCAAAAGTCCACGTAATTCTGGGACACCCTCGTACATATACATAAATGTATATAATAATAAAAAAAATTACCCTACTGAATTACAAAAATCAACATAAATATCATATTTGATCGCAAAATCAATTCTTAACAATTTGAACTCGATAAAAAAATACGAATAATCAACCAGGATATTAAATTTCATTGCAAAATCAATTCAAAGCGATTTCATCCTCCATAAAATATGTGCGCAAGCTACTATGTCCACACACAATTATGTTTTAATGCATTAGACAAATCAAACATGAACTGCGCAATTCTCTAATTTATTGTTGCGCAATACTTGAGAAATTACAATGAGGCATTGAAGCATTAGTCTGTTGAGTGTTGATTACAGTGTTTATTGTGTTTGACAGGAGGTTCTTAGCTTCTTAGGTCAGACTTTTGCAGCTACAGTACTTCCCCCTACAAAGCAACACCCTTTGTGTGTATCAAGGTTATGTCGCCGAATCTCTACAGAAGTTAAATTAATACGTAGTTAGATCATGCAGTGGGAAATCATGCTGTTGTTGAAGGGAGGTTGCTGCTCAAGAGAGGGCCGCTCTGGAGAGGTTGTACTGTAGATTTATTACGCGCACAGACTTGCTCGATCTTCACTGTCAAACATGAACAATATCATTGACATCAACTGCACCTTTACTAGCAATTCTCTCCTTTGTTATTGGGAAGGCTTTGATAATACTACATGTAGAATGATTTCAAGTACATGTAGTAAAAATTTGCAACCCGATGACCCGGGCTCGACTCTCGGTCGCGGCAGAACATACCCTTATATATATGAAAATTTACAAAATGAAATCAAGTAGTAAAATGAAAAAGACTATTACACATAGCTTGTATATGTATGATTACTACCCAAAAACTAGAGAAACTCAACTCAAAAAAGGATTCCACGGATCTTACCTAAACCTTTGTCTAGACTTACTGTTAATATGAAATGCTTCAGTGTCCTTCCGTGTTTGATAAATTGATAAATACTAAACGAAATGTTCTTTTATGTATAAAAACTAGGACACAGGTATTGTCTGACCAATGAGTGTACCCGATAATAACCCCGGAAGTAACAATCAGACAGAATCAATGTAAATGTGTTTGTATAATCTAATTTTAAAATCAATACACATTTGTAAAACAAACACGTTTTAATGATGTATGGCACGCACATATTCCGAGAAATCGAGGACAACGTACTATATACAGTGGACCACGGCGGCGAATTCATAAGTGCCATCTGATGATTTAGTATAATTGATGTGGAAATACCGGCAAATTAAAAAATACTGTACATTCCAGATGAATGTGCGATGGCAAGAAACTTTTTTCAAAGCAATTGCGAAAGAAATATTAATAAATCCGAACGACATTTGATCGTATTCAAATATTGTGCGTTTAAATTACTAGCAATGTACAATTAGGATGTTAACGCCAAATGCTCACGTCAATGAATGATATAAATTGCGTATACGAAGCAATCCAGTCGTCCATAAAGCATGCACAGATTTTAAAAAAACCTTGAGCAATATACTTGTTTGATATTCTGTGATGACCATTCTACGGTAATTCTTATATTCTCCTCTTGTCAGATATAAAACCAGAATTTCTCACGTATGGTCAATGAGACTTCGCCTGTTGGTATTAAGCAGTATTGAACGTTTGTCTGGCTATCCAATTAAGTTTGCAGCTGACATGACCTTTTTGCAGAAAAGTGCACAATCGGCCGATGTGACTATCAAGTTCTCAAAGACTCTGAACAGATAAATTCATTTGAGAGACCCGGAGTACAGGGGAATTGTCGATCTCTATCCAATTACTGACCTGGCATCTATATGTACAGACTTGTCCACTCTCTTATTCACTCAATGGTCATATTTGATATTATCACACTTGCTGGAGATGTCTTCTGCTTCGTTTAACGTGTCTTTGATACCATGGCATTATCGTGTTTCAGACTGCCATGTAATTGTCCGATGGTCTTATGAAAAGTACAGGAATTGACATGCCTATGGTTCTAACCGAAGTTGTACCAGATAATTCAAACATGTGAACAAAGCCACTTGGAATGACATAATGCAATCTTTATTCACAGGTGGATTTTATTCGGAGCTTATATTGTACTAAATGATCAATGAGTGCTTGCGGTCACCCCCGAATACAGGCCACCCTGTTTATAAAGGCCATTCTTTTATAAACCATCATTGACACTTTAGAACAAATTGATCTCTCAATAAAATCCACCTGTCGATAGTGGCCACATCAAGTCTACCTAAAAATGGTTTGAATGGACCCTCGTTATATTGTTAAAGTTTAATATTTAAATGCGCGTTTTTAATCTAGTTAAAAACAGAATAGAATAGAATATTCTAACACTGCCAATATGATCCTTATTAAATGAATTCCTTCCTGTTATATTTTATTAGTAAGTCAGACATATTTATGTTTCTTTCTTTTGAACAAAATGCCATGACTAAAATAAATAATAAAGAGTGTATTTCGGTCTAAATATGTTTTCAAGCATTCAATTTTGATAATTTCGTCTCAATGCGTAGACGTATGCGTCATTTCGCGAATATGTAAGCTTATTTAACCGTTTCTGTCTCATTTGTCACATAGCACGCGCTTGCATAGTAATTACGTTTAGATAAACACATTTTATGGACACACATACGTCAAATCGCATGTATGTAAGGTTATTTACAGTCTGGCGTTGTCTTCCTGCGCTCGTAATTCATGTAGCGATGATCAAAGTGGTAACGCGAGACTGCATTATGAACATACGCCTTCCCTTTAAAGTTTATATCAGTTTTATATAACAGAACGCGTTTTTTACATTATATAATGGCAGGCTATAATGCTTCCCCGACAACATATCTCGCGTCGTAAACACACATAGTTTGATATGTATCATAAGATTCATTTCGTGGAGGCGTTTGATGTATATCAAGGGATGAAAGGAATACTGTCGCGACACCGATATCGTTTTCCTTTTCCTCGTTTGCATGTAAATCAAGATGTTTGAAGAAAACGTAATAATTACGTCTAAGTCTATAATAAAATGTTCTGTTCTATTTGCGATACTTTTTTCACACATGCCCGTTAGGTATAAACATTTTCCTGGCTCTAAGATTACCAAACTTGAGATCAGTCACAGAGCTCAAATCTCATATATTGTCTTTGATGTTCTTAACAGGCAATAATGATATAATTGATGCATTAGTCTGACAGTATATTCAATAATATAAACATGTATTTAAATATTAAACAGTTCTGTCTTTTAAACCGGGCCATAATACTTTGAGAATGGAATCGAGATTTGAGCTCGGAATCTGTTCTTAAGTTTTTTTCTAACCTCGGAGCTCAGTTTCAGCCCACCCGACATTACTTGGTTTAATTAAATTATTTTTTTTATTTTGATATTTTTTATCAATTTGCTCCTAGTAAATAAATACTACACCATAATCACTTCCATACATCAGTGCATCTGTACTTGAATCGTGCACATGAGCATTAGATGCCGTAAATATTTCACCGAGATCGCGATAAGTTGTCAATTCCGCGATAATGTGCTCTATTTTGTTATTCCTACATCTAAACTGCATTTTATCTTTCAACACCAAACCATTTAGGTTAACACTGTTGCGTACATCTTGACGGCTAAAATGGCATTAATTGATTGAACGAATTTCATATGGAGATTAATTAATAGATAATATACGTGTGCCATCGATCCCGTGTGGTTTCTTATCTATATTGATGATTGGAATCAAATTATTCGTTTTTGTATTATTTCATCCTACACACTACTTCGCGTTTTTACTTCCTATTTACGATGTAAGATATCATCTGATTGGATGATTCCTCGATAACTTTAAATGAGAGCGACAATCTGATTGCATAATTGAATTTAAATTAATGAGAACTGCGATCTGATTGGACCATGAGTTTACCTCGAATATGTGCGAAATTTTGGTTGGTATCTAAAAAATTCATGCTCACACGCGCGACTGTAATCTTAAATTGAACAAAGTGATTTCAATACGAACATATTTGTACCAATCAGAACACGTATACATTTGATTTAAGATTTAGTCTCGATTTAAAAAGATTAGCAGTGTGAAATATAAATAAACATTTGGCTTAAATTAGAATTTTTTTCAACCCCAATTATCTCTAAGCTGATATCATGATTAAGATTAGTGACATTTTAAAAATCACGGTATTAAAGGGAGGCACAGTGCTGCCTCTCCAAAGCAACACCCTTTGGGAGTAGCAAAATTATGTGGTTGTTGAGAGATTGTTGCTCTAGAGAGGCTACTATAATAGTTAAATCGTGCAGTGGGAAAAACATTCTGTTGCTAAAAAGAGGACCGCTCTTGTAGTCTTGTACGGTTTGATGTCATTTTATTTGCCAGATTGATGTTGCTTGTGGAGCTTCATCATCTATTTCTTGTTTATCGTAATTATGACTTTTGTTTTCTACCCTGAGGTTCAGTAGAACTCGAATAAGGATTGCTATTAACAAACGACCACACTGGAAAATGGCAATTCGCAATTCTGCATTTATGCCATCCGCACTATATGTCTAAAACTGGAGTGCAAGTTTTGCAAGTTTAAAGAATATTTTCCCCTCATCATAGTACAATTATGAAATGAGGCATCTTATTCCTATGTTGTATTCAAACAGGTCATTATAGCAGAAATTAAATCGAAAGAAACCAACGTTATTGCTTACTATGCCACACAAAATGACATTGAAGATGAATACCATTTCATAATTATGTATTTGCCCTGCATTTAAAGACCTAAGGAAGAAATTTATGCCTAATTATTATTATAAAAAAACATCAATGTTTAAATTTCTTGAACTTCTTAATACACCAAATAGGACTGTTTTACTTAATACTGCTAGATTTATAAAACAAGTTTTAGCTCTTAGAAATTCCATGTTAACTTCTCTTAATTGATAATGATCACCATCTTAGCCCAATTTACATATTTTCTAAAATAGTTTGTATTGTATTTATAATTTCTCATTTTTATGTCTTTTCCACCTATCACATGACAAGTACTCATTTATATTGCATATTTGTATTATTTTGACTATGTACTTAGTACAAATCGCTAATAAAAGATCTGTGCTGTTCTGTTTAGTTAAAAAAGCACCTACACAGTGGTGGTAAAGAAGAATACATATGTCATCTGGTTCTGTCAGACAATAATTTAAAGTTTAACGAGTTTCTTTCTGTTTTCTGTATTTATGATATTTTGGACTTTTCTTAAAAATGACGGATAATGACATGATATACATGTCAAAAAAGCAACCTCGTGAGACTTTACTTGAGATAGAACAATGAGACGTCTGGCCGGGAAGTTTTCATTATTTGCGAAAAAGCAGTTAGTTTCGAAATTCGATCAAGCAGAGAGAAAAAAATATCCCACGACAAAAAAACATAAAAAATAAATACAAAGTTCAGTCTTATTTTCTTTCTTGCCAATTTCGTTTAAACTTCGGAATATCATGTTGGAGTAAGCGCATTTTCGATCAATAAGTTTCTCTTCAATTCAAGGGCGCCGCGTATTACACAAGTAAATGACTTTAAAACCGTGTCAGTTAAAATGCAGAAACTCTAAAATAACGAGTCTTTAATTTGGAGGAAAATATATTGTTCTACTTTTTCCATTTGGATGCCAATCGTTCACGGTGAGTGATGTTATTTGCGGGTTACTGTTCCAATAGAACTATTGTCTAATCCATATAAGGAATTATGAGCGTAAATTGCGAAAAATCCAATAAAGTGAGTTTTGTAATATAAAAGCCGGAAATACGGTTAAATGCCGATTTACTGTGTTCATTATAGCTAGATAAATCGTTTTACTTCCCTTAGTAATAAAACGAAATAGCCGAAGCCCGAACAAGTATTTGATCGCCATAAAACTAATACAATGGCTGTTTCTTGGTCAAGATTAAAAACGGTACCATATATTTCCTATTCAAACATAAAGACACACACCCTGACCTGGGTAATCACATTAATAGTGTTAAGCAGTAAATAACATACTGCCTACACATTTGTTTGAATGTATTGTGATTGGAATCAGTTTGGCACCTAGCCTAACCTTTGGTTCAGCGGCAATGGAAATTCCAATGCCGAACAATTACTACAAGAAATTTGCCCTAGATATGTTCGAAGAGCAATGGCTAGCCCTATTCTATTATGTAGTTCATCATCAACTTTCCATTGTAATCTAGTAGGATTGTGTTTCAGACTTAAAACCGTATTGAATGCCATTCAGATAAATGGCAATGACATGTTATTGAATGTCTGAGTCATTTACAAACAGACTTATGTATTAATTATACAATTAGAGCTTTTTAATGTCTTATACAATAAGTAATTAAAACAAAATTACGGTACACAGGAGAAGACCTTTTGTGATGCACCATAGTAAGATATCTCACAATGATAAACAAACCTTCACGAGACTCTTCTATTCAACATTACTAGGAACTTACATCACAAATGAGTAACAGCCTTGGAACAGCCCGTACACATACATGGATGATGGTCTTAAATATGACATCGATATGTACCAAAATATGATATATACTTTATTCAGATCCATTAGGCCAACTGACCCATGAGGACAACAAAATATTTACAAATACATACATTGACGACATACATACTCGTATTTATATAATATACATCCATAAAACTTAACATAACTATAAATGCACTTCATAAGGGAGAAGATGTTTACATAAAATCATATGATAATAAATATCAAAGATTCATATACTGTATATTTTGTTATACATACAGATTAGGCAGAGATCAAATTGTTATATCAAACTATATCGTGACAGATTTTTTTGGTATAGGTTGTCTTTTATATAAAAGTACAAATTATAAACCAAATGAGCCGCAAAGGAAAAATAACAACTTCAAATTGAGATAACCACAGGCAGAATTGTATGGTTTGCAAATAAGGTTAAATGCTCTTAGTCTTCGCTTGTCGGAATGGGGCCCTATTTATTTTTGCCGACGCTTCTTTTTGCTTCTCTGCTTCCTACCCCACATATTTGGTCAAGTAACCATAGGTCACCGAAAACAGATTTGTATGACTCGGAAATAAAGTTAAGATGTACTTAGTTTTCGCTGACCCGGCGGACCCTATTTTTGGCCGATACTACTTTCTTCTACCTGGTTGCCCCATATATTTGATCAAGTAACCTAAAACTTGACTATTATTTTCTTGCCATATTTGTTTGATTTCCTGATGAGCTTTCACCGATCGACTTACCGAACCATTCATTCTGCTTCGTAGTTGGGAAAAAGAAATGACACGAAACCAACGAGTCACGCGATCTTTAATTGAGGGAGGTGTATCTGAATATCATCATCTTGATGATAACTCAACGGAAGTAGGCCGCATATCGTCTTTATGGAGGCTCATGAATAAACCATGCGTGCAAACAACTGGAAACATAATACTACTGATATGATGAGAAAAAATACAATGACGTCACCCCCAAGAACAAAAATGGAAAATCCGATTAATACAAAAGCTACGATCAATTTTTAACATTGTGATTTGACACACTAGTATTGTCTTGTTGAATTTAATTAAAAGTGTTCCGTGCACATAGTTCAATGATGCGTGCTTTATATACATTCAAAGCCATTGAGCGAAAGAGCTTTTGTTTTACACGTGCATTTGTTAATGAATATACAAGCCATAAGCTCATCAGTTGATGTGACTTGATAACAGTAAGGTGTAAATAATTGTTTGTTTCTTGTTACAATAGGGTGGGCATCAGGGAGTTTTTTTTTGAGTTTTTAAAAATTATTATGGAAAGCATGTGTATAGGTAAAACAAAGGATGGACCATTCATCTTGCCTAATAAAAAGTCTAGGGTCGCTGGAAAAATTAATGTAGATCCAGTAACCAGAAACACGTTTTGCATTGCCTGACCGAATTTATGTTGTTTCTATACGCAGTTCACATTCGTGGTTGCATAACTATGTTAATTGGCTATATTTAACAAAATGTATTAACTTCTTGGTAATTAAATTCGATGAATGTCATATTATTCTTAGAATGACAAGGCGATTATTTTCACTTTGACATTTCTTAGAATGGCCACCCACAACTTCGCGTCATGTAATGTAATGATAAATCATAATCATGGTCTGTAGCCTACGTTCATGTCACTGATATTGTATACGTTCAGCGACGCTATTAATTACACGTATTTAATCTTATGGAACTACTTGCTGACACTAATTTTGACATTCCTTTTTATGGTAAATCTTTCCAGTATGCTGTTCACGGACAATGCCATGTTTTTAAATTACAAACAAGTTTCCCCTTAACAGAACACATTTAACGTAGTTCTGACTCGAATTTCGTTTTTTATCGATAATTATTTCTCATCCCATTCCAAACCCCATACAACAGCAAACCATTGGCATTATTCCCCAAAATTCCCATCTTCCCCAAAATACTGCCTACCCCCAACACTTAGCAACCTAATGCCACGCAAAGTCCTCCGGGGGGCATCGCCTTGGATAAGTCTGATGCAAAGGGGTTTGGACTGATTTTGTTGGCCTAACCCACAGTTATCTGCGGGGAAAGTAAAGCAAGATGGATGTACATAAATATATGTTAGACAGACACATTATTGCGATAAGTGGTATCCGTAGCGCTAGACGACCGTAAGTGTTTTATTTAGCTCGTCCGAGTTTTATGTCTACTGTGCAATGTCAGTATTATTGCATGCGACACATACAGAATCTTATTTTCCAGATAACAACACAGACGGCTATTTTACGGTACACTAACCAAACTTCCCAGACGGCGTATGGTCAAATACCCTTTAGCAAAGCAGTATGTTAGCACGCCATGCTAATAATATCCCATTTGTATAAAGAAATGCTTTTCTAATGACGAACCATGTTATTTAACACGATTGTCTGGCTACAGACATCAATATACATAAAATACTACATCTGTTCTAGTTGGCCGAGAACTGGATGATCTATGCTCAGGAAATGTAGTGCCGGCCGGGGCAAGCTACACATGATGAGTTGACAACAATCATGATACTAAACTGATAGATATAAAATACGGATTGAAAGCCAAAGTAGAAAACAACGCGAAAACACAGTGAAGGGTGGAGTCAAACCTGTGTACAAAGGCCACCTTTAGGAAAGACAAATTGTGACCTAAATTGACAGATGGACTTTTAATGATGAAAAATTAGTTCTGAATAATCAAAGGCGGTTTTTAAAAGACAGAATTTATTCACAAGTTGGCCTTTATTCAGAGGTGGACACTAACACAATTTTGACAGTATGTGCGTTAAGGAAGATTTAAGGTACATTGTATATGTAAAACGTAATAAATCGGTGAATGTTCATACCCTCAATCTAAGCACTAAATTCGATTGAAAACGTGAACTATTTTGGAAATATTAGAGTTTATAAGCCTAACGATATAACATGCCCACTCTGGGAGAAAATGTTCACTCTTCAGACAACTACAAATCATGACCTCAATGACATGTGTAATTGTAACAAGGAAATCGTTCAATAAATGAAAGTTTACGTAAGATGACAGTGTGGGTGATCCCCTTCATCAGGTATGTTCATGGTTAGCTAAAAGATTACGTTGTCATCTATTCTTTGTAGAGTCAGATAAGTCTTAACATCATATTTTAAATTCGAATTCGAGAAATCTATTGTAACTGCGTAACAAAATATAAAAAATACGCTAGTTTAGCACCACTTTTATTTATATACATCGAGTTGTCTCAATTTTTATACGTCATAAAGCGTCAACAGTATTAACTCAATGTCATCAAATTCATTACAATCTTAAAAGTCAATGTCATGATCTCCATTCCTGATGATTTCATCACCACCACCATCATCACCATCATCATCATCATCATCATCATCCTCATCACCACCACCATCATTATCATCACCACCACCAATATCATTGTTGTTATCTTTTAGTCATGATTTCGCCGTAATGTAATCAATATTTTGCTCTCATACGTCATAAACCAGTCATTTGTAACATGTTTTTACTTGTTTTTCTTCGTACACATTCCTTCCACCTACATGATAAAGGAGCTCCCGAAAACTATTGTCTTCGTCTTATTAAATTTTCGCAATTATGGTCGTAAATACAATACGATGTTTAAGATGGATTTGTTCACAGACAAACCTTTATTATTCAGATCAAAGTTATAAGTATGTGTAAAGGGAGTGCAGAATTTATTGGACCCGAAAACAACACGAATGATTGCTTATTACCACAATTAAAGTCACGATCTGACAATGAGCTAAAAGTTCAAAACACATTTTCATGACAGTAGAGACATTAGCGATATGTCTAACAATTAAGAGGAAGGGTCTTACAGGCATGGGAACATTAGACACTAGCTTATCTAGGCGAAAACATTCGTGCTTTTATGGAGGCATTAGAGAAAGCAAACATAATTGTATGATACTGTGTAATTAATACCGTTTGGTGAGTGGGAAAATGGCGCCTGATTATATATAAAAAAGTTAAAATTTCAACAAATGTTCGCGTTTGAACCATCCCAAGTTCCCTTTGGTCTCAGAATGCATGTGTATGTATATAGATAAGAGATGGATTCCTAAACAATAACACAAACAAACTATCACACATGACAAACAATATAACCCGACACAAGGAATCATACAACATACATAAAATGGAAGACAAAATACAGACACTTGGAGGGTACAGCATTAGAAAGGTCAACGGCAAAGTCACAAGGGATCAAGACTTGTTTTGTTGGCCCAAACGCACACATATCTAGTGGTAGACAAAAAGGACATGATTGACTAAAAAGAGATAAAATTAAGAATGGGTTTAATAACGTGTAAATTATGTGTGGTTATTTATGTTCGAAACATGGCAACCGGAAGTAACATACGAACTCCCTATTTTATGAACATGGGTCAGTAAAAGGTCCCTATTTTTGTGAATCTGGTAATACGATTCCAATTTGATATTCACCTTTATCATGTAACTCATTATCACACATCGTTTTGTACAAAACTACACCGTTAAAGAAATGAATGAACAAATAGCAATTACTAGTATAGTACAAATTCTCAAGAGCGGTCTTCTCTTTACCAACAACCTCCCTTCAACAACAACAACATGTTTTCTCCCAACTGTTCGATTTAACTATCAATTCAACCTCATTAGAACTACAACTTCTAAAGAAACAACGTAAATTTACAACTCCGACAGGGCGTTGCTTCAGAGAGGTTGCAATGTATGTTTAAAACTGCCTCCGAAAATTAATGATTTCGCTAAAAATTGAAAATGCGAACGTTTAGCCTTGTTGACTGTCGGTCGTTGCTCATGACAAAGACCTGTATTTTTAATGTAATTGTACGTACGTGTGTAGGAATGAGTCGTGACTGTTGATTTATGGTTAGAGGGAATCCTCGCGTGCCGTATTTCCAGAGATTCATTTGTTTGCTTTCCAGTCGCATTATTTCCATATTTAGTACCGAAATAGTATTAATAAATCAATGGAAAACAACCGAACGAACTAACTGAATATACACAAGACAAGGATTTATTGAAAGAAAAGCTAAACAATACCTTGTTCCCGAACAATGGATTTTACGGTCAACTGTTTAACAGTTAATACAGGAAAAAAACCTAAAAACCGGACTCTGAAAAATCGGACTCTCTGAAAACTGGACTCCCCCTGAAAACCTGACTTTCTGATAACCGGACTTTCTGAAAACCGGACTCCCTTAAAACCGGACTCCCTGAAAACCGGAATTTTCACAAAAACCGGACAAATTTCAAATCCATTTTTTCGAAATATATCTTCTTATAAGTTCTTTGAAACCGAAATTCTCAGAAAATCGGACTTTTGTCCTGTTTCGAGGAGTCCGGTTTTTATGTGTTTTACTGTGTAGTAGTAAAACAAACTATTGAAAGATCGCTATAGGAGCAACAAATATATACATATCTAGGTTGACATTCTAGTGGATTGATAATTCCATCACCTCTGTTTGTTATTTCAATCACGTGGTATCTAGATCATTGCTAAATAAATAATTTCTACATTTCATTTGAGTCATATTTCAAAACCAACAAACATCACGCGAACGGAAATTCATCAAAAAGTTGTCATTTGACATTTTCCGTTACCTTTGTGTGTTCAATTGGTCAGCTTTCGGCCTATCAGCTTTATCAAATTGATAGTGGACAAAAATGCGGAAATAACTACAGACAACTGGTGTGAATATGGAAATGTTTAAAGACTTGTTTGTTTCTGTCAGAAATACATTATAATTGTTTGAAG